>NC_024129.1:19871687-19993953 GCF_000346735.1 Prunus mume | reverse complement strand
CATTCCTGAACAAGCTGAAGTCCCACCAGCAGCCCAAGTTCCTGTTGGTGAACAAGCAGCAAATCCTCAGGCAGCAAATCCTCCAGCCCAGGCTCCACAACCAGTAGTGCCTACTGGCGGTCCGAATGCAAATCCACTAGACCTGTTTCCACAGGTTGATACTTTAGTAATTTATGAACCTGGTTATAATTTATTGGGACAATTGATTAATTTTATTTGTTGAATCAGGGCCTTCCCAATATGGGTGCAAATGCTGGTGCAGGCAATTTGGATTTCCTGCGCAACAGCCCACAGGTACATATGTCATCTTTTTATCTTTGAATCAGTTTAATGCTTATTTTTGTGTATCTGAGTTGCCAACTCATATTTCAGTTCCAAGCTTTGCGAGCTATGGTGCAAGCAAACCCTCAAATTCTCCAGGTATTATTTGTTTCCTGATTTTTTTTGCTCCCATTTTGGCCAGTCTTTTTCATTACTAATTATAGTTTGACAACTCTTGGCATTTTATCTTGGTGCAGCCTATGCTTCAAGAGTTGGGGAAACAAAATCCACATCTAATGCAGCTCATTCAAGCACATCAAGCTGACTTCTTACGCTTGATAAATGAGCCTGTTGAAGGCGGTGAAGGGTTAGATAGATCTGCTTTACTTGTTGATTTCTTTGTGGATAATTGGATACACAAGTTGCTAAGTTATTGAAACACTATCTGTTCAGGAACCTATTGGAGCAGTTGGGTGCAGCAGTGCCACAGGCTGTGACCGTCACCCCTGAGGAGCGAGAGGCCATCGAACGTGTAAGTAGTATTCCTCTCTACTTGTAAGTGCATTGTTCCACTTATTTTTGGTGCTCTGGTTTTGACAAATGCAAAAACTTTTGCTTGCAGCTTGAAGCTATGGGTTTCGATCGGGCCCTTGTGTTGGAGGTATACTTTGCATGCAACAAGAATGAGGAGCTGGCGGCCAACTATCTTTTGGATCACATGCATGAGTTTGAGGAATGATCTGACAAATGGGTTATCTTTGGTCCATCTTTTCTTCTGTGTGAACTCTTTGCCATGTGGGTTAAGTTTAGTAGGGTTTCTTATACTCTTCTTATTCCAGCTATTTGTCTTGTATCTCTCAGCAGACGGTGTCATATCCCCCCCTTTTATGTTTTGGATGGCATAAATTATCTGCTTCAAATATTGGTGGTTACTATATTATATACAGATTTTTTTACCTTTTCAGAAAAGAGAAGTGGATGATTTTGATTTTATATTTCTGTGCTTCAAATGTTCAAATTTTCGCCTTCATGTTTAAATATTCTAAATAGTTAGTAACTTTCACTGAATGAAGAACTCTGCTTTCAATGACTCAAGTGCTGCTGCTCAAGCTGCTAGAGTTCAAGGTGAACGCACGGTCGCTGAGTTATATACCGATAACTCAAAGATAACAAAGATATCAGGGATTGGAAAGACACCTAATCCACTTTGCCGGAAGGATCTGTTGCTTAAGAGAACCCTAGCTTGGCTGGCAATGGATGAATGTTAAACTACTAAACAACACAATTCAATTCTAAAGGCCAAAAAAATGCTCGAGTGCAACAAAATGTGATTAAACTGATATCATCTGAAGAGAAAATAGAACCCATATTTCATTCAAATTTAACGAATTCGATGCACAAGTAGTCAATAGAGCTCTATTCAGCAGGTTACACAAAGGGAATTGCTAAATCTGGGCTCAAGCTATTAATAGCACACAGCACCTTAAAACTCAAAAAGATTTCTACCTTAAAAGCTTACGCCAAATTGCCACCACTCTGCTGCCACAAATTGATGATATCAGTAGCCTGGTTGAGAAGAATAATCATCTGCTTTTGAGATATCCAAGGCTTGCTCTCGAGCAAGACCTTGAGCTCCTCCCAGGCATCTTTCCTCGGCCAGAAATAATAGGGGCTGAGAGGGATGGAGCCATGACCCGGTATCATTTGATCGAGGGCGATGCCGATGTTCTTTTCCATCCAAATGAACTTCAATACAAGCCTTGGTTTCTCAATTGGCTTCACAACTACTCCAAGCTTCTATAACATCCAAAATAAAGATATAAGTTAACTACAAGAGCATTGCTTTGCCAAAATAATACCCTCGTTCGGTAACTGGTAAAATGAGGGGAAATCAATATGTTGGATCAGATATTCACTCTTATATTAGAAGCAAATATAAGGATTAATAACAAAATAGATTTCTTTCACACAAAGCAATGACAAAACTTGTGTTGTGACTAAATATAATTTCATGCATAATAACAGAGTAAGATGAATTCAAAATTTTACAGCAGAGAGTCTTATTCTGGGCAAACGAAAAAGTTAAGAAAAAAGAAAGAACAAAAATCCATTCAACTCAGCACATCACTTCGATAAACCCAATTATGAATTAGCGTCAGCCAGCCTCAACATTGCTACAGTTTGTATCAGTTTTCGACTTTCTAGACTGTCCCTACATTTTCCCAGCAACCAAACAGAACGCAGGAAAACATATATATCAAATTTTCAATGACATAATCAATTTATCAGAAGAAAAAAGAAAACCAGAAAGAGAGTGCGAGGGATGAAACAGACCTCTTTTTCCAGAAGCGTTTCGGTGGTTAAGTTGTCATCAGCAGCGGCCTTTTCTTCAGCAACTAGAGACTCAGCGGCGGCGGAGAGCTTGACGTTTCTTGTGGTTTCGGTCAGTCTGAGCTTCAACTCCGGCAGCGAGTGAGAAACAGAGAAGGTAGAGGTCCTTGGCTTGAAATTCAATGCTCCCTGATTATTGTTAACCAATAAAAGCTTGTGCTTTTGCTGAGGCAACTTCTGCCTCAAGACGGAGGCATTCAAGTTTGCCTGACACTCGATCCCCAAACCCATAGATAACATCTTCTTCTTCTTGGGTTCTTATCTATCTTCTTCCCCTTTCAGTGCGACTCAGAGAAAGACACCTATTCATGTGAGATTGTGAGCGAGGATAAAATGCCATTTTTCTCACCTTGTTTGTTTCTGGTTCTGGGGCTAGCCTAGCTCGGTAAACCCAGGCCCAATATAAAATTATCTGGGCTAGGCTAAAGAACCCAATCCAAACCCGGCCCAAAATAAAACAAAACGTGGGATTTTTCTATTTATTTTTTTAAATATACTAAAGTTAGAAAGGGAAAGGGTTTTCTCACACGCACTGTCAGGTATCATGAGGTTTCGAACTTGAGTGAGACCGCCGATCTGCAAATCAGTTGTAAAAATAAAAGACGTGGTGATTTGCTTACTCAACCAATCTTTTTTATTTATTGAAATCTTGATGTAGAAGTAGAAATTGCCAATGACAATGGAAAAATAAACCTCAATTCCTAGCATTTCGTCCAAGTAAGATGGGAAGTAGGAAGGGATAAATGAGTGGCCAAGAGGTTTTCCTTGAGTTTATGGATTAGGCTTAAGCATATTAGTTTATGGAAGAAAGCTGTCCAATATGTTAATTATGAATTGGAATGCTGTGGTGGGAAAAAACATTCCCAAGGGAACATACAGATCCAATTCAAATAATGTAATGTTACCTCTCTCACTGATGATTGAAGAAAAGGATGAGCAAGTCTGATCACAAAAATGCATTCAAATATCAGGAAGAAAACTTGAGTGTCTATTTAGGCAGTTGATCAAAACAAGAGTAAAAAAGCCAAAAAGGTTTTGGTTCTATTGGGTAAGTCTAGCGGGCCATGGTGGATCCGAGTGACACTGACCTGTAATCCTTCCACTGCCAAGAGCGGGAGGTAGCCGTTGCTCTGTAAAGCCAGCCTCACGCGGTACCCTCCTCTCTAGGAAACCAGAGACCCAGAGCCTTCGCTCAAGCCACAGGGTTCAACTCTTGGCTTGGAATGGGCAGGCCAGTAGATTGCCAGCTCGAACCCGAGCCGCTAATTCTTGTCCAATTGTCCCAGCACCTCAAAGCCCCCACTCGGGTTACAAGCTTGTGTTACAAAGCTCGGCGGTATGAACCTCTCGTGTTAGGTTTATAAAGCGTAGTGTTTGATATCAAATGAGCGATGTGGGATAAGTTGCACTCGCTTTTATTATCTTGTGCTTTCAGATAATGACTTGACTTTTGAGGTCTATTTGGAAGCTCATAATTTCGTCAAAACTTAATCAATTTGTAATTTTCTAGGGTGATTAGGGAGTTGAATGAGGTCACAAGACTGTCAATGTTCAATTTGTCTCGAGGAAGATAACCAATAAATAAACACTTCACATTCAAAGGAGACTGGGAAAAAGTTTTATGGTAAAACTCACTGAAGCATTTTAGAGGATCTTCAAAAGACATTGTTATTGGCAACACTGGTTGGTGAAAGGTAGTAACATCACTTAAAGATTGACTCAAAATTTTGTTTTGTAAAAACACACATTAGTCAAAAGAATGTGAACCGTGGAGGTGGTTTCCCACGATCAAACCTGAGAGGTAAATTCACAGGACTATGTGAAACTATCTTTTTAATTGAAAATCTTGATGTAGAAGTAGAAATTGCCAATGACAATGGAAAAAGAAAAACAAACATCAATTCCTAGCATTTCATCCAGGTAAGATGGGAAGGAGGAAGGAAGAAGTGAGAGGCCAAGAGTTTACTTTTAAAAAAATCACTTTTTTATTCTCTCTCTTATTCCTTCCAAGTCTTTTACAAATACAAATATTTATTGAGTGATAAAATAACCCATCACTCAGATTAATTGAATTCTTTTAAACCCACAATCACAAAAATTGAATAGAGAAGGAAAAAAAACAAACGACTGAGATCGAACACGCAATGCCTGGGAATGTTAGTAACTTAAAACCAGCTGCCTATGATCTCTTACTCCTTATACAGATGCTATCTCCACCATCCAATCTACTCCTGCTCAAGCATCACATGTAATCCAAGTTACACCTGAAGTTCCATGAAACATTTGATCTCTAGTTCTCAACAGCAGATTTCAAAGTCACAATTTCAGCAATGCTCAACTCCACGCTTCAACATGGTATCTTCCGGCCTTTTCCAGAGCTCTAAGCCATCTCACTGCTGACTCCTGTGGAAGCCCACTTTCTTTCGAAATAATCTCCTCAAAGGCTAATAATACATCTGCCGGCATTTTTGTAGAAGAGCCTGCAACATACACAGCAGCCCCCTCCCTCAGCAAATTCCACACCCTCCGGCTATGTTCCTGTATTTTATGCTGCACATAAACCTTCTGTGACTGGTCTCTTGAGAAGGCAACATAAAAGCCTCCACCCTTTGCTTCTGAAAGCACCCCACCATTTTGTGAATGAGATATCCAAAACTCTCTGTATAAAAAATCATTGTCCTCATTTCTGCATCCAAAGAAGAACATCACTGGAGCAGTTGAACCAGTCAAACTTTGTATGGCTCTTTCCTCCACAAATCCACGGAAGGGTGCACAGCCAGTTCCAGGTCCAATGAGAATGAGAGGAAGTGATGGTGGTGGGGGAGGAAGGGAACCTTTTTGAAACCACACTGGAACATAAACGCCTGTTTATCACAGAAGAACAAAAATCAAGGACATGAAAGGGTAATTCGTATTTTGCTTTGTTAATAACATGCTTTATATGTACAGTATATGACATACATTGTTCAGGATCAAGCTTGGCTAGCCAATTTGAGCAGAGACCTGCTCGACTTCTTTTGAAAGGTGTTGTCCATGACACCACATTCACTGTTAAGTGAACTTGATTGGGGTGCGCAGAAGGGGACGAAGAGATGGAGAAATCCCTCGTTTTTAAAGGAGGAACCAACTGTACCAACCATTCCAATGGCATTTGAACGGAGGGGAAATCTTCCAAAACCTGTATTTTCATATATGAACTAAATTATTAAAAACAAACCTAAAGGAGGAAACAAAGCACTTCATCAACGGATTTTACATCACCTCCAGAACAGTCCGTCGTTCCCTCTGATTGTATTGGTATAGATCATCTCTTCCTTCAGGTGACACAAAATATTGGAGTCTTTCCTTTTCATGTTCAGCTGTTGCAAATATACTCATGACCTGAAAATTCCATGGAAGATCAATTTAAGGGCCATAGCATGTCTACAATAACAAAAATTGTTCGTTAATGAGACTTCCATTCCATATGCTTATATGTAAGATGTTTGGTTGAAAGTTATGTTACCATTACCATTTTAGCAATATCCTAACTATTCCTTATTATTCAAATCACTTTCTAAGATTGCCTAAACAGTTGAACTAATAAATCAATAACAACAAAAAAAGCCAACTGGATGACGAGCAAAACTAAGCAAGCAAGAATATGGCTATAACATAAACTGGATGGTTGCTTTCTAAAAGAAATGTGCTAATATAAATCCATGAGTTACATACTAGATTCTTGCCTCAAAGAAATAGCGCCGAGGAGATGCTGATGCAACATCCATTGTCAATTCAACAAAAGTTTTTAATTTGATGGGGGTACAAGCATCAAGAAGCTGATTCTCCATCTCTGAAGGATGAACCTAAAATCAGCAATGCCAAAAATAAGAATAAAAAATGATACTTCGAAGAACAATGCAAAAAATCCCCTTAACCGTTTAATGTATTTCCTTTCTCTTGTACACAGGTTTCAAAAAAATTAATCGAAGTATATTATTCAATACTTTATTTTAGTAAAAATTTGAAGGTAGTACCACTCAAATATTCAACCAATATACAAGCAAAAATACTCACAGTGATGAATGATTCAGGGTCCAAATTACAACGAAGTATGAAAGAATCTATTGCAGCAGGATTTTGACTAGGGAGAACCTCAAGGACGTCACCAACTTCATATTCAATAGCCTGACATATCAAATGAAACTTTTCACTAGGAAAGAAAAGTAATGATACATACTGGTTGAATCAACAGGAAACGTAACAAGCACATAGTAGGCAACTTACAGATGAAACAAATTCAAATTCAAAGTGATGCACCTCTTTGTCTATACTTCCTGATTTAGTCAGTGGCTCATTTTTTACCTACATGAGTAAAGTTTAAATGAGCTGAGGAATGCATGAGATAAAAAATCATCTGGTAATGAGAAAGAGAGAAAGCAAACAAGTCCCCAAACATCACAAACTTAAATTAACATGTGCCTAAGCAGTTAGAAATAGCAGAATTTTCTACATACTATAGTGTAACATTCTAGCATTACCAATTTAAGAATGCAGTCAGGCCTGTTCTTGTCAAGAGAAAACTTTACAGGAGACACTCTGCGAGCCCTTTCAATCTGCAACGCAATTTGATTCAAGTCTGAGAAAACCACAAAGGCATGGCTTAATTAGACACTACATACAAACTGTATGCAAGGATGAGCTTAACAGAAATGACACTGTGTAATCGAACATTCCATGTCTAACATAGAACTGATTTTGGTTCAAAGGGTTAAGTGGGAAAGGAAAGAAAATGATTTATTTTTTTATTTTTTTTTGGCAACATGTCTTCTAATAGAATCTGAAAACCTATCAATGGAAGTAAAAAGTCTACTGCTAAAAAAACATGCTTTATAATGATTCATCTGCATAATGATGTTTGCAAACAAGAAGAAGGTAATTGCATGATTATACCAAGAAGGGAACTCTGAACAACTAAATTACCTGAATTAGTTGAAAATTGTGAATCCACCTGCTTAATGTCATGGTACTGAATCCGAACTTTAGGTTCAGCCATAAAATTCTCATACGGAATAAAAAATTCTGGGCCATTTGGGAAGTATTTTGGATTGACGTTATTCAACATATTCCACAAAGATATCATCCAAGGATCCAGAGCAGCCTCATACCTGTTAACGGTAAACAAGAATAGTGTCCCAATTTAGAACATATAGCAAGATTTCAATAATTAATTCTGAAATAAAAGAACCATACCCTGATGGGTGCTGATCATCTCCCAAACCTCTTTGGATAATAGGGGTTGCCCCAAGGTCCAGAAGTCTTCTATCAAGCTTCTTTGCCACAAACTGCAACCATAACTCAAAAGTCATAAACACATAAATTCTTCCATTTAAATCGAAGGGTCGAAAAGCGACTTTATACTCATCTATCACATTAAAGACTAGACACTTTACATTAAATTTCTGGTAACCAGAATCCCCCAATCCAAAAACAGCATAATGAAGTCCTTCAAGCCATGACTCACTTAGATTTCTCTGCAGAAGATATTTCCAAAATCCCTGCATACACATAAAAATGTACATAAGCAAAAATAAACAACTAGGCCTCTCTCAAAAAGTATATAGTATTTAGTAATTGTTGTAAATAAATAACTGAAATGCTAAGAAAAGGCAAACCTTCATGGGATCAGGAGTATCCCCCTGGCCTGTAGTTGAAACAACAAAAATTACAGTGCCCTCTTGAGCTAAGCAACTCTGAGACGGTAAGCAACAACAAAAATTAGCTTAATATTCGAAAGTGCTAGTTTTTATTCATGTTTTATTATTGTTTACCAGAACAAAAAACAAAGAAAACAAAAAATAATGCAATGGAAGACTTACGGCGTCGTATTGGTCGATGGAAAGAAGGTGGACGGGGCAGCCTCTGCGCTCGGCTTCACGGCCTGCTCGCTCGGCAACGTCTAAGGCGTTTCCGGTTTGAGTCGCGTAGAGTATGAGTAGTTTCTTTGGCCCCTCCTCCATGTCTGATGAACCCACTAATGTCTCTCTCTAAGGCCAAAGCTAACTCAGCTGCTTCAAGGAGACGCAGAGAGAGAATTTCGTCGTCTCTGCAGCGTGAGAGAAAATTTGATTGTGTCGTCGTCTGTGCTTAATATGGATTGGGCCTAAAGGCCACCATTATTATTAAAGTCATGAGCTCCAGCCCATGTTGACAAAAAACAAAAAACAAAACTACTAATTTCACGGACACCCATTAATATTTAATTTTTAACAAATATCATGGGACACATTTTAAACTAGGAGATTAAAGGCTAGTTTGGGAGTGATTTTGGTATGGGAAGAAGCATCTCCTACATGATTATCTATATAATCACTTTAAATAATTTTAAGTGATTATGGAGAGAAACACCTTTTATGTGCTTCTCCATAAAATCACTTAAAACTACTTACCTTTTATTAGGATGAAGAAATTGAATATTGTATAAAATTCTTAAATGATGGAATTTAAATCTTCATCGTTTCAGTACTTGGATTTATGTATGTCAAATTTTTTAAATGATAGAAATTACAGTGAAAACGAATTCCTGCTCAATAGAAATTGCAAAATGACACCTCTTTTGACGTAAATTAAACTTGAGAATCTTGATCCTCAATTTTCATGATTTTTCTCCTGCATCATTTGAGAAAGAGAAACTAAGGAACTGCAAAAGGGAAGAAGACTCTCTACAAGAAATCGAGATACTCCACTGCTACCATGGCTGAACAAGGTTAGTATTATAGTTTAAAAGCTTAGTACAGACTTACACAAAAAACAAAGAAAACAAAAAATAATGCAATGGAAGACTTACGGCGTCGTATTGGTCGATGCAGCCTCTGCGCTCGGCTTCACGGACTGCTCGCTCGGCAACGTCTAAGGCGTTTCCGGTTTGAGTCGCGTAGAGTATGAGTAGTTTCTTTGGCCTCTCCTCCATGTCTGATGAACCCATCAATGTCTCTCTCTAAGGCCAAAGCTAACTCAGCTGCTTCAAGGAGACGCAGAGAGAGAATTTTGTCATCTCTGCAGAGAGAGAAAATTTGATTGTGTCGTCGTCTGTGCTTAATACGGATTGGGCCTAAAGGCCTCCATTATTATTAGAGTCATGAGCTCCAGCCCATGTTGGAAAAAACAAAAAAAATTACTAATTTCACAGACACCCTTTAATATTTAATTTTTAACAAATATCATGGGACACATTTTAAACTAGGAGATTAAGAGCTCGTTTGGGAGTGATTCTGGATATACCAAAATCGATTCTGGGAAGAAGCATCTCCCACATGATTTTCTATATAATCGCTTTAAATAATTTTAAGTGATTCTGGAGAGAAACACCTCTTATGTGCTTCTCCATAAAATCACTTAAAATCACTTACCTTTTATTTGGATGAAGGAATCGAAAATTTATAAAATTCTTAAATGACGGAATTTAAATCTTCATCGTTTCAATGCTTAGATTTATGTATGTCAAATTTTTTAAATGATAGAAATTCCAATGAAAACGAATTCATGCTCAATAGAAATTGCGAAGTGACGCCTATTTTGACGGAAATTAAACTCGGGAATCTTGATCCCCAATTTTCATGATTTTTCTCCCGCATCATTTGAAGAGTCTCCTTTTGCATTGGTTGTGCAGCATTGGATTTCTTATTGTGGTTGAGAGCATGTGGGTATTAAAGTTTACCAAGGGATCCAAGAGCTTTGTGTAAGAAACATTAGAGAGCATCTTCTAAACTTCTTGAGAGCACTCCTAGCATCCTACTTCTTCTTGAGGGAGAAATTCTTTCTTGAGCTTTGGGAAGGAAGAGATTAAGGCTCTTGCCTTCATTGTTGGTGTTGTGGTGCTTGGATTGCTAAGTTAGAGGATAAAGGCAACCAACTTGGTGATGTGGTGGATCAGTTTCTTTTTTCTTTCTTTTTTCAGTTAATACTGAATTTTATCTTGAGCCAAATAAGACACGAAAGAGTTTCTTTGTTTAGTGTGATGTAAAGTTCTCCTTGACTGCGCAAGATTCTTCCCACATGTTCCTTGTGTTTGTAGAAATTTATTTCCTTATATTTGCTCTTAATGTGTTCTGTACCTTTGTGAGCAAAGAACCTGATATTTGTTCTTTTGTGTAATAGGTTTGTGAGTGTCTTGGGTGTATTTGGAGTTTGGGTGTGTGGGTGGAGCATGTATTCATGAACAATTCTAAGGTTGAAAGACTATTAAATAAAAGTATTAAAAATTGATATAATAAAACTAATTTTAAGTTATTAATGTATAATGCGTTGAAAGGCGCTGTGATGTTGTTTACTCAAAATTAACAAGGTTCCATATTATATCATATAAATTAGAAGTTACAGTTTAAAAATGTGAGGGGTGCCATAGTCACTCAACTGCACACTGGTGCAATCTTTTTGTAAATTATAGGAATTACAGTGAAAACGAATTCATGCTCAATAGAAATTGCGAAATGACGCATCTTTTGACGGAAATTAAACTTAGGAATCTAGATCCCCAATTTTCATGATTTTCTCGCCCGTCATTTGAAGAGTCTCCTTTTGTATTGGTTGTGCACCATTGGATTTCTTACTGTGGTTGAGAGCATGTGGGTATTAAAGTCGGCCAACGGATCCAAGAGCTTTGGGTGAGAAACATTAGAGAGCATCTCCTAACCTCCTTGAGAGCACTCCTAGCATCCTACTTCTTCTTAAGAGAGAAATTCTTTCTTGAGCTTTGGGAAGGAAGAGAGTAAGGCTCTTGCCTTCAAAAATGATATAATAAAACTAATTTTAAGTTATTCATGTATAATGTGTAGACAGGCATTGTGATGTTGTTTACTCAAAATTAATAAGGTTTCGTATTATATCATACTAGCCCCTTGGCACATGCTCACGCATGTGCCAATTGGTTTTATTTTATTTTTTTATTTTTATTTATATATAATTAAGAAAAGATAACATGGTTGTTATATTCCATAAAAGTATGACATATTATTTGATTTTGTTTTCAATTTTAATTTTTTTTAATATGAAAGATATGAATTTACCATATTATCCTCATTTAATTAATAATTTTAATTCTTAATGTTTGAATTAACCAAGGGTATTTTTGGGCATTTTGAATGTTTCACAATTCTCTACCTTTTGCTTTATATATATAGATAAATTAGAGTACAGTTTAAAAATGTGGAGGGGGCCACTCAATTGCGCACATAATGAAAATTAAGGGTGGGCATTAGAACCGGAAAATCGGAAGACTGGACCGGACCGAATAAAAAAAACCGAAAAAGAAACCGGTTGACTAAAAAAGTCAACAAATTGACACCGAACCAGACCGGACCAGTTTGAACCGGTTCCGATTTCGATTTTACATATTACAGGACCGGACCGGTTATATTAATTTTTTATTTATTTATTTTAAAATATCTTATACTTAACCCTAATTCCACTTAACCCAAATAAAAAGCCCAACTTTAAAACCCATGTACCTTTTTTCAAAGCCTATTCCAATCCCACTTAAAATATCTCTATTTTCCCTTTCTTTTTTCTTCTCAAGAAGCTGCCCACTTTTTGGTCAGCTTATTCTTTTTGTCCTTCTCTCTCTCTCTCTCTTCCGTTTCCCATTTCTCTTCTTTTTGGTCTTCTTTTCAGTCTTGTCTTTTCCTCTTCTTTTTGGTCTTGTCATTCTCTGATCTCTCTCTCCTCCTTCCTCTTTTTTTCATTTCCTTCTTCTCTCTCTCTTTCCAGTTTCTTTTTCTTTTCTTCCTCTCCCTTTTCTTTTTTTATTTCTTCTTCTTCTTCTCTGCAACTTCTCTCTCTTTCTCTCCCTCTTTTCCTTTTCTTTCCTTTCTTCCGTTCCCTTTTCTTTTCTTCTTCTTCTCTGCGACTCCACTCTCTCTGCCCTTTTTTTTTTCTTCTCTGCAACTTCAATCTCTCACTCTCTCTCTGTGTGATCTGATGAAGAAAATGAAAGGATTTCTTGCTACGGAGCCTTCTTCATATGCTGATAACGAAGATCCTAGGACTAGATTCAAGCATCAAAGTCTCATGCAAGGAGAAATCTGGTGTTGTTTTTTTTTTTTTTTTTTGTGGTTTCATTAGATCTGGTGTTGTATTCATTTTTCGTTTTTGTGGTTTCATTAGATCTGGTGTGTTTATGATTTCTGGTCTACCCTGTGTCGAGCCATCTAAGAATATTGAAGGAAAAATTGAATATTTTTTAGCTGGAAAGTAAGAATTGTTTAACCAAATTTATGTTTTTTTTTCTTAGTCCACTGTGTATGTGAGAGAACCGGTTCAAACCGGAAAACCGGACCGAAAATAACCAGTTCGGCTTAATTTGGTTTCTCTCCCTTTTTTTTTAAAACCCGGACCGGACCGGATGAACAGTACCGATTCCGGTTTCGGTGTGAGCTGCGAACCGGACCAAACCGGACCACGCCCACCCCTAATGAAAATCAAACATGTATGACTTAACAAGGCCTATTTTGAGCAAAATTTGGGCAAAAAACATTTCTTTTTTTGTTTGAATAAGTTCTTCATTAACAAAACGCTAAAGCAACGCCAACAAAATACAGCAAACAAGACAGAGGCTAAACTAAGCTCCAGACAAAGAGCCGAGACAAACAGCCTAAGTCACGAAAGAGCAAATCTAAAGCAACAATAATTTATGAAAACCTCCTTAGAGTACAAGGGAGGCCATCAGACGGTAAAACTCCCACAAGACAAAGATTTGAAGCAAATTGATCTGACTAGCAGCTTGGTATATGTATAACTAACTTACTTATGGCAATCCATTTTGCTCTGTGGGTTTCATTGTGAATCAGGCAATGATCATGTTCAAATATTCTTTCAATTTTTCAAACGCCTGAACAACTCCTCCAACCGCACTTGTAAACAATGTTTTGACATATGGGGACGAGTAAACAACTACAAAGATCACAAACCAAATGACCCAAAATAAGAGGGCGCCTAATCCTAAATTCGGGACAAGGATCACCAGTTCCAAAACCAAGACAAGAGCTCCAAAAAGAAGACTAATGTTACTCATGAATTTTGCCAAATCTAGACTAAGGTGAGCGTAGAGTATGTATGTAGAACCAATCAACGTGCCACCGTAAATGATTAAAGCAACAATAAGGATCACAAGAGTCGGGTAGTCTGTTTCAAATAGAGATGTCGTTCCAGCTGCCTGCTTCAGTTGGAGGAACACGCCTAGCATGGTGATGAGAGAAACTATATATTTATGCAATGCCTTTATATAAGGTTCTGTGCTTGTGCTGTTACAATTAATGAGAAAATGTTATTGGCTTTGCAATAAAGGATTATTTATATTATATATGTAATCTTTAACTAGTAAGAAAAAAAATATGATGAGTAGTATTTATCAGAATAAATAGCAGATCATAGCTATAAATTAATTAATCCGGAGATATAGAATTTTGCAAAATTTACGTAGGAAGGTTCAAGGTTAAAGCCTTTTGCAAAGTGCGTTGTCGTACATGCCTCTCCCTCATGGCTGCTATTTTCTTCCATGCTAGTGAATAATAGATATAGAACTCACATCCAATAGAGTACTTACGCGTGTTTCCTTTTTTTTGTTTTTAAAGAAAAATATGGGTCCAACATTACTTTAATATTAATTTGAGTTACAATCTGAACTGAAGGCAAAAACAGTTAAATTTGTACGCATATTAGATGCGGCTGAGCTTAGTTGCCAAAAAAACAAAAGAAGATGCAACCGGCTAAATGGGAGCCAAATGGTTAATCGTTTTGTTAGTTCTTGAATTTAGACTCGATTTGCATTTGAGTCCCTCAATTTTCAAAATCGTACCCGTGGTCCTTTAATTTTACTTTCGTTACGAATAGTCATGCTGTCAATTTTATTAACTTTTTCTGTTAAATGCAGGGGAAAATGGTATTTTAAAACAAAAAAATGAATAAAAAATTATATCTTTAAAATAACAATAAAAGAAAATCAAATCAAAAATCAAAATAACAAAAATCAAGTTTGGAGGAGTAGAAATCGGGATAGAGGGCGAAAGAGAGAGTTTAATTTTTAATTTTTAATTTTTTAATCATATTTTAATTAATTTAATACAAAAATACTATTTTACCCTTGTAATTAATAGAAAAGATAACAAAATTGACGATATGACCATTTGTCCTAACGAAACTGAAGTTGAAAGACCACGAGAACGATTTTTGAAATTGAAGGACTCAAATCCAAATTGAGTCTAAATTCAGGAACTAATAAAATAATTAACCCCGGAGCCAAAATAAGAAAAGAAGCACAATATTGTTTCAATGCCGAGAAAGAAGCAAAAGCAATAAGTTGGCATGAAAGCCAAAGTAGTATGAATGTATGTATGTGATGTATGTAGACTCACGCCTCTGCAGGAAGAGGACCGCTAACACTGACAGGATTGCTTGCTTGACGATTCATCCCGCGCGCAACCGCCTTAAATCTACAGTAATAAATAAAAAACAGAATTGAGAAGAAAGGCCAGCACATGCACATCAGAACCCAACATACATATATAATCAAACACTTGTAAAGTTACTGGATCTCTTTCTGAGTCTTGTAAAAGAAGTGCGCTTACTTACTCTTGTAAACGTCTGACGGTTGTATATCTAATGGAATCACCTTCTACGTACCGGAAAAGTAAAATTCAGAGAAAGAAGTGCTTGATGAGGAAGAGCTTTTGGAGCGAGTGTTTCGAATGATACTTATACTCGCTCTGCGTCTGGCCTTTTTGAATTATTGGACAGGCAATGTTTGCATTGACCGGTTTGGAGTGGGTATTTTCAACATGGGTGATTAAGTAGTCAAAATGCGGTGTATCAATGGCCAATTGCATAACGACATGTGGCATGGCACTATTGTAAGTGAACTTGGCTCAGTGTTTTGCAAGGTGTATTTAGAGAGAAAGGTGACTTGCAAAACGACATGTGGCCTGGCACTATTGTAAGGCGAATTTTCCTTACGAGAGAGAGGAAAGGAAAAAGCCCAAAAATGTGGGCCATATTTTTAGACGTCAAATCAATCACAATCAGACATTCAATTGTTCGTCAAATTCACTTCATGTACAGAGTTTTCAGGTTAAAATGGAAAATCTGATTGTGTCGTCTCTGCAGAGTAGGAGAAAATCTGATTGTGTCGTCTGTGCTTAATATCGGTTGGGCCTAAAGGCCTCCATTATTATTAAAGCCATGAGCTCCAGCCCACGTTGGAAAGTTCTAATTTCAGCTACTCCACTCACACCCAAGGGCTTTCTCTGGACACCCATTAATATTTAATTTTGGTTTTTAACAAATGACAACTGTATACTCCTTTTTAAAATCAACAGGTTTAATAGACTTTTAAAATACTTATCAATTTTCTTATAACAATTAGATGTTATCTGCATACATGAGTTAGACCAGTTGACTAGAACAGTAATTCAGTCTTTTAATTTGAACACCAAAAAGTAAGTAACATCAAGTAATTGGTTTTACCTTGAGCTTTGCTATAAACTTAAATTCCAATTTATTACTTAGAATTTTTTTTTTTGGTTCTGAAGTAACAGCAAGTAATTGGTTTCTTTTTTTATTCAAAGTTAGTTATGGTGGTTGTCTTTTTTAAAGAAGTGATATTGGGAAGGAGGAATCGAACATATGACATTGGACCACGTTTTTTATCCTTTTCTTTTAGCGCTTCGACTAGCATTCATATCTTAAATTGAATGCAAGTTCTAATTAAGTTCTAATTAGGGTTGATCGGCTTGCACAATCTGATCATCAATAATTAACCTCTTCAATAAGTAGTGGTATGTGCAGTTGAACAAATCATCAACCATTGAAGAGCAAAACTCAGTTCAGGCTTCTCAAATTAGTAACCAAAACAGTTTGGTGTTGCTCAACAAAATAAGCATAGCAAGATATAATAAAATGATATTCATTAAGTACATGTCATAATCAATAATCAATAGAAGTTTAGTCTCAATTAAACCTTTGTATTCTCAGCCCTCCTCCTACACAGCTACTTCAAAACAATACCTTGTCAACATTGACCTCTGCATCATCTTTCCCACAGAGAAGAAATTTCTCTCCCCAGTCTCTGCCTCCATCAAATCACCATATTTTCTTAGAGAAATATAGCCTCCGGTATAACTGAACACATTGACGGGCATAAGATCATCACAATCGCTCATTGAAGATGATCCAACTTGTACGGCTCTGATAACGCCACTATCCACATGAAAAAAAACCACCATATTTTTAGATTTTGTCGAAGTAATATCTCTGAGAAAGATGCCATGTTCCCAAGCACCTACAGAACCAGGCCCAACACCATGGAAACGAAAAGGAGTCTCCCATGATTTCATGCAATAAGGATCAAGATCGATTTGTACTGCGTACTTTTTTTCCCACGTGAAGTTTTTGTAACTTTTCATCACCCATATCTCAATTTGGTCATGGTGATGACTGTTTTTAGGTGATGAAATTGCCGTAACATCAACAATGGCAAGACGTCCTCTGAAATTAATCAGGTGAAGAACAGAACGCTTGCCGAAGTCTGGCAAGTTGGTATGAGGAGTCCATTCGAACTCTTCCCTTTTGAAGTCGAAAGAAAGTATTCTGGATTCAAGATCAGAAGAGAAACCATTAACTAGCCAATGCATGTTTCCATATGCAGACACACAGTTTTTGCTGCTTAGACAACAAGAAGGTGGAGGAACTGAGGATATTTGTCTCCATGACGATGAGGAGCCTGTGCCCAGCTCATACAATTGGGCCACCAGGTCGTGTTTTGGGCCGGGTCTAGAAAGACGAACAATCTTGTGGGTGCTAGTCATGGCATCGTATCCCATACCATACAACTCATAGTTCCAGCGTGGCGGCAGGGCTTCATAGAAAATGGTGGTTGGTGGTGGTGGGAGGTTTAGAACTTCTCCCATGAGAGGACTGACTAGGAGGAGTAGGGCTTGATCATTTGTTGTTGACTCTTTCTTGTTGAACAAAAGCAAGCCGTGCAAAACAAGCTTTAGATTGAATCCGTTTCTAAGGGAGTTGGAAATGTCAAAGGCAAATTCGCTAAAGGGCGACAATGGATTTAGGGCTCGCAAGGTGATTAATTGGGAGTTGGTAAGAACCATAACGTGAGACGGGTCCAAATCTTCATAATTGGTGGTAGCAATATATTGTGAATGCTCGTGAGCAAAAGATGGGCAGTCGACTAAGCTGCGCAAGGTCTTAGAGACACAAAGCAAAGAAAACAGTGATCTTGTGGGCAGCCTCGAAAGGATGTCCAGGAGGATATCCAATGGGAGCTCCATCAACTGCGTTGTTCTCTCGTTGCATTGCAATTGCTTCATCATTCTCTTCTTGCTCCTCGGCGGCATCGATGCCTCCTCCATAGTCCTAGCTAGCAAGCCTCCTTCCTTCCTAAAGCATCCGCGATCAGAAACAAAACAAGAGAAGGAGAGAGAATGTGTCGTCTGATGGGTCATGTGTTGTGGAATTGAAGAGTTGGCTTTATATGTAAAGAGAGGTTTGACGATCTATTTTCCTACCAAGAATAGGAGACTTCTATTCTATCCTTGTCAATTTTTATTTATTACAAGTACCTTAAATAGTAGTTGGAATGATTGGATTCTTTTGTTTTGATTTACTGTTACGCTTGTTTTTTGAGTAATATAGATGATTTTATCTTGATTACAATTTTGAGTAATAACAGTAGTCGATTATGAAATGTTTCTTTTAAGGGATTTGAATGTTAGCAGCTTTACAATTGCATGCTTTAGGTTAATCCAACTTTGGCTGAAGAGTCAAATGCAGGCGTCTTTTTCTTCAACTCATAGAAGCTGCCAAGTTCAAAGAATGAAAGGGATTCTTCATCTTGTTTCACTCGTTCTTATGTTGTATTGACTTTCGAAGTGGAGACAGAGACGGTTTTATTCTCTGCGAATTTCAGTTTTAAAATTCCTTCAATGATTATCCAAACATGGAAAATTGTAATTTCCGTTATTTCCTAAATTCTATATACAAGATATCTAAACACTGAAATTTGGAATTGACGTAATTTCAAACTCCGTCATTTACAAATTCTATGAAAATTAGAATTCATTCATCCAAACGCACCATTAAAGTAATTGAGGTCGTGTTTGGTATCCTATTTAAGTAGGGAATTCAAAAGCTTTGTTTTTTCTCAAAAAAACAAGAAGTTCTAAAATTCATTTTTTTAAACTTCAATTAAAACAGATTTTTTGAGTTTCGTACTCAAATTCTGTTTTTAAGTTTAAAAAGTTGGATAGAATACCAAACATGCTGAATTTCTATTATTTTTATCGGGAGTAATATAAACATAGATAGTTTACGCATGATAAAATAATACACATCTGGTTAAAGTTCATGAAAAGAAACACATAATAATGCATAACAAAGTAATAACAGACTTTTTGATTCTTTAGCATTTAACAGGTATCAAAATATTAAGTTTTAGCATAACTATATACATACAAAATACCCTAAAATATCAAAGTAAAAGGAAAAATAAAAAACACAAATACACTAGCTATTGGTTGATGAAGGCCTTGATGTGAGAGATTAAATCTTGGGTCCGGGAATAGGAGAGCTGAGAGTTCTGCATAACTTGGAAGGCATGTCCAACTCCTTTGTACATTGTTGTCTCCACCCTTTTCCCCAAGCTACTCAAGGCATTGCAGACCTCCAAATTCCGATCCTTCAATATATCCAGTTCTGATATGCACACCATTATGGCCGGGAGTCTTAAATCGCGCAGCTTGGTCATGCCGTTTGCCAGAGGGTTGCACCATGGATGGTCTTTGTTGGCCCCTAACGGCAGAGCCAATCGCCAATACACGTCGGAATTCGACAGAGTTAGTGCAGAGGTTGGTGGCTGAGTTGCATATTTCTCGGACCAAGTACGAGCCTCTCCTCCAAAGAAAGGTTGGATCAAGATGGTGCCCTTGAGACTCAAAGGTCTTAAACTGGAGGGGTCACGGGAGACTAATTGTGTGGTGACATTGTAGGCTATGTTAGCCCCTGCACTGTCACCAACTATGAACAAGCTTGACAAGCTGCACCTACTTAACCACCATCTTTGCTCACTAGGCTCACTCAGAGCTTGTTGTTTCACCCACATAAGAGTTTTGAATCCGTCGTCATAAGCAGCAGGGAGACGGTTTTCTGGGGCTAAACGGTAATTCACAGAGATGATGACACAACTTGCTTTGCAAGCAAGGTTGGCCAAGAAGTCATGGTAACAGCTCCAAGCAGCAGAGCCAACACAGAATCCACCACCGTGAAAGTAGACAAGCACGGGGAGGTTTCCGGGGTGGCTTGGAACGTAAATACGTGCCCATAAGTTGGTAAATTTGTCAATGACAACGTCTTTGGCTGTGACACCATGTGGTAGTGCCAGAGTGCTTGGGACAGTGGGGATAATTGGAGGCCTTTCGATGTTTCCGTCTTTGTGAACTCTGAGGAAACCTTCAATTTCTTCAAGAACAACTCCATGTTGGTTAGGAGGGTTCTTAATGGCTTGGAGGTTAAGCCTTGGATCAAGAGAAATGGTTGACATTCTTCTAAATTTCATGCAATGTATGGAATAGTAGAATATAGTTCTGTGGGCTTGTGGCCTCTGTGGTGTGGATGTGATTGTGATTTGCCTTGCAAGCTCTTTATATAGAAAATGAGAACATTATGGCCAAAGAGAGAGGCTCTAGTTCATTGTGGAAGAAAGCTTCCCTTTCTTTTTATCTGACAAGTGGCATCTGAACTCAGCATATGCTGTCATGCAGCAACTTGTCTAAAACATCTCCTGGTCACCCCTCACAATCAATAATTTAGTTCAAGCAGTGAGAAGATAACGAAATTGAAGTCAACACATAGAACTTATCACGAGGGCTGCTCATCCCCTCCTAGTTTGTCCTTTCCAAATATTCTGTTGGCATTTTCTTCTTGTTGATTTGATTGAAGCATTATCGTTTTCCTCAGTAAATTTTCTTTTCTTGAAACATTATCTATAAATCGAAGCAATATTCATCTCACAGACATGATCAGCAGAAACAACAAATTTAAGTCTAATGCAGCAAGTGATGTGTAAGGTTATGCAAAGCATTATGACTAACCCTCTTCTGAAAATCTCTGGTGGTTTGCTAGTGGAGAGTTGCCTGCCGACAGTGCTTTTTGATTCTGGATTAATGAATATTCTTAAAACTCTAAGGACTTGCAAATGGACAGTCAACTTTATTCTTCAGATATTTTATTATCTTCTCAGTTGCTTTTTGACTCTTTATATTCAAATTCTCTACTGGGATTAGCAGAAAAAACAAAAACATCTGAGACTGAATAATTAACAATCCTAAGACTGATGAGATTTCATGCAATTAATCACTGATTACGGAGCTGATGAAGTTCTTGTTTCTCCCCTAATAAGGATTATGGTTTAGATATGAAATTTTGGACTATCTGTTGTTTTCTGCAGCCACAGAACTAGAACACGTACATTTGTACCTGTCCTGCACAAGTTGTCCCAAAAAAGGAAAAAACCAAAAAGGAGTAAGGAGAACAAAAATGGAAGTAGATTCTCGAAATTAGATTTTGTTCTTTGTGTTGTACTTGCCTTTGGAATATTTGCCTTCCGTCCATCTTTTGGCACGTCATTATTCTTCAACAAAGGTTTCATTAGTATTATTAGACTTTCACATAAAGCCTATCTCATGCATGATGCTATCCAATGAGATATCTGCGGCAGATTATTTAGGACTGGTTCACTGCAGATTAGATAAAACTAAACTAGATCATGAAACGTGTCTTAAATATCTTCAGAAGATTATGTACCACCAAATTCAACCTTGATAGATTTACTGAAACCTGAATATCTTCCAATCCACTGAACTGAGCCATATATCAAGATACCTCAGCAAATCCAATCCTATATGCATATATATATCAGAAGACTAGTCGTATTCTCCTCACTGTTCATAAGTCACATGCATTATGGAGGTAAAAGTTTTTGATTCTTTCATCCTCGAATCCCAAACAGAAAGAAAGTCTTTCAATCCCCATGGATTTGCAAATGGGGTTGCCCACAATACAGCCAAAGCCATCTTTATCTTTGAATTATTCTCTCTTTTTCTCCTCCTTTTTGACTACTCCACCATGCATGAGGGTACAAGGGGCTGGATACTGATAAATTCTATGTCATGGGCTCTCATTAGACCAAATGCTTTCAACATGATAATTCTCATCTCATGACTGTCAATGCCACATTTGGCTATGATGCATCATGAGTACCAAAAATCAACCCCAACTGTCTCACCATCGGTGCTTTAAGTTAATATACGAATGCGTTTCTCTCTAACTAGAAAGCAAAGCAACGGATGCATAGGGATGGGAATAAAAATTGGGCTAGTGCCTTCATTTTAGCATAAAATGTTGATGTGATGTGTACAATATAGGACAAAGAACACTTATGGAATCGTGCTAATCGATATTTTATCGTACCATTGACTTTATATAAAGTACGGATTATCAACTCATAAGAAAAGTACATGTTAATTGTTTTAGAAAATATCGACTTACAGAGTTATTTATTGATATGGAATAGCTCTTCTTAATATATTGATTGTACATTATATTGGAAAATGGTAAACACAATCTTCTACCATGGTTTACTAAATTTTTTATAGGATTTTTAATGGAAGGCACATAAATTTCTACCGGAAAACAGATGAGAAACGCTTTGGAATCGGAAAAATTCAGCCAAGTCATGTCTTAAATGACGGTTTTTATTATTTTCTAATGGTTTTTACACCTTTTGCGACGATATTTAACAGTTTTTCTTGGCAGAATTTAGCTTTTGCAGCGGTAACAACCGCCACTAAAAGTTGCTAGCTTGTTTGTTTGGTTGATGAAAGATAATGAAGCCACCAGATAGATCCGATGCAAGATAACTTTTTTGGGGGTGGTGGGGGGGAGAAGAGAAGAGGGCATCCCGAGACAGAATAAAGACCAGCGAAGGAGGGGGCTGCGACGCCCATTGATCAATGTGATGGGACCAGCGGTGGCCTAACAATTGCCTTCAAAGGAGCTATGTAAATGACCTACAGTCAAGTCATCAATGCAGAAACAGTACACTTCAGTGTATACAGCAGCATTCAAAACATGTAATGGAACACAAAGATCATACACCAAATGTTTCACCCGCACAATAAGGAACCTCAAGTGCAAAATCAAAATTTTATACGTAACTACAGAGCATGCTATTTGATGACAATCAGAAACAAATCACAGCAGAGTTGTATGGTATGAAAACTCACAATTAATTCAGTCTATAAATTTGATAAAATGTGAAAGCATAATGAGTGCCAAGCTTGCACTTATGTAGGCTGCATCAGAAACCAACAAAAAGGTATCAATTGAGCCACAAGATCTGTACAACTGCAAACCACATAAGCCATAAATCAGTCAACAAATATTTCCGTTTTTCTAACTTCTTCACTAGCATTTCGTACCAGTTCAGCATAAATCAACCTGAATGAGAATGGATATCTTTCCATGTTTTTTAGAACCTTAACTTCTAATGGGCACGATGATCGCACCAACGTCTCTAGCTCATTCTGTTCCTCATCTCAAACAACAATATTTTCAATTTCTGAAGAGTGGGCTACCATGTCTATTACCTGACGGAACAGCAAAAGCAGCATCGGTGAAATCAAATCAAATGATAATTATTAAAAAGAAACTCTATATTACAAGAAATACAGAGACATATTTCGAGGCTATGCGTAGGATTCTTTTCTGATAATGAGTTTGATATAGAAGAAATGAATGGGGTGTAACTGGCAGGAAAATAAATTAAAAAATTAAGATAAAATAGTTCACAAAAACAATAACCTCAGTCTCATTCATGTGGCGTCTCAACATTTCATTCTATGTTTCAACACTTGAGTATTGAATATAAAAGAGCTTGCAATTCGACCAAGCTCTGTACAAAAAGTTGCCACTTTTCTCATCAAAGCGCATCATTTTTGCTTTGTCCATGGCACGTGCAGCATCTGCTATGAGAGCTCTTTGCTTTAAACTCAAGGAAGGATCACCAACAACCTGCAAAATGCAGAAGAAAATATCAATAACCTGAAACAAGCAAAAGCAAATATCATATACATAAGCACCATTAAAGACAAATGAATTATACTTCGTGTCCTCCTTAGAATAAAGCCAGGCTGCTAGTCAAGAAAATGTTCAAGAAGGATCAACCAATAACCATATAGGTAAAGTCAAATCCACATAGAATACCTCATCCCACCCAATACCATACACCAAAGGATTCAGCCTCATTCTTATGAAAAGGTACGTATATCCAAGCCATTCACAAGCTTCCTTGACATTGGTGACAGTACCAAGTGCCACCTCTGCATAGAGAAAATTTCAAGAACAAGAAGGAAAAGTAATCTCAACATATCCTTTAAATTGTCTTTCAAGGAACGAATACCATTGCCTGATACCTTTCCTGAGTGATTCAACAAACTGGCAGAAAAAAAGTATCAATCAGTTAAATAATCATTACAAATTTATAAATAAACCCAATCCTAGATATGTATTTATAAAAAAACCCAAACACTATTTAAACATAGAAACACACCCAAAATCAATCTCAAAATCAACAATTGTATATTTTTTGGGTGTGTTTATAAATGGGTTTTGAGTGTGTGTAATGATGGGTTTTGGGTGTGTTTATAAAGTGTTTTGAGTGTTGGGTTTTTTTATAATTTCAGCCCCTATTTTGGGTGTTTTAGTGAAACTCCCAATAATCATTCTAATACATACGTTACACAAAGGAGAGCCCAAGGAAAAAGAAACCCTCTTGTAGCATATCTCATTCTGCAATTCAATATGGGCTGTAAAATTCTGCTCACTAATACCAATATATTGCTGTGCGAGGCGCACAGGGCGATAACTAGAATTAAAGCTGGATTCACTCTCAGAAACTGTAGCATCCTGGGTGTTTATAAAAGAATAATCCACATTAACAAATAAACAAAACAGACTTCAGAGTACGGCATTTAAAGGCCAATAAATACAGAAAAGATATCATCAGGTGACCAAAATACCTCTAAATAGTTCCGTGGATTGGCTGAAAGGCCTACAATGCATATCATTGTCAGTGTAGACTCCACCTGCCACACACATTAAAAAAAAAAAAAGAGAAAAAAAAAAAGAAGTAAACAAAAGGTTATAAGCAACTAAATTCTTTGCAACCAATCATAAACTACATAAGTAACATGTAAATTGTAACAGACATCTGATAAACATTTTTAAATATAAACATCCCGCTATCACATTAACCCTAATAAGAAACAGATAATACCTTTCCAACTTTCATGAGCATAAGTTGCAACTGTACAAATGTTCTCAACTAATTTAAATAGTGGGTTAGTTATTCAGCAGAAAGAAGCCAAGATCACTAATAATTCAGTAAAAGTTTACCTGGTGCAAAGATCAAGCAACTAGTGCCTCAATTACAAGGGCCTCCATCATCATTTAATAGATGCACTTAATCAATAATTAGGATCTTCACCAACATTGAAAGTGACATGTCACTGCTCTTGTGAGTAATGACATCCCATTTCTTAGGTGTGGCAACTATCATCTGAATAAGAAGAAAGTGAAGCCATTAAGGTTTTCATTTTCCTCTTTTGGGTAACAGTTAAAAGCACACGGAGCACACAGAATTTGATAAAAGTGACCTGAGTTTCTTCAAGTTCATTCTTAGAACCTTGCATCAGTAAGTTCTCTCAGAGTCATATTCAATGGAGATAAGCGATGGCTAAAAGTTGATGTAACTTCTGCAGCTAATGCCTGAAAAATACATGATAATAAGTAACAAGCCACCATTTCAATGGCTACTTTCCCACCCCACCCACTCAGAAAAAACAAAAAAAAAAAACAAAACAAAAGGAAGAGAGTTGTATAGGGTGGATACCTTCATTGGTGCAACATAAACTATCTTAAATTCATCTTTATGCAAGTAACCGTCTTTGAAGTGCTGTGCAATCTGCCACAGACAATGCTGACTCAGTATCTAAATCTCAGAATGGATGATATACTACCATACTGAATATTTTGAAAAACTAAATAGGTTGAATTCAACATGAAAAGTACTATTACATCACCATGACATAAAAGGAGTCGAACAACTAAAGCAGCCAAAAGCTTAGTTTCCTTGCTTTATTTTGCAAGCTGATATCTTTAACACACTAACCCTCCCAGAAAAATATATACAATACCAGCACATATGACATTACAGCCATTCCCATGCCATTTTAACTATGCAATTAACCCAGATTAACTCATACACAATACAAAAACAAATGTGTGAATTTGAGATCAAGCCAAAGTAGTAAGAGAAAAAGTATGATTACCAAAAATGAGAACAGAAACCCAAGAATAGCCAATCATTTGCATACCTCATGTGGAATAGAAATCATAGCTATGTTTGTTTTGCAAGCTCCTGTTGGAGCACAAACCTGCAAGTAAATGGAAATCACATTCAAGCATATCATATCAGCACTTTCACTGCGCAATGGTTTGGTATTCACATAATCAACATAATCAATAACTTACTAGTATATTTTCTTTAGTGTTATAAATAGTATGAAATATGCGGCTCTGAATACAGTTCAGAGAATTATATCCACAAAAAGCAGCTTGAGCGAATTCATCTAACTCCGTTATCCCAATCTCACAGCATAGGACAGTAAACAGAAATTGCAATAACAGAAATAGAGGTCAGTAGGTGATAAAAGAAAAAGCAAGCAAGGACAATCCTATTTGTTTAACCACCAGAAAACACCCAAATTATTATGGCTAGTTTATACACTGATAATGTTAATGATGGCAATGATAAACTTAGCAATTCCTATTGATCATGGAAAGAAAAAAAAAACATGTCTAGTATTTCAGATTTATGAGAGCAGCTAGTATCTAAAAAATATAGGAGATTCCCCCACTTGGGGTCCACTTGTGTGCATTTCCTATTAAGTCATCTCCAATTATCAAATCTAAGTAAGAATATTGAGAACCAGTAAATAACACTAAAATGATAAACATGAAGTAGAATGATGGAACTACAAATGAGTACCAGCTTTTCCCCAGGTTTTCATTTGTGCTGTTGGTGTTGGGGGAATGACCTCCTCATGCTTCCTCACAGTTCCATGACGAAGAGCACGAACTGATCAAGATTAAGGCCCTTCACCAAGCGCTAAGAGATTCCATATGTTTTTCTTTTATGAAGAAAGGGGTAAAACCCCCAGACACCACCAAACCCCAACGAAACATCAAGCAACAGAGCCCAAGCCAGCCAGGACTCTCCTCAAGCAGAAGCCCAGATCCAAGTTGTGACCCCAAGTAGCCAAACAATCAGCTACAGCATTCCTCTCTCTCTATATATGCTGAAGCTTAATCCTTCCAAACAAATTCATGAGCCTTTTACAGCTACTAACTGATTCTATATGTTTTTGATGATTTATGTGCCAAAAAAAGAGTGATTAATTAGTTTATTTAGTTTAATACTTTTGAAACTTCGAATTTAAACCGTATAGCCGCCCGGCTATACTTTTCAAATATTCTGCTCACAGGGTATAGCCGAACGGCTGTACTACCGCAGCGTATAGCCTCCTACAGCGTATAGCCGCCAGGCTATACTTTTCAAATATTAAATACTTACTATAGTATAGCCGCGCGGCCATACGTTTGGAACTTCCGGTCGCCTATACTGTAGAAATATTCTTCTTACAGTGTATAGCCGGGCGGCTAGACCGTTGAAACTTTCTATTTTAGCGTATAGCCGCACGGCTGTACCGTGACATGGTATGTTTTTGGCCTTTTCAGTTTTATGTTACTTTCATTTGTAATTATGTTTTTATTATTGTTTCTTTAGTGAAAAAATTAGTATTTAATATTTTAATTAACTTCATAAGTACTAATTATTTTTTTTCTTTAATAAAATATTTAAATAATAATTATTCACTAACTAAATAATAATTAAAACAGAAGTACTAATTAAAGTAATTAAAAAAGAGAAGGGTATTATGCTATTTACAGGTATAGCCGATCGGCTATACCTGTGAAACTTTCTATTTTAGAGGATAGCCGCTCGGCCATACGTTCGAAACTTTCTATTTAAAGATTATAACAGGGTATAGCCGACCGGCTAGACTCGTTTTTACTAATGTTTTAAAAAAATAGTATAGCCGCGCCCTCTAATTTTTATTTTTTTTAAAAGAAATCCGCACGGCTATAATCTTTAAATATATTATAATTATTCGCTAAATAAAAGAAAATTAAAAAAATAATTACTCATTAAAGTAATTAAAAATGCTAAAATATTACGTAAGAAAATCATTTTATGCTGTATACCCGCGGCTGCACCCTAAACCTAATTAGTTGGTATCATGGGTCGACCCATGGGCGTGACCCATTTGGCCCGTTCAGTAGATCCAATACGACGTCGTGGCTCAGAAGAAAAAGAATAAAGAAAACTCAAATAACCGAAGCTCCTGAAAGCCCTAAAACCCACCCTGAGATTCATAAAGCTTCTACTTCTCCGCGAACTCGAAGTTTCAAAACCTCACACTCACACTCTCTCAGCCACTTTGATTTTCAGTCGAGCAGTAGAAGAAGAAGAAGATGTCTCTACGAGTGTTGAATCCAAATGCGGAGGTGCTGAACAAATCGGCGGCTCTGCACATGAACATCAACGCAGCCAAGGGCTTGCAGGACGTCCTCAAAACCAACCTTGGCCCTAAGGGCACCATCAAAATGTACGGAAGTTCACTTTTTTTGTATTTTTTCTCATTTTTCTGTCTATTTTCTTCTTACGTTTTGCTATATAATGTTTGCAGGCTTGTTGGCGGAGCCGGTGACATCAAGCTCACTAAAGATGGCAACACTTTGCTTAAAGAAATGGTACAGTTCTTTATTCCAAACCCTAGATCTCCGTTTGGTACAGTTGCTTTTGCACAAGGTCTGTTTTATCCATTAGTTGTGTAGAGTGTGTGAAATTAGGGTTTAAGCATTTCTTCATTGAGTCAAAATACGAAATGAAGCAGTTTTCACTAGCTGAGGCTCTGTTTACTGGTCTAAAACTTTTGAAGTAAACTGTATGTTACTGGATTTGCTTTTATAAGGACCCAAAAGGTGCATTGAACTGTGGTTTAAGGTTTTCTCCAAATGTTTGTATGGATTTGTATGTTAAATTATGTATTTATCCAGCATGTTTCTGCATATGTTTTGTATTTCCCTATTTTGCTTTGTTTGATGGTGTTCTATCAATTGGTTGCAGCAAATTCAAAACCCAACAGCCATTATGATTGCAAGAACAGCTGTTGCCCAAGATGACATAAGCGGAGATGGCACCACGTCTACTGTCTTATTCATTGGGGAGCTTATGAAACAATCAGAGCGATACATTGATGAAGGTTGGTTCACAATTATCAGTAACCAATGATGGGACAATTTCTCTGATTCTTCATGGAAGGATAAAAGTCTTTAGATCCTTGCACCTTGTGGTTGTGCAAAATCCCTCTAGTCAATCTATTTATTTCGTTTCTTCCTTTTGTGTGTGTACCCTGACAATAGTGAGTTTATGCTTGTTACAGGGATGCATCCACGTGTCCTAGTTGATGGTTTTGAGATTGCCAAAAGAGCAACACTTCAATTTATTGAGAAGTTTAAAACTCCTGTGGTGATGGGCAATGAGCCTGACAAAGAGATTCTAAAAATGGTAGCTAGGACAACGTTGCGAACTAAGGTATTTCTGTTTCGTTTATTTTATTTATTTCTGTTAAAATGGTTTTAGGCATGGTTCGGTTTACTCCAGGTTTTCATACTGCTCAGATAAGTGGAATTGTTTTACACATTATATGTCATTTGAATCTGACATGTTCCATCGTGCAGTTATATGAAGCATTGGCGGATCAATTAACTGACATAGTTGTTAATTCGGTGAGTATTTGCGGCTTATTAAGAATGCTTGAAAGATTGCTATTTCACTTCCCCTTCCATTTTTCCGCTCGTTCTAGGGAATCTAGAATTTATAGTGCACCTCTTGCATCTTGATGTATGACAAATTACGGCTTTTCAAATGACAGGTTCTTTGCATCCGCAAACCTGAAGAATCCATTGATCTGTTCATGGTGGAGGTTATGCACATGCGACACAAGTTTGATGTTGACACACGCTTGGTATGTTAACATCTTATATTTTCTATTCTACTTTTCAGATACTCCTTATCTCTTGATGAATATTAAGAGGCAGTCCTATTGATAATGGGTTCTCAATCTTCTGCAAAGGTTCTGCAAATGTTTAAGCTTATAGATATATTTTTTGTTAGAGTTGCAATCTTATATGATAGGCTGTTTAGGGTTATGTAAAGTTGTATTTAATAATGTAGATGTAGGGAAGACCTCAGGAGATTGCATGTTATGTTATGAGCGTTACTGCTGGTAGTATAATGATTCTTTCTATTCATTTTTGTTTCTTAGTTCCAAGTTCTGATGTTGGAATTGTAAATCATGATATTGCCACCTATATCTAGATTAGGTTTTAATTACTGAGCATGGTGCAAGCTTCATAATAGTGTTTTATTTTATATTTTTTTACAGAATAGAAAAATCTGCTGTTACCCTGTGGTTTCTCAGTTCATTTATGTCCTCTTGTAGGTTGAGGGTCTTGTCCTTGATCATGGTTCTAGGCATCCTGATATGAAGCGACGGGCAGAGAATTGTTACATCTTGACAAGCAATGTATCTTTGGAGTACGAGAAAAGGTAAATATATAGAAGTTTTCTTTAAATAATTGTTACGTTTTGCCTTCAATATCTCTCTCTCTCTCTCTCTCTCTCTCTCTCTCATATACATAGTTATGTTAGGATGTCTTTGTGTAATTGTTTTTTATCCACTTGCATAAAATAGTAGAGATAGTGTTTACATGTGGAGATCTTCATTTCTTTCACAAACAATTGATCTGTGTGCAAGAACCATTGTGTTAAGAGTATTTTCGTTTGAAGTGTGCTTGCATTCACCTTTTATTAATACAATATTTAAAATTGAGATAGCAGTCTACTGGACAGCTGACTTCCTCTGCTTTTATGGAAATGATTTCCTGGTCATCATGAATTTGATGGTTTTCATCTCAGTGAAGTAAATTCAGGCTTTTTCTATTCAAATGCGGAACAGAGAGAAGCCATGGTTTTAGCTGAAAGGCGTCAGGTTGATGAAAGAGTTAGAAAAATCATTGAGCTGAAAAATAAGGTCGAGTGTTGTTATTCATGCTGTATGTGTGATATTGATGTAGCACCCTAGCATATCTTGCATTATGGATTCTGAAATATTTCCTTTACTTGGTGATTTGCAGGTTTGTTCTGGTAATGATAATAATTTTGTTGTTATCAATCAGAAGGGAATTGATCCCCCATCTTTGGACCTTCTCGCTAGGGCAGGGGTAAGTCATGGATCATTATTGTAGATTTTTTTTCCAATTATTTTTCAAAATATCTTTTTTAATTCCGATTTACCCCTGGTCAAATGCGCATGAATTGTTTTAAGTACTAAAGTATCTCTTTGGGAAAGAGATTGGAGACCCATCCAAAACTATATTCTAGTAATACACAAAGGAAAACAGTATTGAAAAACATCTTTGCAGCTTAATGGTTCTACATATTTTATCTTTAATAATCTCCACCTGTGGGGAGCATGCTGCAAGAAGGTCCATTACGCTCCAATGTTTTTGCCAAATTTATGGGGTTATGATTATGAGAGAGAGACTTGACATTATTGCATTGAAGTTATGATTTAACATCATTCATGTTTTTGATAAACCATTGGACATGTTGTGTACGCTATAAACATTTCAATATGAATTGGGAGGGCCAGATATACCTCACAGCTATTTTTATGATTTTTTGTTGTTTTCTTCTTTTTTGGTATTTTTTCTAATCCTGTGGTTTCGTAGATTATTGCCCTGAGAAGAGCAAAGAGGAGGAATATGGAAAGGTTGGTTTTGGCTTGTGGAGGGGAGGCTGTAAACTCAGTAGATGATTTAACTCCTGATTGCCTTGGTTGGGCTGGACTTGTATATGAGCATGTCCTTGGTGAAGAGAAGTATACATTTGTTGAAAATGTGAAGAACCCTCATTCTTGCACAATCTTAATCAAAGGTATTCCATTGGTAGTTTCACCTTATTTCCATATATAATTTTTGCTTTTTTTCTTTTGTTATTGATCTTGCACCCATCTCATGGTAATGCTTACATGATTTACATCGTTCTATTGCCTTTGGCAAGTCCTGTGGGGATGTAATCCTTATTGCCCACTTTTAATGGTGCAGGGCCTAATGACCATACAATCGCCCAGATTAAGGATGCTGTTCGTGATGGCCTGAGGGCAGTCAAAAATACAATTGAAGATGAAGCTGTCATCTTAGTAAGTTTGAGTTAGAAATTCCTAGGAAATCTTCTTATCATATTCTTATCTTTTTCCTTTTTGTTTTGAATTGTGCCACCTTCTCCATGTTGTAATGCTTTGGGCATAAGTTTGGTTTCTGGTATACATATCAGCTTGTGATTTTTGTATGTTTCTCATATGTGTCTCAGGGTGCTGGAGCTTTTGAAGTTGCAGCCAGACAACATTTAGTAAATGAAGTAAAGAAAACTGTTCAAGGGGTAATTGAATATTTCCCTAAATTTTCTCATAGGAAATACTTTTAAGCACCTCATCTTTTCTCAGCCTTTATCTCTCACACGTTGACATACTTGGAACAGCGAGCTCAACTTGGTGTTGAAGCTTTTGCTGATGCTCTCCTTGTGGTGCCCAAGACACTTGCTGAGAACTCTGGCCTTGACACGCAAGATGTGATAATTGCTCTTACGGTATACTTCTTTGAAAGTTCCTCACTTTTTCATTTGGTTAGCTTTCTTGAGGTGATCAAAAAATAATCACACATGTGGATGCTTGTTCAGGGAGAGCATGATCGGGGAAATGTCGTGGGATTAAATCACAACACTGGAGAACCCATTGACCCACAAATGGAGGGTATCTTTGACAACTACTCTGTAAAGCGACAAATTATAAACTCAGGGTACGGCGCATGATTGTAAAGAAGAATTCTTTATATTTTTCATTAATCCTTGATTATTTTTGTAAGCTTTTTCTGTTATATATATATATATATATATATATCACTGATATTCGTTTATTCTAATGCAGACCTGTAATTGCATCTCAATTGTTGTTGGTTGATGAAGTAATTCGTGCTGGGCGCAACATGCGGAAGCCAACTTAGCTTCAGCGGATGCTTTTGGCTAGCTGAAGCTTCTCTTTTTGTATTCAGTGCGGTGAATTGATTGAAAGTTGAAACTAGCTTCATGTGACTGACTGAGGGCAGTTGTGTTGGGGATTGTTAGAGGGAATCTGTATTTGCATCTGCTGTGGAATTTTCTTATGAATGAGGAATTTGTGTAATATACATCTAGTTTGGCTGAATGTTTCGAGGTGTTCTTATTTTCCACTCCTTTTTGAGGTTGAATCGGTTCAACCAGGGTGGAGAAGAATTATATGATTTTGGTTGGGCCTGTGTCCTATGAAATTTTAACTATTAATAGAATTTTCGAGTTATTGCTCTTTGTATTAATTATAGAATAATATACAACAAATAATGAATGGTTCCAATATTAATATCACCAATGCCAAGAGATAAATATGTGTGTGTGCGTGTGTATTTCACCATTCGAGGCTTTTCATAATTTAGCCATCCACTGGAGAACCCCATCTATAACACTTAATTAGCCATGAAACAATTTTGCTAGTGTGTGTTTTTACGTGTATTATAACTACATAATGCCAGTACTGGCCGGCAAAATTACTCAACGAAAATAGATCTGTATGAAATCTTTAGTAAATTCATAAGTTTCATTCGAAAATACTTCATACACTACTCCTGTTCATTGGCTGAACCACAGAAGAAAACAAAATCATGCAACTTAAGAATCTGTGAAAATATGAACCAAGTGATGATTAGCATATCCCTTTGAAGAAAAAAAATGTCGCCAGAATACGTGATAAAAAAATTCTACGACAATGCTCAGTTTCTGTTGAGAGGCACAAAGCTCAGACTTTTGCAGACACTTTCCCATCTTGTTGAAGCATGTAGTCTCTCTTCATTTCCTCCAAGACGTCATCGTTTGTGCTGCAAAAATCAAAACAATGTGAGGATGCTTGCATATTCAATTATTAATCCTAAAGGAAACAACATGTGTTGGCACAAGTATATATTTTCCTAAAGTCAACTCCAAATTCGTTCCTCTTACTCAAAGACTATAAGACAGAGGTTGATGCAATAACAAGCAACAAAACAACATGCCTCACATCACTGCATTGACCATTCCTTCAGCTCTCTCTTCATGCTCTCTCAAGCAAATGCAAGAACAGATGGGATACTTTTTTTTTCTGTCCTACAACTAGAACATTTTCCTGTCCACCTACAATTGAGTGCCAAAATCTAACATTTAAAACGTAGGTTCAAACAGATGGCATAAGAAGTTGCCCTTGATGCCTCTACTGTTCCTATGGCTTGTGAACATTGCGATATTACAAAGCTAACCAGTTGAAAATTGGACTGAAAAACAATCCATGGAACACAGTGCCTAGCATTCTAATCTCACAAAACATTCTGCAGTTTCCTATTTCTGGTCCCTACAAACGCTAGGAAAACCAAATGCAAACAACCCAAAAACTAAATGTAATTACAAAGTTTACAGAAAAATGATCGGAAATGAATAAGGCAGATAATGCCATATCTATCCAAACCACACAACTCAGCCCTAAGGCAGATAACGCCTTATGAACTCAAACACTGCCACCATCTTTGCAGCATCTCATGATCTACATACCACTCTACCATCTCAACTGCCTCCCACTATGTAAACTATGACTAATATGATACATTAGGTCCATTTCTAAAAAGCAAGTCAAGACTAAACCAACACATAACAGATAGAGAGCCAAATAATTTCTTGAGTTAATACCAAACTAGCAAGCATCACAAGTCTCGATAAAATCTGATCAATTTTGCAAGTCTGCTATTCTCGATCGAAAACGGCCGCAAGAGCAAATCAACATTCATACAGCCCAGTTTAAACAACACTACTGTTGCTAACATTTAACTATGTGATATTTATAAGACCCTGTTTTAAAATCTACAATAAAATTAAAATAAATTAATAATCTTTTCCATTTTTGTTGTGAAAAATGAAAGATCAGAGGGATATTAATAGACGAATTGGGGCTTACAATTGGTGAAGGCACTCGTTTAATTCCTTAGCTTGTTGCCGACACTGCCAAACCACAGAAATGGTTCTCCCATATGAGCATTCCGCATACTACAAACCAAATTACACAACTTTTGTAGCACAAAATGAAAAAGAAAAAAGAAAAATGATAGTTCTTGAGCCCTAGCGTTTGAGCTTTGAATACATACATACCTTCTTCTACCTTCTTTTTCACGTGATTCTCGCGCGCTTCCTGTATGTATCCCATTCAGCACTCTCTCTCTCTCTCTCTCTGATTCTCTCTAGCTCTTTGGGTCTCAGCCACTGAAGACGATGGACTTCGCTGCCGAGGATCGACTCGAGTATTGTTTCACAGTAACAAGAGTGGCTGATTGCTCACCGGCGGGTGACAATATTAAATGTCAAGGTCTAACTGCTAGGGCTTTGGGCTCCATGTGGGCTTTTCAAGCCCATATTCTCACTGCATATGGCCCAATCCTTTTTTTGGATTAAAAAATAAGTAATGGTAGATTATTGATTTATTTATTTTAAAACTATGGCTTTTGAATGGAACTTAAATACTAAAGTAAATATCATGTGATTTTTTTTTTTAATGAATGGTGTACTATGGGATTTAATTATTTTATTGTTCAATCAATTGGAGTATAGTTCAAGTACAATTTATGTATATATGTATTATTTTAAATAAAAATAAATTGGATACCAACTGAGCTAAGGAGACAATTTGTGGTGTGATTAGACTTGGTTGCCTTTTTTGGTGAAGCCCTTGTGATTGCCTTTGATTTGTTTGCTTGACTGCATCCTCGTATTAATTGGTTGGCTTAATTTGACAACATCCTCATATTAAGTTAGAGCTCATGAGCTTGTGTCTTGGATTTGCTTGATGATAACATACTAAAGTAGGAAATAAGAACCAATGCGGTGACAAAAGTATAAAATTATAAATATAATAAGTATGAAGAGAAGATACGGATTAGATCAGTTGGTCAGAACAATGTATTTGTCTTCTTACACAAAAGTTCGAGGCCGTATCCATAACGCAAAACATTTATATTTGTCAAAAATGCATATTTGACCAAATCAAGCGAGGCATTAAACTCGCATTTAAGCATGAAGGTGCTCTTCACCAAATGCCAATTATTGAACATTTGACTTAACTGAAAAGAAAAAAAAAAAAAAACCGTCACCAGCACGTTAAACGGTGCGTGAATCCTGTTCCCCCGCATTAAAAAAGATTAAGATTTTTGGACACCGTCAAGTCCGTCCGTCAGTCCCCACAAGACTCAACTACACAACTCACACAACTCACAACGCACGCAGCAGCAATAATATCAACGACACGACGATAATCAACGAAATGCAAGGTTAGGGATTGCGTTGACCGTCAACGCCAGCGTGGTCCCTCCAAAACAAAGACTCCACGGAATCTCCGCCACCCACCACGTGTCTCGTTCCCATTGGACCTACTTCTCTCCCCTTCCTCGTCGCGACCATTTTTAAGCCCCCAACCGGATTCCCATCTTCCATTTTACGAGCTTAGATTAGATCTTCTTCCTTGTGGACCAGAAAGGTACGAAGCTACTTCGCGAGGATTAGCTTAGGGTTCTTCTGATTTGATTTCAATTTTTATGTTTTCTTGTTGATCTACTGTGTTTATGATGACTGTTTGTCTGAGATCTAGGGTTACGATTTCTTTGTTCTTTTATTTGGGTGCTTATGGAGGTATGTTTTTGTGGTTGGATCTGGTTTGATTTAAGCTGGATATAGTTGGTTTGACCCAGGATCGATAAGATTTCTAGTTATGGCTTGTTTGGTTTATTCAATTTCAATATAAATGTGTTTTGAAAGAGAAAAAATTTATTAATTGGGGTTTAAAAAATAAAGCTTGGAAGCTACTATTTCACTAAGTTAGGAGTGAGATTATTGCTGTATACTGATTTTGTGATAATAGAATTAGAATTCCTGATCTGTTTGGTTGCCACGAAATTCATGTAGGACTGAAGTTAGCATTTAAATTTTTTATTGTAGGTTTTGATGAAGTTATTTTGTTTTTACCCAACTGTAGATAATTGAACTATGGTATGAGTGTAAACTTCCACAGATCTGAGTAACCATTTGATAGTCTGATTCTCTCTTTCTGGTTTTGTATGTAACTAATATCATTTATGCTGTGATGTTTGGTTCTCTAGTGGATTATGTGATATGTTTGTCCTTGTGTATGCATGTAGATCATGCATTTAATTCACGTTTGTTGAATTAATACCCAGGTTTGATAATTACTTACACATAGCAAAGATGTCGCCAACTGATTCTTCACGTGAGGACAATGTGTATATGGCCAAGTTGGCCGAACAGGCTGAACGCTATGAGGAAATGGTTGAATTTATGGAAAAAGTTGCAAAGACCGTTGATGTCGAGGAACTAACTGTGGAGGAAAGAAACCTCCTTTCTGTGGCCTATAAGAATGTGATTGGGGCTAGGAGAGCTTCATGGAGAATCATTTCTTCCATTGAGCAGAAGGAGGAAAGCAGGGGTAATGAGGATCATGTTGCAATTATCAAGGAATATAGGAGCAAGATCGAGACCGAGCTGAGCAAGATCTGTGATGGTATCTTGAATCTTCTTGAGTCACACCTCATTCCATCTGCCTCATCTGCTGAGTCCAAGGTCTTCTATTTGAAGATGAAAGGTGATTACCACAGGTATCTAGCTGAATTTAAGACTGGAGGCGAGAGAAAGGAAGCAGCTGAGAGCACCCTGTTGGCTTACAAGTCTGCTCAGGTTGGTTTCAGCTTGCCGTTCTGCCAGTTTCAGTTGTTAATTGTATTGTCATTTTTGTGGAGATCGTGAAGCTTATGTTGTGTTATTTGATGCAGGACATTGCCCTTGCTGAGCTGGCTCCAACCCACCCAATAAGGCTTGGGCTTGCACTTAACTTCTCAGTCTTTTACTATGAAATCCTTAACTCACCAGACCGTGCGTGCAATCTGGCAAAACAGGTTTATTTTCAAGGCTTTATACTTGCTACTTATTTTCTGTTTTTCTGTTTCTGTGTGTGATTGTTTACATGATTGCATCCCTTTGTTGTACTTTGCTTTGTCTGGTTATGTATCTTGAGAAACGCTGAATAGTTGTCCATTAAGCACTACAAGAAATGCTCTCTCAACCCCGAGAACACCGCCCATCAGATTTTACCACTTTCAGAATAATGATTAATGTATTTGGACAAGAGTTGGCATGTAGTGAATATACTTTCTGGATGTGAACTTTTGAATTTTCTATTTTGTAATTTTACTACATAGATTAACTATCATGTTCTATTTTGTATTTTGACATGCTCTATTATCTGTATGTGAATGCTGTGCATTATCTTACTTGAAGGGTTGTTTAGCCATTCTGGAGTTCACCATATGAAGTTATATGTATTTTACTTTCTGACATCAAGTTCTTAAATGAAATTGTCTTTACTCTTTGTAAAATGATGTTTGGTCTCACTTCAGGCTGAATTTAGGTTTTTGTAAGTGTTAAAATAAACGTCAGAATTGGATGTTTAATGTATTCCTTTTTACCTGCTCAGGCTTTCGATGAAGCAATTTCCGAGCTTGACACATTGGGTGAGGAATCATACAAGGACAGCACTTTGATCATGCAACTTCTCCGAGACAATCTGACACTCTGGACTTCCGATATCACGGTATCTCTCTCTCTCTCCCGCTCCCCCCGGTGCATAATTATGTATGAATGTTTATAATAGGATGTGTATGCATGTATTTACTGTGAACCCTTTGTTTGGCGCATTCATTTTTAAAATCCATTAAAGATTTTGAGTCCTTAAAGTTTGCTGCTCACTGGATATGATTGGTGATAGTTCTTGCATTTACTCCAAAAAGGGAGAAAAGCAATGGGACAATAAGATTGGGATGCATCACTATAATATTCTCATCTACCTGTGATGCAACCAATCATTTCACTTTTGCATTCATGCAAAGCCGTCTGATGACCTTTTCTTTTTCTTAAGTTCCCCCCATCAGTGTTTGTTTATTTTGGTCAACTAAAATGTAATTGTTTATCTGGTATTTTAGGATGATGCCGGGGATGAAATCAAGGAAGCATCAAAGCGTGAATCAGCTGAAGCTCAGCAGTAACAAGGCTCTGTTTCATAGGATTTGTATTGTGTACCTTTATCTTGGGACCTTTGTAATAGATGCCATGTGGTTGTAGCAGAATTTCTCTATGAACTTGACGATCTTGAGTGCTGCTGCACTCAAAGTTGAAATATTCCAGCTTAGGGTTGGAGTGTTCCAAGGGATCGCAAAATTGTTTTTCTTATAACTGGCGAGAAGAATTTGCTTCAGTGCTTTGCGTGCTGCGCTATATGATTTAGTGTTAAAAAGTAGTGGTTTAAAATGTTTCTTCTGATTTGCAATTTTGCGAAGATGTGATGCTGTGTTTTTGCCTCTATTGTAGTGTGTTTTGGTGCGATAGGATTGTGCCAAAGCTAAATCCGATTCACTTGACAAACAAGTGCCGGCAAGTACTTCGAATTTGAAAAGGAAAAGAAATTCAAATAAATTGTTTTTTCTTGGATTAAGTGGGGGGTTTTTTCCTTCTTTTGTTACTAGATTAAGGGGCCTCATGCCTAATTTGTTGGAGTTTAATTAATACTACTAAGCTCCTTCCATCTCCAACAGAAAATGATTGTAAGCTGTAAGCCAATGAAAAAGAGGAGATTTACTACTTCATTCAGGTTTTTCTCAAGTTTCTTTTCATATCAAATTAAAAAAGTTAAGGTTTTCTACTTTATTCAGGTTTATGATACAAAATTACGAGACAACTGTGTCCATTCGGAGATGAATATACGTTTCATAGTTGCATTATTAATACAAGAAAAACCGTGTTTCATAGTTGTATTAGGTCAACAATAGGCCAAAAAATTATAGGATCCCTTTACTACTTATGAAGAGGCATGGGTCAACAGAGTCTAGCTTAATGAGAAATGGCCTTGAAGACCAGAAGTTTCAAGTTCGAACCTCATAACATTTTAGTTGTGTGTGTGTGTGAGAAACTTCCCTCCTTTGTAGTTTAGACTATCGCTTGTATTGGGAAAAATAGAAAAAAAAAAGAGAAGAAGAAAGAAATGGGCTAGAGTTGCTGTTACAACGTTTGGAGTTATATTTCCATACTATCGCCTAACTAGAATGTTGCTCTTGCTCACTCTTGATTTTATAGGCCACAAGCTCTCGATCTTTGCTAGAAGGATGCGAAGAAATTTCGTTACAGGAAAACTTGGTTCCCAAGAGAGAATTGCAGTATGAGCAGGTGGTCCAAACAAGTTCCGGAAGATATCATGCAATCGATTCTGCAACGACTCTCCATATCAGATTATGTACGATGCAAGGCCGTGTGCCATTCTTGGAGAGCCTCTGTTGACATGGCAATTGCCACCAAGCGTAGCCCTCCTGCTCCTCAACGTCCATTGCTTATGGTCTGCTCTCTCCCTTCGTGCTTGAGAGACCATTGCTTTATAAGTCCAAGTGTTGACCCGAAAACAACCCACAAGAAAGCAATAATACCAGATTATATTGTCGCCGCTTACAACAACATGATGATTGAAGGATATTCCTATTTGGCCTAAGCCTGTAATAATTGTATGGCTGTTCAAGCAAGGGCCAAAAGTAATGTATACAAGGGAAAATCTAGACATATTAGACGAAGGCATAATATAATCAAGCAGTTGCTCTCAAATGGAGTAATTTCCATTGACTATATAAGGTCAAAACAAAATCTTGCGCATCTACTTACAAAAGGCTTGTCAAAAGAGCAAATTAAACAAACATCAAGGGGAATGGGATTAAAGCCAATTCAATAAATGAATCGGCCTAACGGAAACCTAACCTAGCTGATTGGAGATCTCATGGTCTAGGTTCAATAGGCAAATTGGTTAGGCATGATTCAAATGAGCTAACATACTTATATCTCATTCCTATGATGGAAAGAAGTGTGTTGTCTATAAGAAGTCTATTAGGGTACAAAAGTTTAATGATGTTGATTTCTTGAAATCAAGAGGAATATGGCAGACTATTCTTAGTCAACTTTATCCGATAAGTATTCACTAGGGTAGGATCAAGTCCAAAAGACACATCTCCTGATGTGTGTTATATCTAAGTTTTCTCTCAAATATGCACGTTATAATTTTCCTATACAAATGTGGGGTATTGTTAGAGTTTTTGTATAGGAAAATACACTTTCACTTAGTCCAACATTAGAAGGGAGTTGTTTCCTTTCATGGTTTATAAGCACAAACACTTTAGAAATACTAAATAGGATATAGGCCAGTGGAGGCAAAGTTGGGACTTATCTTAGTTTGGGCTTTGAGTATATATATATATATATAGGGGGCGGATCCGTGGCACTACGTTTTTGGCACAAGTTTTGACACAATTTTTGGGCCATTAGATTACTCTACTTTCAATGGTTGAGATTAAATATTATATGGCAAGTAGTTTTAATTTTTTTAAATAGACAATCATTAATTTTATTTTCTCTCTCATAAAAATAAAAGGAAATTTTTCTCTCTCCAACCTTTTTGCTGGAAGACGTAATCCCTCTTGCCTTTTTAATCTCAAATATTTATTATTACTGGAAGACGTAAACGTAGTACCACGGATATTTGTATACTATAAAAAAGGATTATGGGAGAAGTATATCAATCTCTTTCTCTTTTATTTAGATATTTCAATCAAAGTATGTTATTTAATTAGTCTATCTCCATCAATCCTACAAACTAGAATCTCAACAACAACAAAAATAAAAAATAAAAAAAATTACCGAACTTTAATGGAGATATTCATGTTAAATTCAAATTTTTTTCAACTAAAATTGATTTTGAATAAGGGCAATGATGGAAGGGAATAGTTTTCATAAATAATAATTGAATGTGAAAATAAGGTGAGAGAGGGTTCGCTGAAGCAGGAGAGAGAGAGAGAGAGAGAGAGAGAGAGAGAGGCATCAATTCTCTGTAGAAGAAAGAGAGAGAATTAATTAATTAAAGATAATTAATGAGAATTGTCAAAAGATGGGCTTTGGGCTCTTTTGATTTAATTATTATGTCTTTTTATTAATTAGATATTCGTTTTTAGATAAAATCATTATCTGAAATTCAAATATGTTTAAACATTTATTATAATTGTTGGATGAAGAGGTATCAAACCTCTAGGGTTTAGGGTCCAAGGCAATTCGTCCAAACCAGAAGTCATAGAATTTGGAATTGCATTATTATTCTCACACATAAATACTTCTTGAGAGAAAGCATATCATTATTCACCAGAAATCAATGCCACGGTGCTTAGGCTTTGATTTGTGATAGTATATTGTCTAAAGGATATTGCAACACTACAGGACTCTATCATCTAATCCAAGTCAATATTTTGTAATTTATTCTATTGCTGTATTGATTTGATTAGATATATAGAATATATTTCGTATCGTTTATATGTTATTTGGTTATATTTTGATTGTTCTTCAACAGATAATAGATTATTTAATAAGAAAATAATTAGAGCTTCATTTGTAATTAATTAGAGAAATAAAAATCAGAAAATTCCAGAGCTTGGTTTACATTTCTTTCTTCTCTCTCTCATCTTTCTCTCTCCTCTGCCATGGTTATCAATAACAACATCTACTATTTTATTTCTTTTGCTTCCAAGTAAAGTGAGAAAAAAAAAAAAAAAAAGGGTTTCAGCGTGATTGTTTGTTCCTAATAAAGCCTCCATTCGGGGTGTTTCACTAAAACACCCAAAATGGAGGTTGAAATTATAAAAAAACCCAATACCCAAAACACTTTATAAACACACCCAAAACCCATCATTACACACACTCAAAACCCATTTATAAACACACCCAAAAAGTTGACTTTGGGGTTGATTTTGGGTGTGTTTCTATGTTTAAATAGTGCTTGGGTTTTTTTATAAATACATGTCTAGGATTGGGTTTATTTATAAATTTGTATTGAATTTAAGTGGTTTATTTATTTATTATTATTTGCTACCGAATTAATAGGTCAATACTACTCATGTATATTTATCCAACTAAAGCTCTTCTTTAATCTCCAGCAAAAAGGGAAAACTTGTAGGCTAAGCCTTGTAGGTGGCAAAGTTTTGTTTTTCATATCAAATTAGAAGAGGACAAGAACGTTTACTTCATTCACGTTTAACATACAAAAACTACGAGAAAACCTTGTCCATGTATGTTACTATGTTTCATAATTGTATTAGGAAACATAGCCTAAGAAATTAGGGTTCTCTCCATTTCTTATAAATAGGCGTTCTGACTTTGAGAGGTTGAAGGTTTATCGAGGAAGACGAAGATTTCTGTGCATCCATTCTAGACCATGATGGAGTATTGTTTTTGGTTGGATCAAGTTTTAGCTCTTTTGATATCATTACAAGTGGCCTACATGATCGGTAATGGACTACTAGAAAAGTCCTTCACTAGATACATTAGGAAGAACGTTTCTTTTAACACAAGGGAGAAATGGGCTAGGGTTGCTGTTAGAGCGCTTGGAGTTATATTTCCATACTTTCGCCTGACAAGAATGTTGATCTTGCTCACTCTCGATTTTATCGGCCGCAAGCTCTCCATCTCTGCTAGAAGGGTGCGAAGAAATTTCGTTACACGAAAACTTGGTTCCTGGATAAAGAAGAGCAGCATCAGCAAGTGGTCAGAACAAGTTCCGGAAGATATCATGCAATCAATTCTGCAGAGGCTCTCGATATCAGATTATGTACGATGCAAGGCAGTGTGCCATTCTTGGCGAGCCTCTGTTGACATGGCAATTGCCACCAAGAATTGCCCTCCTGCTCGTCAACATCCATTGCTTATGATCGGCTCTCACCCTTCGTGCTTCAGAGACCCTTACTTTGCAAGTCTAAGTCTTGCCCCGAAAATAACTCTCAAGAGGGCAATACCAAATTATATTCCCGCTATTTACAAAAATATGATGAACAGATTGGCTTGTGTTGGGTCAATTGAGGGTTGGATGGTTGATAGCATTTTGTGGCGTCCAGAGAGTAATAATTTCGCTAAATCATGCTCATTATACTTGCATAATCGGGGTCGGCAAAGCACTTTAGATATAATCTTATTTTTCTTGAATCCGATTTCGGGTGCTCGAGTGATGCTCCCATCCTCACAATCCAGTACTCTGCTTCCATGCGGGTGCAACAATGGATCTTCCTTCCCCATTGTTAAAGTAGTTGCCTCCGCAACACCAACAAGCCAACATTGTTTCGTGGCTAGCCTTTGCTCAGTAGGCCATTTAGCTTTGTGCAGGCCTACAGACAAATCCTGGACCCTCATCCATGAAGGAATCAATTTTTGTGATATAGAATTCATGGATGGAAAATTATATGCTGCAACTGATAATGGATTAAAGTTTTTAACGGTCTTTGACATCATCCAAGATCCCAATGCCAATGGCCCTATTAGCTATGGGGCTCAAAGGCTAGACATGCGAATTCCTTTCCTGAGGTACAATATATGGAGAATGGGTGATGTCCTGCGTGTGAGTGACTATGAGGTCATGCACCTAGCAACAGATGCTACATCAATGGATCTGTTTTTGATTTTTCGTCGGATTAATTTTGATTTCAAGGCAGATCAAGCATTTCCTTTGTTTGAGATCAAACGTCACAGTTACATCAATCCACCCAAGACTAAGGGATTTCGAGTTTTCAAGTTGGAGCATGACAGTGACGATCGTCCTCAATGGGTCCAAGTTGTTGACCTAGGTGATCGAATATTGTTTCTAAGCGAGACGGCCAACATCTTCATACCTAATCATGATGATAAGACACTTGATAGAAACTGTATCTATTTTGCTTTCAATTATTCTTGTTTGGCATCACTGTCGTCGCGTAGCAACGATCGCGGAGTATTTTTCATGACAAACAGAAGCTTGGGACATTTCCGGTTATCCAATTATGGTTTTCTTACTTTATTTCACACTCGACCTGTCTGGTTCACTCCAAGTCTTTGGTAAACTAGTTTTCTCGATTAAGTTTGTTGTTGTTCTAGTATCCAGCAGTCTTGTGATTTTCAATATCTTGCTAGATTAACTGGTTCAAGGTCTTCATAACCAGAGAGGCTGCACTTTTGTATTTGCATCATTTTCTTTGGGTAGGGGTTAACAGGAACTAGCTAGCAACTATAACTGGCTTTTTACAAACGGCCCTATAGACATTGTGAGTTGCCTACCATTAATTTGTTGTTTGGAAGATCTGTTTCTTTTTCCCTTTTCTTTTTCCTTCCTGGAAATGGAGTTTCATGAATTAATAATATATATATATATATATATATATATAGTTTTGTATCTAAAAAAAGAAAAAGAAAACAAAGGCCCAAGAGAGCAACAATCACTGAGAGATACAAACCAGAGCCTAGTTCTAAAACCAACTGCAACACCAATAGAAACAATAATTTAGTACAATCAACCCATTGCAGATTTATTCAAACAGATGGATTTTGACAAGCATTTGCATCTGCATAAATGAAAGAAAATTATAACCTGAATTTGGGAATTTTCAACTTAAGCATCCATATACATCATTCCTCTGAAAATTGTATTAGTAATTCCTCAATGTTGCTGAAAACATGTACATGAAGTTGAAATTAACCAGACAATATAGAAATCAGTATGTTGCGTGTCTGGTTCAGACGATGTACTTACACAGATTGTTTTAAAGAAAAAAGGAGTAAAGATATCAATTAATTTCATAAGATGATCACCTAGAACTCATGTGTAATCTTGATCACCTCCTCCTCAACGCATGCTCATTGTCAATATCCTCTGTCAGACTTCTCCTGGTCATTCTGAGCTGCAACCGTGCAGCGAAGTTCCCTGCATTATTACCCTCATCGGGGTGGTTGTTATCGATAGCACCATGTAAATCTTCTGCCCCATTATTGATACCACCAGGTATATCTTCTGCCCGTCTTCTTTGTATTCGATCAAGTTGAATTTGATAATAGAGGGCAAAAGACGGCCACAAGTGCCATAATCATCATCCCATTCTTGTACAGAATATGATCATGGCCTCGTTGCTGCTCACGACGATCTTCTGGTTCACTTGCGAGGACGCAACGGGGCACAAGAACTGTGAAGATGATGATCAAACTGATTGGAGAAACCCAGTTCTTGAAAACCCAGATGCAGTATTGGAACCATTGCATGCGCATTCGGCCACCGCCATTATCATTATGTGCCTCTTCTTGCTCTGGTTCTTGCTCTGTCTCTTCCTGTGGCGCTTGACCAAGCAGGAGGCTTTGATAATAAATGGCAAACCAGGCCGCAACTGCCAAAAGAATCATCTTTGTGATTATGATCATCATCCCATTCTTATACAGAATATGATAATGACCTCGTTGCTGCTCAGGACGATCTTCTGGTTTACTTGCGAGGACACAACGGGGCACCACCAGCACAAGAACTGTGATGATGATGATGATGATCAACCTTGTTGGAGAAACCCAGTTCTTGAAAACCCAGATGCGGTATTGGAACCATGCATGCACATTCGGCCACCACCATTATCATTATGTGCCTCTTCTTGTTCTGCTTCTTGCCCTCTCTCTTCCTCTGGCGCTTCATCAAGCAGGAGGCGTTGATAATAGATGGTAAACCAGGCCAGAACTGCCAAAGTAATCATCTTTGTGATGATTCTGATCATCATCCCATTCTTGTACAGAATCTGATCATGGCCTCGTTGCTGCTCTTGACGATGATCTTCTGGTTCACTTGCGACTACGCAACAGAGCATGGCCAGAACAAGAACCGTGATCATGAAGATCAAACTGGTTGAAGAAACCCAGTTCTTGAACATCAAGATACAGTCTTGGAAACATTTGCGCGTTCGGCCACCATTGAAATGATGTTGTTGGTTCATTTCTGTGGAGCAACGTGCATCTTCTTTCTCAAGGATCATCATATCTTCTGATGGGTCTGTGTGAATCTGCGATCTTCTTACTACTGTTTCGTCTCTCTCTCTCTCTCTCTCTCTCTCTCTCTAATATCTTCTTCTTTAGACTTTGAGTCTCTTGACATTATATAGTTGTTAGGGAGAGAAGGCAATGTTCAGGCGCCAAAGCCAGTGTTTGACTTTAGGTGGGCTCGATTGACTAAAATGAAAGACCCGTCTGTTTCAAGCCTGTAATTCAATTTGGGCCCTGTCATTGTTTCAAGTTGGGGCTTAATGTTTTCTCAATTGCTTTCATTTATCTATTTTTTTAACAAAGTGATATCCTAGTAACTACTTTAGGGTACCGGAAGGGGATCGAACTCGGATGGAAGGAAATATGTACACTGTCTCAGCTAACTAGTATAATTCACGTCTACTTATCTATTTATTCTTTAATGCAAAAGTTTTGTCACTGGTTGAACTATACGGCGTCGTTGAAGGACCACTTTCACTAAAGGACTTTTGGAACCTAGTTCCCCTGCCCAAATTGCAACAGCATATAAATGGCATAACATACATATGATATGATATATTGATAAACACGGTCACAGTGCTCCGCTCTCTCCCTCTCTCTCTCTCTCTCTCTCCCTGTCCCTGCTAGCTTTATGGGTTCTTTCTAGTTTATAGTTTTATTAGTTTATAAACGTCTCCCTGCTTCAATTCAAGCACTGTTTCAGGTTCAAATGGCATCCGATGCTGCCATTGTCACTTGGTATCTATCTGCTCTCTCTCGTATTTTTCACTATGCTATTGTGGTATTGTGCTATTATGGTTGGTTGGTGAAGCACAGAGAGACACACAGAGAGTAAAACACGTTTCATTGTATTTGTTTTACAACACACAGGGGCTCGGGTGAAGATGGACAATTGGGAATCGGGAACAACGAGGAGAAGGAGTGGGTATGTGTTGTCGAAGCCCTCCAGTCACGGACTGTCCGGTCTGTTGTCGCTGGTAGCCGAAACTCTCTTGCCATTTGCGATGATGGCAAGGTGGGCCCCTTCCCCCTTTATCTTCTTCTTCTTCTTTACTTTGTCATTATCACTCTTTTGCTTCTTACCCTTTTCTTGTATTTGTGTGTATTTTGCACTTTTTTAAGTATTGGGTCTTGCTTTACTGAAATTTGGATACTTTATTTTGTTGTTGTAATTTTGTGTGTTGTGAATTGAACTGGGTACCAGTTGTTTACATGGGGTTGGAACCAAAGAGGAACCTTGGGGCACCCTCCAGAGACCAAAACCGAGAACATTCCTAGCCAAGTTAAAGCTCTTGCCAATGTTAAAATTGTTCAGGTAATTCACATATCATCGTACCGTGCTTGGCTATGGAAATAGCTAATTGTTTGCATAAGTTTTCATCGAATTTAACTAGTGGATGTTTTGAAATATAGGCTGCTATTGGTGGATGGCATTGTTTGGCTGTTGATGATCAAGGCCGTGCTTATGCCTGGGGTATTTAATCGAGCTCTCTTTACTCTCTTTTTGTTTACTGTGAATATTTTGGATAAGAAGCTATTGCATAATATTGGGTAATCTTGTTTTCATTATTCAGAATCCAATAGAAGAACAAAATGTAACTCTTTTAAGCCGGATACCAAAAGATGGTTCCTTTTTAATTCATGTATATAAATGCATCTAGGATATTTTATTTCTTCTGCTTCCATGTAGGGCTTTTATTTGGTTCTCTTGAGGGTGTTGAACTAGACCCCAGAGGTTACCTTTTTTATCATTCTAAGTGTACCAAAGTTGTTTGGTGCAGGTGGAAATGAGTATGGACAGTGTAGTGAAGAACCTGAGCGGAAAGATGACACTGGTAGACCTTTGAGAAGGGATATAGTGATTCCTCAGCGCTGTGCACCGAAGCTTGTAGTTCGCCAGGTGCGTTACAAATGCCAAAGAGTAGAACATTGACCTGCATGATACAAATTTTTGGATGCGGGATGCCTCTGTTTCTCAAGTGACATATTTTTGAATAAAGTTTTATTTACATGTTCTGATTTTTACATCACAGGTAGCTGCTGGGGGTACTCACTCTGTGGTACTTACACGTGATGGGCAAGTATGGACTTGGGGTCAGCCGTGGCCTCCGGGAGACATGTATGTTGCCCTTAGACTTGACTCTGTCAATTTCTTATCAAGTACTCCTTATATGGCAGCCTAGTTTCTGGGTTGTACTTTATCAAACATGTTTCATATGTTAATAGTTACCTGCATAGTTGTAATTGAGAACTCATGGGACTGTTATTTATCCTAGAATGCTCTGTGAACTTTTCTTCTTATTTTCAGAAAACAAATTTCAACACCTGTGCGAGTACAAGGTCTTGATGCAGTGAAGCTCATTGCAGTTGGGGCATTTCATAATTTGGCTCTTCAAGAGGATGGTACTTTATGGGCATGGGGTAACAATGAATATGGACAGCTTGGAACTGGAGATACCCAGCCTAGATCACAACCTATTCCTGTCCAGGGTCTTTCTGGTCTTACTTTGGTTTGTAATACATTGCCTTTTATCTGTCTGTTTCATTTCTGGTAGTCATTTATGCCTAGCACCATGTCTGCCTATCTCAATTTCATCTGAATGTGTGCCTTCTGATATATTATCATCCATTGAAGTGTATTGTTCCAGACCTAGTTTTATTTTGTCATGATTGAGTTATCTTGTGAAGAAGTTTTGAAATCTTTTTAGACCATATGGTCGCTATATACATGAAAAATGTGCTTAGGCTTAAGGCAGAAGTGGGACATCTATAGAGGTGAACTTAGTTGCTAATGTTTAGGCTTGCTGATACAGACCTGGGTTTCCTTTGGCACATACCTTTAGCGACTAGAAACATTTAAAACTGCATGTATGATATCTTGCAAAAACAGTTCTGAAGACATAGGTATGTTTCTTTGTGAAGCCCTGATAAAATCCATTTATATCATTTAAAAGAACTGAAGATGCAAGTGTGTTAGTCACAAAATATTTTATGAGCCCCTTCAAATTAGGCAGAGATGGGGGCCTTGGTCCCTTACACCTATTCTTGTTCATCTAATTCTGACTTGCTTGTCCCTGATTTTTTTATTGTTGTGTAGCCACGAAGATTATGATATGATGGGTCCTAGGTTTCATGTGTTTGTAGTTGAATGTTTGTAATTTATAATGTATTAATATGTTTTTTTAACCTACCTGCACCTATAGGTGGATATTGCTGCTGGAGGATGGCATTCTACTGCACTCACAGATGATGGAGAGGTGATTACTCGCTCCCTCGCTTGTTACTCCAAGGGATACCACCCAAGTGGCGTTTCCAATTAAGCACCATGAAAATAAATAAATAAATAAAAAGTGCTTTTAGCTGTATTAGATAGTCCTGCTTTTTAAATAATCAGGCATCAGTGACCATCTGAGATCAATGTGCCATAGTTCAACCATTCCTGAGTTGTTAACCCTGAGCCAACAGACAACCTTATTCTGTGCGTATATTATTTTATTGCAGGTGTATGGTTGGGGACGAGGGGAACACGGAAGGCTTGGATTTGGCGATAATGATAAAAGCAGTAAAATGGTGCCCCAAAGGGTTCATCTTTTAGCTGGGGAGGATATTGTTCAGGTACGATTACAGTTATTCCTCGTCGCTCCTCTAAATAGCTTAGATGGACCATATGGTGTTTAGGTAACCTTTTGAGTATATAAAGTAACGTTGTGCATCATGACTTAAATTGGGGGTTCTGGAATTATTTCAACATTGCTTATGCAGGTCATGGTAATGTATAGAAAATTGATGTCTTCTGGATTTGAAAAATGTCTTGTAATAGAGATCTCATGCACTTGGGTTCAAAATCATAATTTAAGGAATGACCTACGGATTATGTAAACTTTTCTTGTTAATTTGGCATTGTTTTTATTTCTAGCTTAGCTTTCAAAATCCTGCACACTTGTGATAAATCTCATTTCCTTCCAACAGTTTGAGATGGATTGTGTTTACTTGTGATGTAGGTGTCTTGTGGAGGCACTCACTCGGTTGCATTAACACGTGATGGGCGCATGTTTTCGGTAAGAAAATCTGAAAATGCTCTGAGCTCATAAACTTAGTAAACTATTGAACAATCTTTATTCATCTGGTTGCTCTACGTGAACTTCTCATTATCTTGATTTTGCTGTTCCTATGTCTTGATTTCTCTTTTACATCATATCTGGTTCCACCAGTTTGATTATCTGGATTGCATGCATTAAAACAGTTGAAGTTCCAATTATAGTGGCTTGTCTTTATATTGGCAGTTTGGTCGAGGTGACCATGGACGTCTTGGATATGGAAGGAAGGTGACAACCGGTCAACCAATGGAAGTGCCCATCAACATCCCTCCCAGAAATGGCACTGAAGACAATGGACACTGGATTGCCAAACTTGTTGCTTGTGGGGGACGCCATACTCTGGCGATAGTAGTTTGGAAAGCTGATGAAGCAGAAGAATCATAAAACTGATGAACTTGTTTCAGAAAATTTTCCGGTAGCTCGAATAACCACTACCATTGTTGGTTCTGTATAACAGTATTATTTAAGATCAACCAGTAACATATCTATATAGGAGGAAGAACTAGTTTCCTTATGGAGTTGATTAAGATTTCATAAGAAGTGGGTTCTGCAAGCTTTTTTCTTTGGTTTTTTGAGTTGGGTGGATTGACTGGCAAAATTCACAATGAACACTCATGCAAGTTCCTTGCGTACAAAAACTGATACAAACACAAAGTGTGTCATTTAATCTACCCCTTCTGATATGAACAGAAGTCTCAGATAACAGTTGTCGTGCCTGTGGTTCGGGGGTGATGACCCATGGCAATTCCACCTGATCTATATCTGCTCTTAAACATCCCAGCATGCAGAAGCACCAGGTACATCAATTGACTTAGTAGTGATATTGCAATCATAGCTTCCAATGTTTGCTGAAAAACCAGTCAATAATTAGTTTAATGAATTTAATTTTGCTTCAAATTGTCAATATTTGCATTTTATTAATTCTCTTACCAAGCGTTTTCCTCTGTGTCCACCTAATATGATCTCCTTACATACGAAACTGCATGAAAAATATCCAACCAAAACTGATTAATTTCTTAATTTTTCTTATGAAATGCAAATATTTTTTGTTGATTTTGGTGTGGAGAGGTGAGATTTAAGTAAACTACCCGAAAGCGAGGGCAACAATAGCCTGGGCTATGATAGCTGAAGAAGAAGCAGCAGCTAGACTATCAGTTCTCCATATCCGAAGATGCATCCACCCATAGAGCATAGAACAAGCACCAACAACCCCAGCTATCAATGCAAAGATCAACATAAAGCTTGTTGATGGGTTTCCTCCCAAATCTGTACACAAAATATCAGAGTTCAAAACCCATTTATTTTATCTAGAATTAGCATAAATTAACCGATTACGACCAAAAAAGAGAGTTTATATAGTGATTAAGAGAGAGAGAGAGAGAGAGAGAAAGCATACGAGGGTGATTTCGCTCTCCATTGATGTACTTATCAAGAGACCATCCAGCAAGTCCAAGCATGATCAGATGGACCACCAAGTTCACTGCTATAAGAGGAGCCATTAAGCCTCTACCAATCCTTCCAACCGCCATTATCAAAGCTCAAGCTCAAGCAGGCAACCAAGTTACACTTTAACGTTCACATGGAATCTCACTCTTCAACACATAGCCTGAGTGACTCATAAGAGGTTCATGGTTGGTCATCCAAGTTGATGGAACAAAAGGACAGAGCTTTGCTTACGTGGTTTATTTTTGGGAACCCAATTACAAACGTGTCACTACCAAAGGCATGGTGCCTTTAACGTGGAGATAAACCATGAAGAATTTTGGTTCGGAAAAAGAAAAGAAAAGCAGAAAAAAAAATGAAATTAGTTTGGACTTGTGAGACATGTAGAACAAAAAGTCACTTGGATCACATGTAGGTTGACGAGGGTTTATTTAAGTTTTTTTAGTATAAGAGTGGTGATTTCCCCACTCCTTTTTCTCCTATTTTATCCACTTACATTCCTTTTTTATAACTAAAAAAGGAGTGTAAGTGGATAAAATAGAAGTGGGGAAATCATTGCCCTAGTATAAAAACCGAAATGTAGTGTTACTTATTTACGTATTATAATATATGTGAGCGACGGATAGTATTAATCAATATGTGTCAATTAGTAAAATCATGTGTTGATGTTACCATTGTTACGGTAACGTCAAAATGGTGCAAATTGCTTAATAAGCGCTGTCAAATTTGAACAACTTACAAATGCCCTCTTCTCGTCTGCTACACAAGGCCAGAAACATATATAAGATAGTATGTTGTGTAATTGATGATTGTATCCTTCTTCACGTTTACAAAGAAGTGTCTGATGCAATGACATTCAGTGGAGGTTCAACAAAGAAAAGCAAACAAGTTAAAACAAGAGCAAACAAGGTAAAGAAAAACAGTGATTTGCAAGGATCAGCATAACGTCTGACAAGTGTGATGCCTTCCTCTTGGCCACTTGTTGAAGATGATGCATCGTCCAGTTGAAGAGTTGGGCATGTCAAAAACCCAAATGCCACGCCTGTAAATGCAGCTCCAAAATGTGTCCTGCAACATTTACCCAATATAAGGGTGTCAAAAGCAATGTCTAAAGATCCTATGGCATATGGTCAATTTGTGTAACTAATATAATTCACTTGGTTTGAAGCCTTACCAGTCATCAATTGGACCAAAACAGCTCAATGTGAAGCTAAGAAGCGTAGTTATTACCGCCTTTCGGAACATGCCCTCTGAAACTTCCTTTGAAATTATGTCTTTGTTCTGGACCTGATAAGTGAGCCAAGCTCCCATCATGGCAAATATTGGTCCCTGTGATCAATTTATTGGACTTAGATAAAATTTGGAAAAGAAAAAAAAAATTGAAATGTGGAATCAATCAGATAAAGAAGTTGAGGAGCAGCTCACTGTTCCACCAACGGTTGGCTCTGGTGTATGAAGAAAGCTAATCAAGTTGCCAGAGATTCCTCCAAGTATGTAAATCAAGAAAAATGTAAATGAACCATAGCCTCTGCACACTTTAGGCCCAAATGTGACAAGCCCCCAACAGCCAACGACTATGTGAAAGAGTCCTGAGTGCTGCATATACCAAATGTTTCTAAGAGGAAGTTCTATGAGCCAAACCATATAACAGATCAATGCCTAACTTCCTAATGCAAATACCCTATAATTTTTTTATAAATATTTTCACATCCAAATCAATGCCCAACTTCCTAATGCAACAGAGCTAATAATATCAAAATAAATGTTAAATGGAAACAGAACGGAAACACGAACCGAATTGTCAATCTTGTACCAGAAACATGGGTGTCACAAGCCTCCACCATTCTCCCACCAGGATCAAATCATTTATCTTTGCTCCATATAGTAATGGAAGAGAAAAGAGCCCTAAGTCAGAACTCCTAACTGGACTTGCTATCTCAAACAGAAAAACTGCAATATTTATAGAACCCAATATGCTTCTGCATCCAAGATGAAAAACAAAGAATTTTAACATTGACTATGAAATGAAATATAGCAGCTAGGAAAAGCTCAGTTGCAGCATATTCAAATATTGATTTAGATGTTGCAGGGTCTTACATTAAGTAGAGATCAGAGATTTCATTATATTGCAGTGAATCTTGAGAGCTCTGAGGACCATGATCATCCCTTGTACTTACAGGATTTCTGTAGCTCCTCTGTTCTTCCCTCTCATCAGATTTTTCAGAATCTTGATTGATAGATGATAGTTTTTCAGTAGGATTGTCTTCAGTAAGATCAACAGAACTAAATGTATAATTCTCTGAGTCTCCATCTGAGGTAATAAAAATTATAAAATTAATTGCCCTTTGTTAGAAATAATTACTCACCACATATATTAGAAAGAAGCAACTTCTACCTTTATTAAGTTTTCCAAAATAATCATCAAGAGACTCCAACCCCTTCTTTAATCTCAACTGACTTCTAGTGAGTGGCTCCCCTGTCCTGTTTGACTTATCTGCAGGCAGATTTGTGCCATTTTGGAGTTTCCCAAGATAGGAATCTAAAGATCTGAGTTGCTTCTCATTTGTACCAGAATCTGATGCATACCAAACCATGCCTATATTCTGCTTTCTTTCATTATTTGCTAAAATGAAACTTCGATGGCTTTCTAGTTCTTTAGATGCACTTGCCTCTCTTGTCTTCTTTTGTGTCAACACATCAGTGCTAAGAAATGAAGAAATATGCCAATTCCTGCACATATTGCTGGACATATCACTCTGTCTCATTGCGTAATGATTCAGTTGAGCATTGCCTTTGTATGGGATTTTGTAGCATATTGGAACCACAGCCATGAATTCCTAAGAAAGAAAGAAAGAAAGAACAAAAGGGTATCATAACCTAACTCTAACAGATAATTGTGTCTTTGCGTGTGAAAGTTAAGCATATAAATATGGAACAATACTGATAAGTTGATGCCGAAGAAAACAGTGAAACAGATGGGTGCATGTGTATTTGGTAGAGTTTTCAACAACAAAATCTTTTCCTGATACACAGTCTGTTTGGTTTATGAATATAAATTTATATGTATAATATAAGCAACCAAAGTTGTAAACATTTTGCAAAAGCAGGAGACTTTCTTTTTCTCTGCAGCCAAACAGAGAGAGGCCACTCAAAAAGGCAACTTTACTGATTTTTTTTTTTAAAAAAAGAAAGCTTAAGAGGGTTTGCCAAAAGAACAATAAAGATGGAGATGCGAATGAAAAAACAGGCAGTTGCATTGCATACCTCAATTCCCAGATTTCCCAAAATGGATATTAATTTAAATTTGCAGAGCTTTTGAGGGGGACAAGGTCAGAAGTTGTTTGTAATTCTTGGTATACTCCCATTAATAGAAGTCTGTGCGGCCAAAGAACAACAATCCCATGAAAAACCTAGGATTGAAAGAAATAGTGAGGCAGTGACAACGAGTGAAATCCCAAGTGGAACCTCCCTTATCTCTGTTGCTCCACTAGGACTTTGCCACGAGTGGCTTACCGCTGATATGGTTTGCGTGGACAAACTCCATTTGACACCCTCTCTTCATTTAGCTATTAAAATGCTAACGGTCAAACAAAGCACAAAAAAAAATGAAAACGTCTTGTCTGGACTCTGGATTATTGATTTTGCACGAAGATATGTAATATGCAATGTCACATCTGGGACAATAACATACGTGATTTGTGTGTTCTGTTTCTATTGTTAAATCGTATATTTCCCCTAGTACATGCGTTTCAACATCACCCAGAATATATATTGAACTTAAGTGAAACTACATGTAAAAGGAGCGTATTATGAGTATCGAAAATGGAAGTCTTGCATTGAATGCTCGCATTCTAATGCCTATAGTTTACACAAATGGTTCGTGTAGTTTTGATTTTTTTTTTCTATTTTTGGGCTGTAATTTGATTCATTTTCATTAAGGTTTTCATAGGTTCAATTATAGTAATCTTACCCTTCTAAGTTTCTAACTTCGCAATTCAAGGATAAGTCTTTATTTTCGTCAATTGAGTGGACAACACATGGTTACATGCCGTATGTATAGTAGGAGACATTTTAGACATTTTTTGTCAAGTTATAAACAATAAACCATGAAACTTGACTCGGTTTCCACTAAGGTCACGATATCTTATAATCCCTCACATTTGTGCTGCATGTTGTCATATTCTCTACAAAATTCCCAAAAACAAGGATTTGTCATTGGATTGCAAACGTTAGACAACTACATAAGTAAAATTATAAAAATGAAAACTATATGTGGACTTATTTTGTTTGTAGTTTGACATTGTTAATTCCATAAGGCCTTGTTTGGTAAGCTAGATTGGACTGAATTGGATTAACCTTTCTACATTACACTGGACTGGTTGAGATATGACTGGATTTTAAGTTGTTTGGTGCAATACAACACCAAAGTTGAGATTAGTATGCCATTTTTTTATTTTTTTTATTTTTATATTCTCATTTCCAAATTAATTACAACAAAATCGATTTGCAATCCCAAAAAAAAATACAAATATAAGTCGTCATCTTCAGATTTCTCAGCCACCTCCCTTCATATCTCAAAGAACAAAAAGTTGCAAAATTATATATATATATATATATATAAATAAAGAGGAAGAAGTTATGAATCTGCCTTTCACCAATTTTTACATCCAAGATCTGAGGTCTATATATGGCAGCATAGAAGATTTGGCAGAAAGAGAGAGAGAGAGAGAGAGAGAGAGGATCTGAGAGAAGAGAGAAAAAGAAGAGAGAGAAGAGAAGAGGGGAAGAGAGAAAGAAGAAGAAGAAGAGAGATGACTAGAGGCATGCTCTCTATCTTCGAAGCCCACGTCTGGGGTTGGGTTTCTAAGCCCCAATTATTTGGGACTTTGATCCAAGGTATATATTCAGTCCTAGATACACTTTAAGCCCACCAAACGATGGCTAGGACTCATGTCCATTTTAGTTGAAAATATCTAGTCTAGTCCAGCTTACCAAACGGGGCATAATATTGCTGTTTTAGTGAAAAACATATGTTTCATGGCCAAGCTTCAAGGCCTGGGTCAAGCTTAAGATAGAAGGAACATGCCTCCTCATTATACAAATGGGGCAGCCCAACTTGAGAGATAAGAAAATTCTCATGTTAGAGCGTGACAATCAACGTTATGACAATGTACTCGCTTATAATTGTTGCCACGAAAACCGTGAACGTTATATTGGGAAGCGAAGTAAAACCGGCTTTTTTTTCCTTTTTAATATAAACAAAATTACAAAAGTACCCTTCTAACCCTAAACGCCCCCTATTTCAGTGTTTTGTGTCTCCGCCTCTCACTCTCATATCAGCAGACATCTCTCATTCGCACCTCTAGATCTATCTCATCTTGCAGCTTTCTCAAAATCTCTCTCCGTCGATATTTATGCTTTTCTTTTGCATCTCTCTCACTCTCCCTTGAAGGTGAGAAACTCCAATATTCATCATTTTTCTTTTTCAATTACATTTTTTAAGTTATAATCCAAATTATGGTGTGTTTCCAATATTTATAGTGATCTTGTGAATGAAAATTGTCACTTTGAAATGCATTGATAAATGCATGTTTGATTTCACTAGATTATATCTTCTTGGTGATTACTAATCAATTGAATGAATTTTGTAAGTGTGTAATTGATAGATTTTTTTTTCCCTAAATTTTGTAAGTGCATATATTTCGTTAGCTAGATCTATTATTAGATTATTGTTTTTTTATACAAGAAGTACAGAGAGATGATAATTGATTATAAGAGTGCATAAATAAATAATCTTATCCGCTTAAGCTAAAAGTCCCTTGCATTATTAGGTTTAATGCATATCTTATGGAGTTTTGTTTTTCGCTTATCATGTATATTTACATTTTTTAGGGATTTTGTTTGGTTGATGGACTTTATGTTAAGAGTAAGATAGCTTTGTTTTGTTTTGTCCTTGATGTGAATTGATGAAATGGTGGATTTTTTTTTTCTTTAATGAACAAATTTTCAATTAATGAGAAGGAAATTATATAATAAACTACTTTATTTTAAGATTCCACAACCTTAAAAATCATTTTTTTGAAATAAATAAAATTCAAAATAAAATTTTGAGGAAAAAAAAAAAAAAAAAACTTTTATGTGCTCCACTCAACGACGAAAGTGAACTCATTTTTCATTTATCTTCTCAATAGTTGTGGTTGACATTGTCTGTTTGGTGTATAGGACTCGACATTATTGGGACTGAGTCCAATCTAGGCTTGGCCCAGTCTTGCCCTTCTAGAGGGAATTTGTAAGCCGCAATATATTGGATTATTCTTATATTTATAGGTTTATCTTACACTTCCTAGAATATTAATCCAGCCCAGATCAAGCGACCAAATAGTCGAGTTCAATTTAATACATTGTTATTCTCTTTACCAAATTATACATAATGTGTTGAGAGATTAGTTTATATTAAATATAAAAGACGCATCTACGAGATATAAAATATCGAGATTCGAGAGTGAGGAAATCTCTAAGTCTTAACAAAATACAGGCATTAAAAAAAATGTGGAAATGTGAAATGTATCTAGATAATATGGTATCTAATCTATTGGCATTCAGAAATGGAAACACATTTTTCTTCTATGGAAAGATATCTGAAGGCATACAACTTAAAATGGTAAGAAGGGTAAAGTTGGTAAAATATTACCACCATACAAGGAAATATATTCACCCGCGCCTTTCCATTTTCAGGGCCATCCAAAAAAGAATTACAAATCCAAAAAAGAAAAAAAATACCAGAAAATTAGAAAATGGGTTGTCTGTCTGTCTGTCTGTTCGTAACTCCTAAATTTCGAGTTCTGCCCAAAACTCTCCCGCCAAGTGGCCAAAATTTGAAAGACGAAGACAAAGAGCGGCTCGGCATGCTCTTCAAGTGTCTAGCCACAGGCTGTCTGAAACTGAAATCTGAGGCTTTAAAATCCGAGTGAGCGTCAGAGTTGAGATCCAGAGGAAGAGAGAGGTAGAGAGGGAGAGAGAGATGGCGAGTTCTTCGAGCTCTGGTTTGGAAAACAACGCCTTGGCTCAGAAGAATGAGAGCGAAAGAGTCAGGGATGATAAGGTGGCCCAAATAAAAAACCGTGTGCACGGAGGCCGAGCTAAGGGAAAAACCTGTCATCAGGTGATTTTTTGTTTTTTTAATTTTTAGTGGGATTTGCGTACCCAATTTGTGGTGTGTTTGGTTGGTGAGAAAATTTCTGAAAGAAACGGAGAGTGGACTTTCTTAGACTTTTGTTGTTGTTGTTGTTGTTTTTCTTGTTCGGATGATAGAAAATGTAGGAGATTATGAAAGGTGGGATTTTTTGTTTTGGTCAATTTATTTAATGGTTTGTTGGTTACATTCCGCAGTGCCGGCAGAAGACACTGAATTTTGTGGCCTCATGCACCAATATCAAGACGAAGGGTCGTCGTTGTCAAATTAATGTATGTTGCAGATGTCTCCTGAACAGGTTAGATTAAAACAATTCTCTCTCTTTGGTTTTTCGAATAAAGTTCGTGGAATAAATTGGTATGGGATATCAAATTGAAAATAGATATGGAGAAATAGCTGAGGAGGTGGAACGTGAGGGTAACTGGAGTTGTCCCAAATGCAGAGGCATCTGTAATTGTAGCACTTGCATGTAAGTGTTTGAAATTAGTAGCCTAGCAATCATTATTATTGAATTGTATTGCTGTTTTTTTGGTGTTTTGGTGATGCTGATTAGACATACCTGTTTTCCCAGGAACAAAAAAGGTCTCCAACCTACTGGTCTTCTTGCACCAACAGCCAAAGCAGAAGGGTTCAAATCTGTTTTTGAAATGTTGAGTGTGAAAGGGCTAGAGAACTTAGGTCGAGACAAGAATGCTGGACGCAAGGGTGCTTCGCGGAAAAAGGCTGTTGCTTTAGACGAGGTTTGGTGGTTTTGATTTAACAGTATTTTGCTGCTGCAAGTTGATATTTTTTTATGTTATCTTGTTTGGATGAGTGTTGTTTAAAGTGGGTTTATGCTCTTGTGTTTTAATAGGATCCTGTTGTTGATTCTCCGAGAAAACGAGGGAAGGAGAATTCTGTTGAAGGAAGTGATGATGTGAATTTGAATGAAACACTGGACTCTGATGAGCTGAAAAGTAAGAAAGCAAAGCGGGGAAGGTTGATGGAAATTGGTAATGAGGGCAGAGATGATGCCAAGGCCAAGACTGGCAGAGGGCGCCGCAGAGGCAAGGAATGCAGCATGAAAAAGAACAAAGCCGAAGAGGATGAGGATGATGCTGTCCTGCCTCAGGGCAAACCTGTAACAGATGCAGCGCAGATTGAGATACCTCCTGAGGATGCTGGAAATGCTCTGCAATTTTTGGAATTTTTCTCAGCTTTTGGAGAGGTAATTTTCACTTTGTTCTATCAAATATCGAACTAAAAGTCTAAATGGTACTCTGATCTTGTTTTAATTGTTTTTGCTTTATCATTTTGTCCCATGGCTTTTTGCCTGGCCATTGAACACTTCATTATGCACTATACTCGATACTGGGCTCTACAGGATTCTTATGTTTTTTACAACATGAAATGGTTCTTATCTGGTGCATATTAATGATGGAAACTGTTATTAGCACTCCAAAAGACTCATCATACACCCCTTCCTTACAACAATAAAAAAAAAAAAAAAAGAGAAAATGCACTTCAAGGAATGCATGATGATATTTTTTTTAGTGCAAGTAACAGCCCCTTTAAATTTTTTGTGCTAAAACATTTAAACATTCATAAATTTCCACTGCATTTGATATGAAATCTCTCTTCTTCTTTTTTCTTTATTTTAAAATTTTTTTTTATTCTAGGTGCTAGACTTTGAAAGAGACCAAGCTGAACATCTACTTAAAGAATTATTGCATCGAGGAAGGGGGCGAAGTGGACGCCCAGAACAGTACTCCTCAATAATTCGATTTCATATCATGATGCTCTCCTTCATACAGGAGGATACAGGAAAGGAGTAAGAACTCTACCTAGTATATATGATATTCATGCATAAAGTACTTTAGTAAGCTTTAATGGTGGAACGAATTCATGTAGTTTCTGCTAACATTGTTTCCTGTTAGGTCTCACTGTTTAGGTGAAACAAGCAACAAGAATACATGGTTTCAAGATTTGGGGAAACGCATCTCTAAATCCGGCATCTCGGGCCATGTAATGGATGGACTTCCCCCAGAGTGCTTTAGCAAAGGCAGTGCTGGATATGAGATGTTAAACTTCTCACAGAGACTTAGGCTTTTAACTTTCCTCTGTGACGAGGCTCTTGGTACTAAGTAAGTAGAAGATACGTAATATGTAAATTATAATTTTGTAATGTCCTGTTTTCTGGGTTAAAGACTGACGAGAACTTTTCAATCTTTTTTCCAGTACAGTGAGGGACTGGATAGATATGCAAAGTGAAGAATCTGTTGAAACAAAGAATGCAAAAGGAAAAGTTGCTGCAGCAAAGGATAAGGTAATATTAAAAATAAGGCAAGCATCTGTTGGAGCCTCAGCCCACATGTAGTTCCGTTTTTAACTAAATCGTATGTACAGGAGAAAGATATCCAAAAAAGGTTGGAGGTTGAGAAGGCGAAGAGGGTAAATGCAGAAAAGGATGGTCCTGTCTCAATTGAAAAACATGATACTAATACTATGGTTTCACGATTAGAAAGTGAGGTAGCTCAAGCTCAGGCGGAGGTCGCTGAAGCAGCAGCCCTGGTACCTAAAAGTAAGTTCCCATTTCTAATATCTTCCGTGCCTTTCAATTATTATTTTTTCCAGAATTGTTGTTAAAACTATCTTTAGGAATACTTTAGATGTTTTCTTTTTTCTTTTGGCTGAAGTGCTTTTTATGTTTTGGTTCTTCATGAATATCTGGTTACCATTTTGCTAATTATTAAGTTTCCGTATCTTCCATGTGTCCTTGTTATACATGCACTTATTAAAATTGTTTTGACTTATTTTACAGAGAAGCCATTTTCTGATGCTATGAGAACACAGCCTCATCTTGTGGATGCTGATGGTCGTGTATTTTGGAAATTAAACAGCCATACTGGTGGTGAAGGTGGTGTTTTGCTTCAAGGTTAGTTTGAACTGCGCCAAACAAAATGCATAGAGTTCCACTTTTCAGTTATTTGGATGCTAAAATTCTTCTTTTCGAGTATTGTACAGATATGGGAAAATGGGATGAATCTCCATCTCACGAAAAATGGTTCGTTTATGGTGCTGAAGCCAAAGAGGGGGTCGAAAAATACCTCGCTCATCTGACTCTAAAGTATGCGCATATAATTGTATTGCATTGTTAGTTAGGTTGAATTGTTCTGATGTCGTACAGTTTTCTCATTTCCAATGAACTGGTTGTTGATGCATAAGCTGTTTGCTTGGCCTGCAGGCAACAAAAGGAAAAGAGGGCTATGAGGAAAAAGCGTTCCAAAACTTCTTGTGAAAGTAATGAAGAAAACATGGAGCTCATTCCTGAAAGTAATGAAGAAAACACTGAGCTGAGTCCTGAAAGTAATGAAGAAAACAAGGAGCTCAGCCCTGAAAGTACTGAAGTAAACAAGGAGCTCAGTCCCGAAAGCAATGAAGTAAACATGAAGCTCAGTCCCGAAAGCAATGAAGACAACATGAAGCTCAGTCCTGAAAGCAATGAAGACAACATGGAGTTCAGTCCTTCGGAAAGCAATGGAGAAAACATGGAGCTCAGTCCTTCAGAAAGCAATGAAGAAAACATGGAGCTCAGTTCTTCTGAAAGTAATGAAGGAAACATGGAGCTCATTCTTGTGGCTAATTAGAGGTTTTAGCCATCAGAAGACAGTTGTTTCAAGTCCATTTTAGTTTTTGTTTTTTTAAATGCAGAATCGTCTAAATATGTAATAAGGATGATAACATCCAAGTAGTTGGCTGCCCGAGTTTCTGCTGTTTCCTACTTTGGCTTTTGCTGTCTATGGCATTGCTGATTTGAAGAGAAGCGACTTTCAGAAACAGGCCAGCTGCCTCAGCACAGAAGTGTGGTTCTTAACCTTTCAATGGTTGGATCGTACTCTGTATTTATTCTGGGGAATGTAAGCAAGGGGATAAACCTTTTTTCAGTATTTTCTGAATGCATTTTGGAAACTTTTATCAATTTCATGTTTCAAGATCTATCTCTGATATTTGTTCCTGGTTTAAGATCATTTAAGTTCATGCAATATTTTCTCTAGGTTGTATTAATGGATTGGCCAGACTTGAAGTCTTGGGTCCAGGCCCAGGCTCAGAGAGACTGTCAGAGGGGTCCCTACAATTATGGGTCCTCAACAGTCATCTGATCAGTTGTAGAGTTTTTACAGTGCAAGCTAGATTGAACATCTCAACATTGCCCCTCATTGTAGAAGCTCCTAGTCAGTTGGGCTTAGTGATAATATCAGACTTGGGCCATATATAGGTCCAATGAGAGCCATATCAGACTTGGGTTCTCGATAGTCATCTGATCAATTACAGAGTTATTATTGGGCGGCTAGATAGATTGAACTCCTCCCGACATAGCCTTATTATAAAAGCTCTCGCCTAATTGGGCCTACTAATAATATCAGACTGGGGCCATACGTCTAGGCCCATCCACTTTTACATGGTGGCTATCAATTTTATTTTATTTTTCATTTTTCTGGTTAAACTTGAAACTCAAAGGAGAATGAAAAGAAAAAAAAAAAGAAAATGGATAACATGAGGACACGTAATCAGAAATTTGGCGGTTGGGAGCCGCCACTGCATAACTGCTGTGCTCTCAGAAAGTCTCAACCTTTGAGGAAGAAGAAGAGAGAGAGGGACAAAGAGAGCTCAAATGGCAACCAAAGCACTATCAACTGTAACTGCAAGTTCAAAAGGAATCTTCCTCTGCCCCCACCAATATCACGAATTCAACCGCCACCGCTTTCTCTCTCTGCAACACCACCACCACCACCACCATAACACTAGCTCATCAAAACCAAGGCCCATCACCAGCTTCCTCGTCCATCTGGAGCCCATTGGGCCTAGGTCCCACCAACACTCAAAGCCTAAGCCCAAATTGACCAGAGCACGAGCCGCCGATTCAACCCAGCCTACCACCGTCTCCTCCACCGCCGACAAGACCGTCGTTCCTGACGACCAGTTCTCCCTCGCTAAGGTACCTCTGCTTTACTTTCCTCACATTTCATTCACGCACCTACAAATATTTCAGTTAATTGTTGTGTGATGTATGCAGGTTTCGTTTGGGGTTATTGGTCTGGGTGGTGGGCTTTCACTCTTGTCGTGAGTTCTTTGTCCTCTGTTTGGTACTTGGATAGCATTAAAGTTTCTAACTTTGTGAAGCATATTTTGATTTTTTTTTTTAACTACATATTTGTTCATAATTCATGTGTTTGTGAACAAACAGCTATGGTTTTGGGGCGTATTTTAATATCCTTCCTGGGTCTGAATGGTCAGCATTGATGCTCACATATGGCTTCCCACTTGCAATCATTGGTATGGCTTTCAAGGTAAAATTAAAAGTAACATATTGTGTAAATTAGCTTGTGAACAGTAATTAAGAACAAATGTTGCCTGGTTTTGCTTCTTAAGATAGTTGTTGATTTGGTTGCATGAACTTTCTGTCTAGTTCATTAATTTTGGTTGTCAAACAAATACATACCTAGGTCCTTGCTCTGCTATTTACTGAAATTTTGGCTTGATTCATTTCTTGACTTGAAGTCATTTGTCTTTCTATTTGCTGATTGTATTTCTGTTTCTGTTTTGCAGTATGCAGAGCTAAAGCCAGTACCATGCTTGACTTATTCGGATGCTCTGAAATTAAGGGAAACAAGTGCCACCCCAATCCTTACGCAGGTAATTACGTTGAATTGGCTCATTCTTGACATGAGTGTGTGGTGGTTTAAGAAAATTGATGTTGTAAGGGTTTATATATGGTGTGGTAAATTTATTGCATCAACCCTCAAAAACTTTGGAGTGTAATGGGCCAGTAATGCGGTGTTCATTGTTATCTCTTATTATCCAGTCTGTACTGAGATGTTTGCAGTTAGACATGTTTCTGTAGTTTCTTCATGTGCTTACTCATAACGATATTGGACGCACCAGTGGGGTGATGGGAAAAGGATCCTTATGAGAAAATGTGTGCTTGAGAATCAATATCATTGAAATACTAAATAGAATGTTGAGGAAATATTATCAACCCCTTTGGACTTAGTGGTTAGTTCAAAATTTTCAAAATGTTGGCTGATTTGTTGAGTCCATGAGTGGATTAGACTTGGTCTCTTGTATCAACATTTGATGCATTCAATACTGGGTTCTTTGGTTTTTTGGCCAAATGATATGATATATGTAATTAGGTCAGGAATGATGTTACGAGGTATCGCTATGGAGATGAGCAGCATTTGGATGAGGCATTGAAACGAATTTTCCAGTATGGTCAGGTGTGTTGTCTGATTTGTGTTTAAATATGAGAAATGTATTCATCTATGCAGTTGTTTCGGAATATTCTGCATGAGGGAAAGAAATGTTTGGTCTTTCATATCCTATTTGGAAGCTACTTGTTATCACAACACTTCACTTCTAATATTATTTAGATGTAGATAATCTTATGCTCAGTGCACAGTTACATTGTGATGGGAATATCTGCTTCAAACTCTGTTTTGTGCTTATCATTTTTTTTATACCTGTTTTACCTTCAGGGTGGGGGAATTGCTCGGAGGAGTGCACCTACTCTCCAAAGCATTCGCGAAGAGGTATGCTTCTCACCTGAACTTGGTTTCAACTTCAAGCGTGTAAACTTTTGATTACCTCCCATTCAATGAAATCCTTTTAATGTCGGGTGTTCTTTTATATATATACAAGTGATATTGGGGATGTATTAACAGGCTAAAAGCAACTTCTGTGGTCATAGGCTTATAGCTCTAATGCAATTGATTTTCAGTTTAGGAATTTCTAGAAAAGTAGAATTTTATTCTTTCCTGAATATCATATACAAGAGCAGCCTGATAACCCTGAATTTTTTTTGCAAGATTCTTAAGGTTTTAATCGTTTATTTCCTTCAGCCTTGCTTACTAAGTTGATAGCTGATGAGGCTTTTAGTTGATTTGTGTCAAAGCGTGACCACCATTATTCCCCAGTTGCTACTATTTCAAATTATACTGTATGTTTTTAGGTCACAGAAGATGGTAGATACTCTCTAGTCCTGGTATTTGAGGCAAAAGCTCTGCAGTTATCAGATTTTGAACAAAGACAGGTAAACTTACAGAGTCCTGTTACGATTGATAGCATGAAGACCATGTTTTAAAGTTCTCCTAAATTTCACAGGATAATAAATTGTTTGACCTTCTTGTATTTTGAAGATTTATTAACCCTTGTAATTCCAAATAGCAAAAGATACTGCATACTGATTTATGTGTTCTAACAACTTTAAGGCCAAATTTGCGTCATTCTTCGGACCAGGAATCACAGCTGAAATCGGTGAGTTTATACCTAAATGCTTCAATTCGAAGTTTGTAAATTTAGAGCGTTGAAGTCATGCAACAATCTGAATTTTGCTTGCACCAAACGTTTTGAAATAATATTTATTTTCTGGTGCAGTGAAGGGAGAGAAGAATCTATATGAAGTCCGACTCATTTCTAACTCCAACGTTGACCCCTCTGCATAACACTTGTAAAAAAATGCAATGTAGTTTAATCATTACACAGCCTCTTGTCACTTGTAAAACTGTTGTTTAAATTCAGTTGACAAAATCTTATTGTATCATATATACAATTTTGAATAGAGAATCAGAAACATGACAAAATCTCGGTTTTTTTTTCAAATTCTTCTGTCACGAATTCCCAGGACTGATATATTTACTCCAAGATCTTCATATCAAATTTGAATCCTATTTTAAATTTTCATTTCTCCTCTAAGATTTTTTAGATTTTCAGTTCCCTACTATATGAGCAGTAAAATATCCCATATGGTATGAAGTTATTTTTTGCAGAGAGGCCTACCACTTTTACGGCACAAATAAAAAGCATGCACGTGAAAGAAAAAAGGGATAAAACAAGAACAAAAACATTAAACAGAACAAGAACAAAAACATTAACATCACTGAGTGAGCAATATACTACAACAAAGAAAAAAGGGATAAAACAACCACCAAACCAAAGACCCCATACATGATTGTTCTCTTTTCTTAATCACAGACACTCAGTGACCCTGCAAAGATTTCTGCACACACAGAATCTCTCCTTCAGCCGGTCCTCCAATATTCTTTTCACCATTATCATTAAAAATTTCCACCTCTAATTTTTCTCAGCACCCTTTGAGATGAGAAAGAAAGATATTCTTCTTTCTTGGTTTGTGTTTTTCTCTGTACCTTTTTCTCATCCATGACAAGCACCCACCTTGCCTGCGCTGTTGCTCATCATCCCTTTTCTTTCTCTCTTCCTTTTCTCTTTTTGTTTCTTCTTGCTCTCTTGTATCTTTCACTTCCACCTGCACTTAATATAACCCACACATAAAATCCCATACTTTCTTATATTTGGTTATCTGACTAGGAAATTAGTACATGTGCTCTGAGTTTGACCCAAACTCATTGGTTCCAGCATAAATGGTATAAATTTAGGCCAAACAAATGGTGCAAAATGAAGTCCATGTTGGTCATAATTAAGCTCTTAGATAGAGAGGGACCATCAATTTCAAGACGCTACTGTCACTTTCTACAACCATCAGCCTATCAGTCATGAAATTTGATCACAAGGGTCACAAACACCATGAAATGACAGTCTCCTCACATCAGGTACAACTTGATGGTCACAAAGTCTAGCATCAGTTTACAAGGACATGACTCTCTGGAGCAACAAACTTGTACTAAACAGTGAAATAAATCACCAAGTAACCAACCCTGAAACACACGACCATCTTTTCCAAAAAGAAGCAGAAAAGGAAATGAAATAAAATAAAAAATCAGTGATGGGGCACTTGCATTGAGAACCCAAAGGATTAGAAAGGACCAGAAAAGTGAAGAATCCGTATTAACACGTGCCCTGAGGAATCTTCAGGGGTTCCACATAAAACAAAAGGAAGTGGCGTAAAAAGAAGAAAAAGAAACATATAGTTCATACATCAATCAAGGGAAAAAAGGTAAAGTAAATCGATAGTGTGGTTTTTGCAACTTGGTACGCAATTGTGAAAATGAGTCATCCGGGGTTTTAGGCCTCTGAGAAAGAACACTTATTGCAGAGGCAAGAGGCAAATTGTTTTTCCCTGCCACAGAGTTTATGTGCTGGAAAACAGGGCCACTTGGGAGAAAATATCGAGGAAACAGAACTGGATAGGCATGTGCTAAACAAAAGGACCAAGAAGAGGGACCAATTCAATCTAATCTACTAGTCTAGTCCCCCCACTTTGAAGGGCATAGTTTAGTTTTTTATGATACCAACCATAAAATGCAACCTTCATTTAATTGTCCCATCTTTGAGAAACACATCATTAATTAGTAACATCCTTAATTATTACCACACAATTAACCTTAAAAACCTACAGCAACATGGCTAAGTGTTAGCATGTTATCTGGGATATCAGCAAGAACATACCTCTTCATCAGATTTTAATTTTGCATTTGATTTAGGCGAGTCTCCTACTCGGAATCGGTTTAACGATCTCTCTATGATTGAAGGGGTTGAAGCAGAGCTAGGAGGACTACTTGAACTCATATCAGGAGGTGTGCTTTGAGTCCCCACATCTCTGGTCGTGCCTTCTGTTTTCTTCTCTGGATTGAGAAATTAACATATGGTAGTTGTAAATTAATTAGCAGATCCAAATTCCAATGCCAGCAACCATTTTTTTTTTTTTTGAGTGAAAAATGACAAGTATGAGGTAAGATAAAGAGGGTTGAACCTGGAATTGGAAACTGACGAACAAAATCTTCTTTTGCAGGATTAGAAGAAGGCTTGGCATGAATTGGTCTTGAGTGGGAAGAGTAAACAAGAGGTGCAGACATTGTAATTCTATTGGTTATGTTTCGAAACGATCTTCCACTAAGTGTTTTTGCAGATAAACACTCCATTGGAACCTGCCCTGATAGAGGGTTGCATATATATTTCTCTGCTTCATTCCACTTAGAATTCAAAGCAAACCCATCTGGTGACAAAGATTCCCAACTATGATATGCTGACCTTGCCTGCAATGCTGCAAGAAAAAACACCACAAACCTGTACGTTATAATTTGACCTAACAACATGCTTTCATGATCATGTTAGCAGTTTAGTAAGTACCATTCCGGCTAATTTCTTTAAATCATTATAAAAATCTTACCTTTGAGGGCAGTGGGGAATGAGTAGGTTGCCGGGTCGATTTCGTCTGCATAAAAAGAAAGGGGAGGAAATGATGAGAAATAGTAAATGCAAGCTGGGTTTTGAATGAAACAGAGAGAAGGATACCTCTTAAGTTATAGCCAGGAGAAGAAGCAGTACTAGAGATGGTTATGTTTGATCTGAAAGACCTTGTGTCCTCTCTGAAGCTTCTAACATATGAAGCTGAAAACCTTCTGGAATTTGTGTTTTCACGGCTGATTCTAGCCTTCACAGCCCATTCTCTCAAACTGAACTCTGTCTCATCTCGCCTTCTTGAACCATATGGTGACTCTTCCATGGTGGAGAACATAAAATGAGCTTTTTTCCTTCTTTCTCAAGTTTTATAATTAGTAACGGAAGGCCACATGAACAAGTATGAAAACATGCAGAGCAACTTTCAAAATATGTAAACTGTCTTTCTCTTTCTGGGAAGATATGCTTAAAAAGAGTAGCTGCTACAATTGTATCAGTTTAAACATGGCGGTATATGCAATGTGCATATTGCTTTGGTTGCCTATGCCACACACACACAAACTGACACGTACACATAAAGGGCGATGCTTTCTCTTTCTCCTTCCAAAAAAGAAAAGAGAGAAGCTGCAGTACAAATTTTAAGAGTAAAGAATATATTTTTACTTCCACAAAGTTTCAATTTATACACCAGAAAATTCATAAGTTTATGGTATGATTTTTAAATACTGCAAACCAAGGGGTATATATTTCCAATATTTTTCTCGGGTTTTTTTTACCAAATGCGAAATGTTGAAAGATCATTCACCATTCTTTGTGGGCAGGCAAGATGTGAGAGGTGTCTGCAGAGCTGACACTGGAATTGATCTAAAGAATCTTAAAATTGATAAATAACCAGAGGAATGTGGGTCACAATTTTGTTGTATTTTTGCTCATGAAAAGAATAACATTGCAATAGTACGATGTGTTGAAATTTTTTTAATCCAACAATCCAACCAAATTTAGCATTTGAATGTGAATGCATTATACTTTTCCCTAGTGGGAAACTGTTTGATTGAAGTCAGGGAAGATATGATTTGATTAATTTGTGAAAATGTATTCAAATTGACAGAGAAGTGTCAAGAAACTTTTATAATCAGGTGGAGCACAGGGTAACATGGAGGTTCATCATGGAAGTACTTGGATGGCCTTGTTGAGCAACTCAAGTGCAGTGGGGCAATTGAAGGTTAACTTAAAAGTACATATTTTATCAAGCAAAGTATATTTTGTACTTCCAAGCCCTTTGAGTAATTGCTTTTTATAGGCTCAAGTAACCACAAATTCTAGTAGTTTTTGCATTAATGCTAGTGATACTTGTATTCAAAATCACACACTCGATAATCATTTGAGCTACAGGCTCTTATAGTCTTAAAAACACTGTCCTTACTGTAAATAGTTTTGAATTTGAAAAATTCAAACAGTTGTTTCCCTCCTGTGACCTCTCCATCAATGACTGCATAAAATTCTGATTATTAAAAAAGGAAAACAAATGTTTTACATCTGATTTTTACTTTTGGGGATATGGTTTCTAAGAGCTAACAAGTTGATGAAGCAGATATTAATGTTGGGTTGCTTTCGGTCTGGGCTGGATGGCGAAGAAAAAGAGTGGATAGCAAGAAGGGGAGGGAGAAGGGCACTTGGCTTGAGGGGTGGAGTAGGGGTGAGTGTCTGTGTGGCTGTGCATATCCATGTCATGTGATTGTCAACATCTTTGAAAAAAGGAGGATTGAGGGTGGTGCGGTCCTCCAATTATGGGGATCAGAGGGCCCCACCACTGGACCTCATCATAGTCGTCAGTTTTGTCTGATGTGTAAGCAAGGTAGGTTTCAGTAAAGGGACAGGCGGGGCCCATCCACTTCATTTAATTTCTAAAGTTTTCATTTCAAGGATGAGATATCTGAATCTCTGATATTATTGTCCTTTTTCTTCTTTTTCAGCTGAGTTATTATTGTCCTTGAAAAACCTTCTTCTGGTTGAAGTAGTGTTTGGTGTCAACCCAAAGCAAAGCTAAAGCTTTCTTTACAGAGTGTTTCATCATTGGAAATATTAGGAGCTCATCTCATTTTATAAAGGTTTTCATTTTACATCTGCAGATGCTAAATCCTGATTTCAAAGCTATGAAGGCAAACAGAGTTCTAACAACCTATAGATTTTCCTTTCCATCAATTCTGAAAGCGCACCAGACAAAATCACAAGCATATAAGTTCAACAGAAAAAATAACCATGGGCATTCACCCAGTTAATATGTGTCGGTGAACGTTATTACAGACATTACAAGCTCTAAGAACTCAAAGTCTCAGAATGTCTGGAGTTTCATCCATATCAGACGCTATCCTGCAAGCCGTCTCATGGGTTTATTGACCTTCGGTCGAATGCAGGTTCAATTCTCCACCTGACAACCGTAGAATAGACATGCACCACATGAGGCAACACGGAGAACCCACACCCAATACGTTCACATATGACAAAAGTTGCAGCTCGTGGAGTTAGGTTGAACAACAGAAGTGGCTTTCAGTTGCTGAAACAATCAACCTTTAGAATGTGGAAAGCAATGACAGGCACCCAACTGGTCCCGATTCCATACTACCTAAAATAGGGGTAAAAGATTTGATGAGCTCAAACCAACCAGTGACAAGAGACTTAAGAAATCAATACCAAATTCAAACCAGACCAGTCCACAACCTTCTTCCAATCAATGTTATTGGGTTACCATGGATGGCAAGCCTTCTTTAAATCCAAACACAAATACCAAAAAACTTCTATGATCTTACATACCTTCAAGAGCTCAGCATTCTCAAAGTCTTAACCACTTCTAGATTGATAAGGAAACTGCAGCTCCTGACTTCAGTAACACAAACGAGGCATGGGACCATGGTAATCAAGCAACACAAGGGCACCTTCAAAATCAAAATATGAGTTCAGACTCCATACTAAAATACAGACTATACATGACAAGTTGACAACTTATAGTTCCAACACTCACTGTTTACATAGAACATTTCTCCAGGACCTCAATCAAACTGGCAGAGCTCATTTAACAAGGCCTGGATTTCAGAAGTCCTACAAAGAAACCAGCTTAAAATCATATCCACAGAAAAAATATATTAGAGGGCATAAATTTAAGACAAGCTGCTCACCAGTAGAAAAGGCGGTTATAGCTATGCAACTTCAAGAAATCGCATAGGTGTATAAGTTTCCTGCTTAAGAGGGATAAACATCAACAGAAATAAAAGGAATAAATAAGATAAAATAAATAAGATGAGAGAGGGGATATTAAGTTTTATACTCCATGTGATACTTGCATAATGAAAATAATTATGATATCCAATTTAGAACAAAATTCTTGACCACAAACGACACATAACATCTGCTTAGCCAACATCATGTTTATAAAACTTATGATATCAGATTTCCAGCAGTTTCAATTTAAAAAATTTAGTTTCAACAATAAGAAAAAATTTCTACATGGTTAATTGAACCGATGCATGATGCCAATTAGCCTATTTATCTATATTTGAAGTCCAGGTAACACTTATTGTACACAAAGTAAGTCTAAATGAAAAAAAGAAAACCACATGTTACCTTGGCCAAGAATCAAAATAGCATTTGCAGCCAACGGAATAAGATCTTGAATCTTTTCGCTAGCAAAAATTGTGAGAACAACTAGCACAGAAAACAGAAAGTCAGTGCAAAATACTGGAAACTAAATCCAGAAAGGGGCATATGACCCCAACTAAATTTGATCGTTGGGTTCAAATGCTTGATGAACAAGTTTGCACCATCATAGAACTCCACTGATGAGGATAAATTGCAACCTCATAAAATTATTGAAAACACATGTAAGTTTCTTTGACATGTTAGGAAGAAAGATGTGACATAATCTGAAATTAAAATGCATTAAATTTAACTAGAAAATTATGGGAAAATGGATACCTGAGATATGAATCAACTTTTCCTCACTATCATTTCTATCATTTTCGTTAACCGCATTATCCATGTCAGATGCTAACATCATGTGCACAGAATTGTATCCATCTGAAGCCCAAACAGATTGAGTTCCTGCAAAATGATGGCAAAATTTTTAAGTTTCAGTGGGTAGTGATATAGTGAAAAGTGACCTCATGGTTGAAGCTATGGTCAAGAGGCATATGTCTAAAATTTAGATGAACTACCATAACATTAAATGTTTCACTCATAAAAACACAGACCAAGCTACACAACCCAGCAGTATCCCCACATTAAGATCATCAAGTTCTATTGTTCCATTAATACAGGGAATTACTCAATTGCAAATCCACCTTCAGCTTCCAACATGTAAGCATCTGCAAAATAATTAAAAAGAAAGGGGTAGGAGATGCATACTTGAAGCTATATCAGGAAGAACAGCCAGCTTTTGCACTTTCATAATGTGAGGCAACTCCCGCAAGTAAGAAGTTATATTTGATCCAAGTACAGGGCTGGAGATGTGCAAAATGCGTAAAGCTCCATTTGAATCCAAGATTAAAAATTTGTTGGGGGACAGTGCCTCAATGGAGATTGCCTTAGCTGGTATCATTCTTGTCGATTTTGAGGTTTCAAACTCCTTGCCCTTGAATGTCACAAAACACACTCCCTCTTCAGGTGAGTCTTGTTTCAATTTAACTGACCGCTGCTTGGCTGCAAGGTTCAACACACCGTTAGTGGCACTAGTCAAACAGCGAAGGACAATACAAGTTCATATGAATATAGTACCAAGAAGCAATGGAAGCCACTTCCATCTAAAATAGAAATGTGTAATTATCTGGTGGCCATACTGCAGAGGTATATCTGCCCTAAGGTAGATAAATTTTTAGGGGGTCAAGGCTGGCAATCAGTCAAGAGCTAGAGATTGCAATTGGATGACAAGAAATACAACACAGTCCCTAACTGAAGTTATTTTTCTAATCAGTGATTTACCATCTAGAGGCATGCTTATGATTTTAACCCAAGGACAGCACCTTGCTTAAATGAGTAGCACCCATGTCCTGGTAAAAAAGAAATACCTAAAAGCAATTTGTCAGTGCAGATAACAGATAAACATATAAATATGTTACAAGTAGTGCACGTGCAAGAAACAGGCCCAACTAAAGTCAATAAACTAAAGTTACATGTTACAACATATGATGGAAAAAATTGTGTATACAATACAACCCCTCCGCTCACATTTAAACCATCATGTGCTTGTCATGTGACCAGTTATTGTGTGTGTGTGTGTGTGTGTGTGTGTGAGAGAGAGAGAGAGAGAGAGAGAGAGAGGTTGTGTATAACCATTAAGACAAGAATTTTTCCATAAGGATCAATAAGGTACAAGAATGGATATGCTGGTCCACAAGCATATTATATGGGTTAAAGACATAAAGTGATCATGACACTTTAATAGTAGCTAGAACACCCAAAAACCCAATAAATTTTCATTTTAACTTGTATATCTGTTAACTAATATTAAACTCAAAATTTTAGTCCAAATAACAAGATTTCAACAAGGTAATATAGGACTACTTAGCTAGGCCAATCATGGTAGGCCACTTTAAATCCAAATCACAATCTTTGAGATAGCTTGAACTATTAATAAATTAAGGATCACATTATTCACTCACTTGATCAACAATAATACCTTGTTACTTACACATTTGCATAAAACATAGAAGCCGTCCACTTAAAAGGATATTCTCCAACTTCTATCTTTAGAGAGTGTGCATTAATTTACTAGAGGATCTTTATCTCATCTTACTAGCTATTTAGTTTTACAAAATATATCCAGATAGTCATTATGATGCAACCAGTGGATGCCTATGCATACGAATCTTTCAACATCATGAAGCCTAAATTTAAGCCATGACTGAAAATTGTGGACTGAAGAGCAGCCAACCTCATTTATTTCTTTATTTAGTTTTCCAATAAGAACCCCTACTATTAAATACTTCCCACCATCAAACATGACCCTTGAACCCCCAAACTGTCAAAAGTAGCTGCTGCTTGTGTATTCCTGGCACAGCAATATGGAATTCAGCAACCTTCCAGCCATGAAAGTTTATTCTTTTCCATCATATGCAAACAATATATCTTATATGCAAGCGTATTCATTTATGAGTAAATATTTATTTATTTTCCCTATTTCAACAAGTATACCAAATAGGCACTTCATAAGAAAATCAATATGACTGTATGTGTATACATAGCAAGTCCTATAGATACATTAAGTAAATCCCATTTTTATAACCAAAAAATTCCTGCTATAGTTCGGCATACGTCAATAACTCTGGAGATATTTTAAAATTTAGGTAAAATAAATGTCTAAACACACTGAAATTGTTGCACAAATGTCCCACAAACATAACGAGGATAGATCCAATTATCAAGACACAACCTAAGGTACACAAACAAACTATAAATAAGCGTATCCTTAAAGAGGCCTGGAGTAAAACACAGTTAACAGGGGGTTAAACTATCCTCATTGGTTGTATGGCCATAGTTGTTATCATAACACCAATAGGATCTTGCTTAAGTTCTGCCATCCTTAGAAGACCAATGTATGACATATTGCTTTCACTTTGCAACAGGTTTGATCATAAAGTTCCGCTAACAACTCAATTAAGTACTAACTCAACAAGGAGCAATGGATATATTTCGTAAACACACAAAGAACGTTTGCTTTGCATTTTCTGCACACAGGTAACATCAGCAAAAGTAAAAGCAAAACCGAAAATTTGCATACTTACCAGAAACATAATTCCTATCGTTCTTCCCACACAAGTCCCCATTGCAAGGTATCTCCGAAGTTCCATGGAATTTTCCGCCTCCATATTTATTTCCCTTATCCCCCAAATCACTATGGGCATGGTCACCAATCACCCCATTAGGCAAACACAAATTTCGACCCTCGGTTTTCGAACTCGAATTCAAAAGTTTGGCCTTTCGAACCCGCCCTTTAACAAGCTGCCTCAAATTGAAAACCCTAACTCCGTTATCTTCTCCTAAGATCAAGAACCCAAAAGAAATGCTAATCGACCAAACAAGCTTGCAACACTCAATCACAGCACACCTCATCAACTTCACAACCACCCCATCGTCATCATCATTATCGTCATTATCAATCGATTTCACAGCGAAAACCCAAATCTTTGAGCTAGAAACAGAGTACATGGCGAAGAAATTGACCGACCCGGCAAGCTTAATCGAAACTCCATGGTGAGCATCAACCAAAACCCCCAATTTCTGATCAAATTGAAGCTCTTTCTGAGTGCAAACAACTTGAGCTCTCACAAATTGCTTCTGCTTGTGCAAAATATAAAACCTGAGCAGGACCTGAGACCCACCTCTATAAGGACCCGAGACAATGAATAGAACGCGAGTATTGGGGTTAGGGTTAGGGTTTTGGAGGAGGAGGAAGGTGGAGGAAGAAGAGGGAGGAGCAATTAGGGTTTGAGGAGGAGGGAGAGATGAGAGGGCAAGAGGGGAGATAGAAGGGTAGAGAGATAGAGTGGAGTCAGAGTGCATGAGAGCTAGAGAGAGAGAATGGGGCTCAAAGAGGAGGGAGGTTATGTTAGGGGAAGAGAGGGAAGGGTTGGGGAGCCTGAGCTTTGAAGCTTGGACAACAACCATTAGAAGAAGACTGAAGATGACCCAATAACAGCACAACTGTCTGAGATTTTTTGTTGTCTTGTGTTGTGTTGAGTTATTTGTAGTCTGTGTTAGAAGATATTGCAATGGTGTAGGAGGAACAAGAGGAGCATTGTCTTGTATTTTTGTTCTTCTTTGAGTCAGGTTTGGTTTTGGTTTGGTTTTTGGGGAGGCTTTCAGACTTGACGACAGATCCAAAGGTATGATTATTAAACTGTTGCAAAGAAGTCTAAAAGCTTTTGGATTGGATGTCAATTTGCTAATCCTGGATTAGTACAAATTGTTTATTGTCATGATGTCCGCATTACTCAGGTTTAGGGATTTTTTTCCTTTTTAACTTCGAAAACAATTCTTTGAACACAATAATAGGAGAAAGCATGAGAAGAAAAAAGGGCTTAAATTTATACCAAAATTGGTACAACAAAACTCTGTCTCTTCAAATATCTATTAGTTTTAAGAGAGAATTTTTACTCACCGCTTTAACCAAAGATTCATCTTCATCACTCTTTTCAACACTTGATACGTGTCTGTATGAATAACCATGATTCCATAAATACAAAATAAAAAGTTGAATATGGTAATGTCTATGAACACATGTCAAGTACTAAGAAGCGTTGTGAAAATACACCTTACGTTAAAATGGTGAACCAAAATATTTCCATTAGGTTAACGTGCTTTTTGTGTTAAATTGAGTTACCCGTATTTTATATCACGCCACATCAATAATTTACAAATATCATCCGTGCAGGATTCTTTCTGTAAACTAGTGACACTTCAAGTACAGGTTCTAGTTTCGAGTCCTCCAAACAATGATCAACCTGCTTCTTTGTTAGTTCTAATGGACTTGTTCATATTCCCATCCCGGGCTTTTGTTTGGTCATATTCTTTTGAGCTTTGGCACTTCATATAACCCAAAAAACAAAAATGAGTTTTAAACCACGGCAAAAAAGAAAAACAAAACACAGTTCTGTGTTTATATCTTCAAATTACAAAGATTTAGTTGTGTATAGAGTAAACAAAACATAGTTAAGCAAAGCATTGTCATCGTATAAACCACTGATCATTACATTGTCTTCAAATACACTAAACACAGATAATAAATTATTTATCAATAAAATAAAAATACTGCACCATCTGACAACATAACTCCAATTCAACCCACAAAAAGCTAGAGGCAGCAAGAAGCTTGTGGTTATTAGTATTAGTTGGTGAAGTTGGAGACGGTGGCTTGAGGCTCACAAGCCTTGGCAGCAGGGCTGGGCTCAACAGCAGGGCTTGGTTCCACAAGCTTCACAGCAGTAAGCTCCTCAGGCAAATCCTCAATCCCCTTGAGGTAAAAAGTGTAGAGGATCTTGAAAGGGAACACAATCTGGTGCAGCTTCACCTGCCCGAACACTCCTTCAAAGATCCCAGAGCCACCAGTCACAGCCAGATACGTGTCCTCGTAGGTCAAATAAGGTCCTTGAACTGAAATGTGACCATAGTCTCCAAAATAGAAGCTGTAAATAGCTTCATATCGATCACCTTTCTTCTCCGGCTTGTTCTCGATCAAAATGCAGATGCCTGCTGTCACTCCCAAGCGTTTCTGAAGATCCCCAGTATATATCTGCAATTACATTTGTAAATTTAGCACTAACCCACAAGAAATTATTGCTACATATATTAATATATAATAAGAAACAATGAATTAAATTACTTTGTTAGTGAAGGGGACGAGGTCTCCAAGAGAATTAACAGGTTTCTGGCTTAAACTGAGATATGCAGGGCTTGCGCGGTCTCTCTCATTGATCTCATAGACATGGAGTTCTTGAACTTTGGCTGCAGAAACAACAACATTTACCCAAAAACAATTATCAACACACGGGGATCAAATCAACTCAACCATATACCAAGGAGATTGTTATGAATGAAAAATTAATGGGGAAAAAACACTAACTGGGTCTTGAAGCGCTTGAGCAGGCCATTGTAGTTTGCAGAGTGTATTGTTCTTCTCTCAATGGGAATTGGAAAGGATGAAGGAGAAGATGTAGAGATGGGTTGTGAAGAAAGAAGGAGAAGGGTGTTTATTTATATAGAGGGAAGGATTCAATTTCAGTCAATGGTGGAATTTGATCGCGTGGGATTTTTTGGGGGTATAGAAATGGATGGTCGGTGAAGTCAATGAGTCTTCATAAAAATGTGAAATGAGGAGATGAACATGTGGATGGATGGAGACGTTGGAATGTGGAAGGAAAGTGCGGAACTTTCATTGTAAGGAGTAAGTGCGGATTTGTCAGATGGCCGGTGGAGCCTCACATGAAGACCAACCAGTCAAAGAGTTCAAACGGTCTTGGGTTGAATGAATCCATAAACAAAGTGAAGAAATGGGGAGTTGGGCTTCTGAAAGGCTTTTGGTTTCTATCAGAACCCCTGCAAATTTTCATTATAACCCCTCATTCTAGTCTCTCTAGGGATTGGGCTAGGCATTTCGAAGTTATTGTCGTATATGATCCAAACTAAAAAAAACGGATTGTTAGTATTTAAACATTTTGCTAATTAGAAAGGACAAGCAACCGCATCTGGTGTAGTGGTATCATAGTACCCTCCCACGGTACTGACCAGGGTTCGATTCCCTGGATGCGCATTTCCTCTTTTTTATTATTTTTTTATTTTTTTATTTTTTATATTTGTTAAGGGTGATTTGCTACAAGGAAAAAGATAAAATAAAGTAACTCTATCCAAAAACCCTAAACCAAAAGAAAGTTGGAAGTATCAAACAAACCAAACCAAACTTCGAAGTTTAAAAAGTCACCATTGATGGGTGTCTCTATACTCAAAAACAAACAAAAACCCAAACCTAACACCCATCCCATCCCATGTCGCACCACACAACACTCTCATATTTACCACATACATGCCCATAATGCTATTAACTTACAACCTCTTCACATAATAATCTGTGATTGCTACAAGTTTCTCTTTGCCTTTTCTTAATTTGAACCCCAACAAGATTCACAAGCCAAAAATATATGGTTATATTTTACTTCTTTCTATAAATATAAGCGTTTTTTCCTTTTAAAAATACTTAATTCTTTCTATATGCTTAGGGCTCATTTGAGACTGCTTCTTTAAGGAACAATTTCTTCTTATAAACGGTTCTAACAAAAGCACTTTTACTATTGTTTATACCAAAATGAACAGCCAATGAGAATCGGACACATGGACAAGATTGGGTCTATGGCAGCCTTCGGCACCTAACCTACCGATCCAACTATTAGGGCAACCTCCTCCTCTAGGACACGTGGCAAGCCCACAATCGATGTCTACAGTCTCACATCGAAATTCTACACAACTTGCACAACTCCCAATGTCTATAAAAGAAGCACAATTCCCCAAAATGGAGGTAGTCAAAACTCACAGCATACTGCCTATTGATCTGTAGTTCAACTTTACTAAATCCGTACTTACTTAAGTATCGGAGAGCCTTCGGCCGGTACCACACCGGTGCCCTAGGTCTTACTGAGCGTTTGTTATCTTGCAGATCACGCGCTCTACCGAGGCCAGAGCATACCGAAGGCCCAATATCACTAAGTTGCGCGGGAAAGTGCCAAACCATTTTTCTGCGTCAACAGTTTGACGCCGTCTGTGGGAATACGATCTGAACCAACCCACCATCCCTAAAAAAACACATGGGGACCACTTCAGTACCAGTATTTTTGCCCGAAGAAAGGCCACCGTTCGGAAAGTAGAGTGAAGCTAGCCCAGCGCTGCCCTCATGCACTCCGTTCGGCAATTCGCCCATTATGCAACTCATTGCCGAAGCCGAGCTTCTGGCTCAGATAACCTCCATTCGGCAGGACGTGGCTAAGTTGCAATAACACAACAACTTTCTTTCGTCCAAAGTGGATGAAACCCAGCAACTGCTCAATCAATAGCAAACGCAAACCATTCAAACAACCCAATCGTCCCAGAGCCTGCAGACTCCTAGTCGGCACAAGAAAGGTAAGAAGAGGGCAAAGGCAGCGCCTGCGCCCTCCAAGCAGTTGGTAGTTCACGCACCCCGGGACCAGCCGCACATATTGAAGAAAGTTTATGTCGATTGCCGGCATCGGATCAACGACAAGGAGGCCGAACAGCAGAGATCTCCAATCAGGATCAACGCAAAACTCCGAGACTCAAGGTTGAAAGCCCTGGGAAATAAGTCACCGATTCGAAAGGCTCAGGGCTTATGATTCACTGAAGAGTCAGATTCCGAGTATGTCCTTTCCAAGACTAGCTCCACCTACCGTTCGACAACGCCAATGAGGTACTCGAAGGTTAGGCCCGTAAGCCCCCAAAAACGTTTGGAAGACTACAGTTTCGAGGAAATCCCGAGTCGAAATCCTTTCATCCGACTTCTCTTCCAGAAAGTCCAGAAGATGGAAAACGACCGAGTTCGCTTTCAGGAACCAGACTGGGGAAAGCTACGACCAGGACCATTTACTGAACATATCAAGCGCTCACGGCAGGTTAGAGACATACAACCTCTACGTATACCATTCTACACAGGGGTGGAAGACCCCTTAACGCATCTTCACTCCTTCCAATCGGCAATAGGATGTAAGGGGCCCAGTGACGAAAGGCAATGCCTGCTATTTTCGTCCGCGCTTACAGGGGCGGCATTGAATTGGTTCTACCGATTGGAACCAGAAATGGTGGACTCCTTCGACGAACTGAAACAGATTTTCCTCAATCACTTTATAATCCAGACAGACCGTCTGTACTCTGCCGATGATCTGTACACGATTCGGCAGAGAGAGGACGAGCCCTTACGAGAATACGGTGCACGCTTCAGTCACGAATACTCGAGATGTCCGAAAACAGAGGACAGGGCAGCTTTCGGTGCCTTCAAGAGTGGCATTCGGTCCTCGCACTTTTAGTACCTCGTGCACAGTAGCAACTGGCGCACCTATGACGAACTGATGAAGCAAGCGGCAATTCACGCCAAGGCTGAATATTTCAACTCAAAGTCCGGACCTTCGGCTCGGCAGGAGGAACCAGCCTTGAAAAGCTATCCCGGAAAAGGATCACCGTATGCCCCTAGGAGAACTGACGAACCCTCGGCAGGACACAAATGGAAGGACAACTGTGATAATCGGCAGGGTGGCTCTAAGAAAGGATGAGGAAAATACGGTTGCAATGACCACCGTGCGCCACTACCGAATCAAGATCGCGCTCATGAAGTATTCACCTTGTTGAATACCACATACGAAGCCGTATTGATAAATGAGCAAGAAATCATACCGAAGCCGAATCACCGAAAACCTAATCGGCAGGATAATCGGGATACGGGCAAATTCTACCGATACCACCAGCATAATAGCCATAACACCGAAGACTGCATAAGTCTGAGGAAAATCGTCAAACGACTGATTCGGGAGGGGAAATTGGATCAGTACATCGCCAGACCACCGCAGGAGCCAGTCCCGAATGCAAATCAACAGATAAACATGATCAGCACCATCAGCAGAGGCCCCACTCTCGCCGGACCATCTAACCGATCAGTAAAACAGTATGTACGGGCTGCGCACTACCCTTAAATCTTCGGCATAGACGCCGACCGGCACCGTAAGGTTCCAAAGGTAGGATGAGAGCCCATCACGTTTTGTGAAGAGGAGGAACAAAATATCATTTACCCCCATGACAACCCGATGATTATTCGAGCTGAAATCGCTGATTACGATGTTGGAAGGGTACTTATCGACTCTGAAAGCTTGGTAAATGTAATTTTTTCTTATGCATTCAGAGGATTGGAAATTGCCGACAGTATGGTCAATCGACAGATAACACATTTACTTAGTTTCTCCAGGGATCTGGTCCAGCCAGTCGGCAGTGTTAGTCTGCCCATTGCCTTCGGCGTTGCCCATCGAAAAACAATGACTTATGATCAGTTTCTCATCGTCGACTGCCCCATGGCATACGACGTCATCGTAGGACGGACGACACTCACTGGAATCAAAGCGCACCTGTCCCCCCACATATTGCTAATGAAATTCCCAACATGCAACGGCACTGGCCCTGTCCGAGGAGATCAGCTCAGCACACGGACGTGCTATGCGACGGCCCTGAAGTCGGTAGCTTGCAAACCTCTGATGGAAGCGATGACTGTGCAAGGGGTACCGAACGGTAGCAGGTCTATAGACGACCCAAGGGAGGACACGCTAACGTCGCAAGCGTAACCTGCCTAAGAACTGGAAACAGTAATGCTGAATGAAGAGCATCCCGAAGGGTGCGTGAAGATTGGCACCACACTCAACCCCCACCGCCGAGCGCAGTTTCTCGAGTTCTTACGGCATCACACGGAAGTATTTGCCTGGTCCTATGAGGACATGCCAGGCATATCTCCAGACGTCATCAGCCATAAACTTAGCATCTCCTCCGCCTATAAGCCCTTTAGGCGGAAGCGTCGTTCGTACGATGCCAAACGGTATGAGGTCATGCGTACCGAAGTTGACAAACTAAAAGCCATCGGCTTTATCAAGGAAGCTACATACCCTGTATGGCTTGCCAATTCGGTAATGGTTCGGAAACCCAAGGGCAAATGGCGAATGTGCCAAGATTACACTGACCTGAACAAGGCATGTCTGAAAGATAGCTTCCCGTTACCTAGGATCGACCTGCTCATTGATGCAACAGCCAGTTATGAACTGCTCAGCTTCATGGACGCCTATTCAGGATACAACCAGATATTCATACACTTTGCCGACAACGAGCATTACAGCATTCATCACTGACCGTGGATTGTACTGTTACAACGTCATGCCATTCGGCCTGAAAAACGCGGGGGAAACATATCAAAGGCTTGTCAACTGAATTTTCGCCAAACACATCGGCAGCATTATGGAGGTGTATGTCGATGACATGTTGGTGAAAAGCCGAACGGCAGGGGAGCATCTGGAAAACTTGGCCCTTATGTTCGGTATACTAAAGGATTACCGAATGAGACTAAACCCAACAAAGTGCGCCTTCGGTGTGTCTTCAGGTAAGTTTCTTGGGTTCATGATCAGTCAAAGAGGGATCGAAGCAAATCCCGAGAAATTCAAGGCCATAATCGACATGGAGAGGCCAAAAATGCATAAGGACATTCAGAGCCTTACTGGACGTGTCGCTGCCTTAACCCGCTTCATCTCCAGGGCTATCGATAAATGTGTACCGTTCTTTAAAGTCTTGAAATGGGGCAAACAGCATATTGCGTGGATCGCCAAATGTGACAAGGCATTTCAAGACCTATAGAACTTCATAAGCAAGGCACCACTATTGTCAAAACCATTTCCTGGAGAAGTTCTCCTTCTCTACCTTTCGGTATCCAGCACTGCCGTTAACTTAGTGTTGATACGGAAGCCAGAGAAGGCAGAACTACCGATCTTCTATGTCAGCAAGGCGCTGCAGAGCGCAGAGCTTCGGTTTCCTTCCTTGGAACAGCTAGCTATAGCCCTCGTCGTCTCAGCTCGAAGGCTCCGCCTATACTTCTAAGCGCACGAGATCACGGTTCTGACCAATCAACCCATTCGGCAGGTATTCCAAAAGCCAGAAACATCCGGTCGATTGGTAAAATGAGCGATTGAGCTTGAAGAATTTGGTATACAATTCAAGCCCAGGCCTGCAGAGAAGGGTCAGACTGTTGTCGACTTCATTTCCGAGCTTATACCTGCGGTACTACCAGAACCTGTCATTTCAGACGCTGATACTTGAAAACCAGAAATGCAGAATACCGAACGCCTTGATTCTTCCGTTCCTGTATGGATTCTGCATGTCGATGGCTCTTCAAATCAACAAGGTTGTGGAGCTGGTCTGGTGTTGACTACTCCAGACGGAGCCAAGGTTGAGTATGCCCTTTGATTCAACTTCAGAACCTCCAACAATGAGGCAAAGTATGAGGCTTTCTTGGCTGGCCTTCGACTAGCCAAGAGCATGAGCGCAAAACAAATCAGCATTCATAGTGACTCCCAGCTCATAATGAATCAGATAACGGCAGACTTTGCAGCCAATGATGCCTCTATGTCAGCCTACTTATCGGCAGCCCACCAACTCCTACAAAAATTACAGGCCTACGAGATTCGGCAGATCCCCAGATCAGAAAACAGTCACGCTGATGCACTCTCACGTTTAGCTTCGGCAATAAACGACAAGGTCGGAAGGAAGGTGCCGGTGGAGATACTATCCCAGCCAAGCACGGAAGCTGCTGAAGTATGTACTGTACGGTACGAAGACACATGAATATCTCCAATCTATGCTTTCTTGACGACCGAAACTATGCCCACCGATAAGTCTCGAGCCCAGAAGCTACGGTACTGATTGACAAGATACACAGTCATCAATGACGTCTTGTACAAACGAGGCTATACTGCACCGTACCTGAAATGCATCATTGCCGGACAAGGGGACTAAGTCCTTCGGGAAATCCACAGTTGAGTATGCGGTGATCATTCTGGTTCCCGATCACTGGCACATAAGGCCTTTCGGCAAGGGTATTACTGGCCAACTTTGCACTAAGATGCAAACGCGTTAGTGAAGAAGTGCGACAAATGCCAACGGTTCGGTAATGTACCTCACATCCCTACTGAACCCTTAACGCTGATCGTAAGCCCATGGCCTTTTGCCCAATAGGGACTGGACTTGATCGATTTGATGCCGCAAGGCAAAGGCCAGGTCAAATATGTCGTAGTTGCCGTTGATTACTTCACCAAATGTGTAGAGGCCGAAGCTCTAGCAACTATAACGGAAACCAGAATGAAGGACTTCATCTGGACCCACATTTGCTGCCGATTCGGTATCCCCTATGCAATCATCACCGACAATGGCAGGCAGTTTGATTCGGAAGTCTTCAGGCAGTTTTGCACTCGCCTCAAGATCAATATGTTTTTTGCTTCCCCGGCCCACCCCCAGTCGAACGGTCATGTCGAAGCAATAAACAAAATCATCAAGAAGCTACTGAAACGACATCTTGACAAAGCCAAAGGAGCTTGGTCGGAGAAGCTTCCAGAAGCATTATGGGCCATTCAGACATCCTACCGAACGGCAACCGGGGAAACCCCTTTTTCTCTCGTCTTCGGTTCGGAAGCGGTAGTCCCTGTGGAGATCGGCGAGCCTTCCTACCGAACTAAAACCTTTACTCCAAAGGCGAACGAGGAAGCACTCGCTTTAAGCCTCGACCTGATTGAAGAACGCCGAGCGCAAGCCAACCTTCGGAGAAGCTTACAAACAGCGCGTCTCTCAGTACTACGACTCAAGAGTCAGATCCCGTTCTTTTCCAAATCGGGGACTGAGTTATACAAAAAGTCTTGCTGGCAATTAAGAACCCCACGGAAGGAACCCTCAGACCTTTCTGGGAAGGACCTTACGAAATCATCGGCATCCTCCGATCGGGAACCTATCGCCTCAGAGACTCAAACGGCAAGACCCTCGGTCATCCTTGGAACGTCGAACATCTGAAGTATTATTTCAAGTAGTTCCCTAGCCTACGACATGTTTTAATTGTAAAACGAACTCTGAACTTATCTTTGTCTTCGGTAATATTTAATGAAAAAAGCCTTCGGCATATATATTCGCAACCTTTGGTGCGTTTATTTATTTCGTTAATTTAAAAGATATGGTAGGGACCATCGGTCACAACATACTACTCTTATAAACACTTTTTAACCTTCGGCAATTAAGGTACTAAGTTCAACTCTCCTACCAGTTAAAAGTTTACTTCGGATGGTAATCGTTGATTAGCCTTCGGCAATTAAACACTTAAATCCAGTGTCCTACCGATTAAAGGTTCACTTGGGAGTTGTTCTTTTACTAACCTTCGGCAGTTAATCAATCACTTAGCCCTCGACAAATAATTTGATTAGTTTTCAATGTCCTACCAATTAAAGGTTCACTTGGGAGTTGTTCTTTTACTACCCTTCGGCGGTTAATCAATCATTTAGCCCTCGGCAAATAATTTGATTAGTTTTCAGCTTCCTACCGATTAAAGGTTCACTTAGGAATTTGTTATGTAACTAGCCTTCGGTGGTTAATCGATTATTTAGCCCTCGGCAAGTATAATGATTGCTAAGTGCCTTAATATTAACATTTTATTTAGCCCTCGGCATTTAAAAGGATTGAACGAGAAAATCTACCGATAGTAAAAACACTTCGTAGTTGAACAAAACTTGAGAAAAAAAAAACTGAAACAAAATAAATTAAAGGTGCCCTCGGCACCAAGGTGTTCGGAAATACTGCCTCATGGTAGGTACAAAAATACATTAAATAAATTATGAAATATCAGCATCGGCATGAGCTTTTTCAGCATGAGCAGAGCCTTCGGCGGCAAGGACCTCTTCCAGCGCGTCTTCCCCTTCGTAGTCTTCAATCATCTCATCGGTGAGACCTTCCGGTAGAGGAGGAGTATCGGCGATGAAGTTAAGGTTCAGCTTCTGCCTAGGATTGTACCTCTTGAAACGGTAAAGCAGATCCTCCATCTCCGAGCCCACCTCCTTGTCCAGCAGGATGGAGAACTCGGTCGATAAATGATAGCTTCTGATCGCCTCCTAGACGGCAGTATCGATCTCCGAAGCCTTGGCTCGTTCTGATTCCTCCAAGGCCACCTGCACCGCCTCTTTTGCTTCATAGGCCTTCCTAGCCACCAACTGCGCACCCTCCAGAGCCGACGTCATCTCAACAAATTTGGCTTCGTAAGCTTTGACTTGCCGTTCGACAGCCTGCATATCCTTAACGAGATGAGCGTGGTCTTGGAGAGCTTTGCCAGCCTCGGCAACCTTGGCCCGGCCATCCTCGTAGGCCTTCTTGGCACTCTCCGCAGCATTGATGGCCCACCTCATGCACAGACACATGTCCATCGAAGCCTGAAAGACAAAGAGAAGTCAGTACAGTGCCGAACGGTAAAGGCAAAACAAAAAAAAAAAGAAAAAAAAAAGCAGAAGAAGACTTACCGAGGCCTGGAGACAGAAGGCACGCCCTGCTTCCTCCCGTAAGAGCTTCTTCGGCAGCTCCTCGATCTCGGACAACTCCATTTGCGAACCAAGGATCATATGGTTCACAAACTGGACTGCCTTCGACGGACAAGCAATCATGATTGGCTTCGCCGAGTTCTCATCATCCTCGACAACAAGGGTAACCCTCATCACCTCCCCTTGTCGACTCCACTTGGGGGTCAGCTCCGCCTCCAAATCCACCGTCACCGGCCTTTTACCGGCAGCCTTGGAGGAGGTGGCGTCGGTAGTCTGCTCCCGCCTCGGCGTAGAGCCGACTGCTGCCGCACAAGCAGACATCGTCCCAGCGTTGAGTTGCCTCAGGCGATCGGCAAGGGTTTGATCTTTCGGATCAACCCCCGCCGACGGAATCGGCACTGCCTCCGTCTGTCGTTTCGCCTTTTTCCCTTGCAGGCCCATCATCAGGCGCCGCTTGGAGGATTCGTTCATTCTTCTCACCTCGGCAGCTTTCCTCTCTTCCGTCACTACATGAGAAAAAGATCGGTAAGGCATCAGCAATATATGAATGACGACGCAAAGACGATGTCCACTTACTTTCGGCATGATTGGCAAGTCTGGCTTCGACCAAGTTCGCAGTAAAGAGAAAATGAGGGTACACCCTTTCGACGGCAGGGACCTTCAACCTCACCCTGTCGATCTGCCGAATCTCAAACTGCGTAGGACCCGGCTGCTTTAATTTACATGCAAAAGAAACACAACAGTTGAGATCTCACAATAAAGAAACGACAATCAGCTTACCGAATGGTACATCAACCTACCAGCTATTTGGAAGTTAGTGGGGATGTGGAAGCGAATAGGCTATCTCGATGGCGACTCCCAGTCGCCAGAAAGGAGCACTCGTCAATTCCTCCACGACTTCTGAGAGGTCGGCACGGCACTGAGAAAATGGCCGCCTTCGGAAGCCTTCTAGCAATTGGCCTGAACCCAGCCACCATGGTCGACACTCTTAGACCTAGTAATGCTATAGAGGTAAGAGAATTGTTCATAGGAATGTTCTCTTTCCTCGGCAATGCCGAACGCAGCGATTACTCCCATCAGCGCCACCCAGAAGTTAGGGTTATATTGACCTAGCGCATAGCCGATCTGCATCAATATTCTCTGTACTGCCGGTTACAGCGGCAACCGAAGTCATTGGAGAAGCACGTCGGTGAAAAAGACGACTTCGCCATCCTTCGGCTTGCTGAGAGACTCGGTAGGACCCGGGATTCTCATCCTCACTGAATCTGGGATGCAATACTCAGCGCGGTACTTTGCGATCTCCCATTCGGTGATCTTATTTGGCTCTAAGTAGTCTACACCGAACAGGTGCTCCTTCGGCACCCCTATCGATACCCTAGGGTTGCTGGGGAAGATTATCGATACCCTCGAACGGGGAGACGGTTCATTAGCTGCTTCCCCATGACTAGATGTGGAGGCCTTCGGCTGCTGACCAACGCTGGACTCATAGTGTTGATCTAAGCCAAAATGCTTACCGTCACGATAGACCACAGCCAACGGCGTGGGCTGCTGGGTCATGAGCCCCTTCCTGATGCCGTGAGTTGGAACGGAGCTCGGGCCTTCACTGAGTATCTCAACATCGGTGTCTTCTCCGTCCTCGGCAACGGGGCCTACGACCTCACTATCTGAATCGAACAGACCTTCCGATGACTCCCTCTCGAACAGTGACTCGTTATCGGACATCTACAAAAGAGGAAAAAAGAAACTAAGGGCCATGCAGAAGACTTGGCTACCTATCCCTATATCACTACCTATGGCAACTAGACTACCAAACGGAACCCTATGGTCAGTCTAGTTCATGCCAAGGAAGGACGTACGACGAACAGCAATATTAAATGAGAGAGTTAAATGAGAATGCTGAACGGTACCTCTGATTGCCGTTCACTACGTCGAAAATCGCCTTTATTGTCGTTAGCTCTGGCCAGAAATCGCCTTGATTGCCGTTAGCTCTCGTCGGAAATCGCCTCAACAGAGCTCTCGCTTCTCTCACAAATGCAAAGTGATCATCTCTTCCGGAGTCACCCTTATTTATAGGGCGATGGTTCACAACGGTACGCCTCGAAAAACCAAACGGCGCATTAATGCGCCGCACCCAATGAGTGCACACGCCACGTGGAATTCATCCTGTGGATGACCTGACAGCACGCGAGGCACGGAAGACGAAGTGCCCTCCAGTCCCATCGCACATCAACTTGATGCGACCTTCTGACTCCCCCGACGTCAGCTTCTGGACGGGAACGCACGGAAGTGCCAAGATTGAGCCCCTCCATCCACTGAGTTACCGAACAGTAGGATAGCATTTCCCTGCCGAAAAGAATATCAAGTCCCCTTCTGAGAACTCTCGAAAGAGAACTTGGGGGACTCCTGTTTATACCAAAATGAACAATCAATGAGAATCGGGCGCGTGGACAAGATTGGGTCTATGGCAGCCTTCGGCACCTTGCTTTGGCACCCAACCTACCGATCCAACAATTAGGGCAACCTCCTCCTCTAGGACACATGGCAAGCCCACAATCGATGTCTACAGTCCCACATCGAAATTCTACACAACTTGCACACCTCCCAATGTCTATAAAAGAAGCACAATTCCCCAAAATAGAGGTAATCAGAACTCACGGCATACTGCCTATTGATATGTAGTTCAACTTTACTAAATCCGTACTTACTTAAGCATCGGAGAGCCTTCGTCCGGTACCACACCGATGCCCTAGGTCTTTCCGAGCGTTTGTTATCTTACAGATCACGTGCTCTACTGAGGCCCAGAGCATACCGAAGGCCCAACATCACTAAGTTGCGCGGGAAAGTGCCGAACCATTTTTCTGCATCAACAACTATAAAATAAAATAATCAAAATTTTCATAAGAAATTCAAATACACTCTAAAAACACTTAATATACTTCATAAAAAGCACGTAGCAAGTGCTTCTAAACGTGTGGGATGCTGTTATATTATTTAGGGTATTGAAAAGCACAGGGCCACAGGCACATGCTGTTTCCCTATCATCAAGACAACACTATAGTAATTGAACTGAACAGTGGGTAGCTTCTGTACACGTTCCATTGATGTTGGGCCCTCCAAACTTTCTTTGTTGGTATTAGTTTCTGTTTTCAGTCAACTCCCGGGTCCAAAGCATAATACAAGAACTCCCTCAATCTTTTGATTATTTCTAGGCATTTTATTGTTCAAAAGCTTGATGCGAACACTAGAGCAACAACCAAATAATTTATATGATGAGGGAGATGTTCTCTCTGACAACATTTTTTTTTTCTCTTGGTTTGATTCAAACGATACTGAGGGAGGCGGAATTCGAACAAAACTGCTTTTAACAACTTAATTTTGATGATTTGGATAAAAAAGATGGGATAATAATCTTTTAATTAGTTGATTAAAAAAGAAGAAAAAAAAGATAAACATCCCACTACAATTAAAATTCTTTCTATTTGCCATGGTAAGCTTTGTCACACTTATACAAATCCAATTTCATGGAAATGGGGCTCTATGAACTTATTCTTGCTCCAAGCCTCCAACGCATGTTATTGTCTACAATACAACTACATGTTTCCACAATGTTAACTCCAAACAACCTTACCACTCCATCATCTTCTTGAACCCTTGACAAAGGCTCTTCAACTTCAACCCTACTAGCCATCTCTCCGAGCCCCGAAACCTCGACGTTTCTTGGTCTACAGTCAATGAACATCTTCTTCTCCTCCCCTCTCGATCTCTCAAACCTAACAACATCCCCTGCTTTCAACTTCTTCTCCTTCACAAAACGAGTCCACCCTTTCGTCAACACATAACTCTGACTGCTACTCCAATAACAATATCGAAGCCTCCAAACTTTCCCCTCACCATCCTCAAAATTCAACAGCACCCCTTTACATAATTCCTCACTCAGATGCGATGGAAAATGCTTCTCTGCATGTTGTTTTGGTATGACCATACGGTTTAATCTCCCTACATCGCTTGGCGTCGCCACTTTCTCGAAAAGCCACTCCCTCTGATGATCATAACCTTCCATCAAATTAACGTGACACTTAATTCTCTTCCTAGCAGCATCATCATCACCAGCATTGAACAGCTTGAGCTTGTACATCTCAAGCTCATTGGTGTACGAGTGTTTTCGAAGCATGTCGACGATCTCGGCCTTGGAATGAGATTGCAAGAAAAGGGTTTCGCTGTCACCATCCATGTAAGGCTTCAACTGATTCTGGTTGAAGTTTGTGATGGTTTCGAGGCCTCGGAACCTTATTGAGGCAATGTCATAGGCCTTAGCAGCTTCTTCTTCGGCATTGAAGGTTCCCAGCCACACACGCTGGTGCTTCTCGTATATTTGAGCTCCCCATCTGCCATTTGGTTGCGGGACAACTCCCTTGTACCTAGAAGAAGGTAACTTGTTCGAATTTGCAGCCTCACTTGTGCTCTCATTCAACACATCCATTGATCTCAATAAACAAAGACTATATGGATTGAAAGGTTTTGTGGGTATTTTGATTCAGGAGAAGAGGAGAACGAGAATCGAACTCTTTCCTTTTTCGTGTATTTATTTAGGAACTAAAGATGGAGAGGACCAACCTTTTTTTGGTTCATGGAATATGGGATGTTATTATTATAGTTGGTGTGGGATGTATATGAAAAGTAGGACCCAACTGAGCAAGTTGATGGGTTCGCATAGAATTTTACGTTGTTTGATGCAAAGTTCATCCCCCCTGATCAAAAACCCTATGCTGTTATATATACCGTACCTGATCTGATATTATGGTCCACACTGCCAACAAGTTGCCTGCTTTTCACGTCTCCAGAATAATAATGTATTGAGTTTTTGTTTGAGACTTTGAAAACCCTTTTCCTTTTTTCTTTTCATTTCCCTTTCCCCCGCCCAACCTTATCTAACAATATCTTCACCACTATGATAATGATATGATCTGTTGTTGCTGCAGCGGGCTGTGTGTTGAATGTGGGGGAGGGGATTTGCCTCGATTGGGTTGGGATTGGTTGAAATTTCCTAGGCTGAACGTGGCGTGTTCTGATTGGTTCTGTGTGTACTTGGCTTGTTTTCATTGGCTGCTTGCAAAAGGGATTTTGTCTTATTCTATCTGGGTTCGCATATGGTAGTTGTGAAAGTCACTAGTGTTTTCACCCAACATTGGCATGTTATCCCCTCTGTATCAGGTTCAGGTCTGGGTTTTTTCTCTGTGCATGCATTTGGACAGTGAAATGCACATTTTACTTTACTTTTCCTAGTTCATCAGAAAAAAAGGGGTAAAACATATGCAATTACCATTAACCCAGTTACATATTAGGCCCATCCAAATATAAGAGGCTGCCCAACAAATACAAGCAAGCTCAACCAAAAGAGGAAAACTACAGCCCAAAGAAACAAGAAGTGAGGTCCAACCCCAAACAAACACGAGAGCCACCGCCGCCCGGCGAGAGCACTCCACCAGAAACCCGAGCATTGAATAAATTAGAGTGATTTAGATTATCGCTTACATTAAAAAAAGTTTAAATGTAACGAGCCCTATTAGTCTATAGACATTGAGTATTTTAAATTATCAAGTGAAGAGGACCAACCAAGTCACAAGGCTGATCAAACATGGGACCGTTTTTTTATGTGGTCGTGCAACCCTTGGTTAGGTTTTAGATGAAGACGAAGAAGTCCTATGTGGTTATGTCAAGCATCTAGCTCAAGCAATGTGAAAGCAAGTGTCCACCGTCTAAAAGATTACAAGATGAAGGACCACCCTGTCTTGTGTGAGGTTTGCCATATGCACCCATCATCAACCAAAACAAAAGCACACATGAAGAAGATAAGATAGCCACAAAATAGGAATTCTGGAGAGAACATGGTGGTCCATCTTATTTGGGATTTGTGGAGTGTTGTGCATAGATATTAAACATTTGGGATTTGCTGGAGTTTTAATGTGAAACCTTCATCTTCATTCTTTGTCTTATACTTTTTTCTAAAAATCATTCTCCCTTGTGAGAGTAAATCAGCACCAATCATTTCACATGTTATCATCACTTACCTTTCCAACACCTACCCCTTTCCACACCCCCAACAACTCCATTTTTTTTGGGTTGTGCTGCTGCAACATGAATTTTATGAATGTGAATATTCGAAACTATTCTGATGTATGAGAAGAGGTTCAAGTTCGGGTGCAAAGGACAGACACATTGTCTTGGTCAACTGACCTAATTCACGTAAACAAGAAAAACCCAACTCTCTCAATCTCATATAGAATGATCCATGTAGGAAGGACTAATCCTATTATATGAAAAGTTGAGGTAAATGTTGGAAGAAAAGTTAAGCTTCTGTAACATATTTCTTAAATCTAATTTTTTGATAGGAAGGTTCCTCTCAGTTTCCCCTAGAATTTGTTGGAATCAAAAGCATCTTACAATTTACTCAATTGATTGGCACTATTAATTAAAGAAAAACAAAAGACGAAGCAGCTAAATCCTAGTTCAGATCTGTAGAATCTAATTGAAAATTTAGGCGACTTTATACAGTGAACAGCACAGTTTAGAGATACGAGGAGGACAAACACAATCTTTGGTTTTACCAAGACAAACTTTGTCCACTGTAACTTTTGTTTTGATGCCACATTCAAAACAGTTGTAAAGAATTAAGAATCATTGAACGGACAGACAGCTCCCCCCTAATTATGAACATTCAGCAAAAATCTAGGTTGCTTAGCATATCACAGGCAGTGTCCATGTCCCTCACGAGGCTTTCACGTGCAGGGTTTGTCTTCTTTATGCTTTTACAGCCATGCCAATGGAACTAGCTTGGCCATGTCATCCTCTGCAATTTATTGAAGAAGAAAAAACAAATCAAATACCGGCCAATAAGCAAACGTGAGTAAGGCTAGTTAGTCAAAATACTGTATCCGTCTCTTTACACCTGAGTTCGATCGTAAGCCGCCAATGATGAGACAAGAACCTGGACTTATTTTTGACAATGGAGAGAGTGCATTTTGAGATCAGTTTTTGATGGACTGTGTCTCCTGTGACCAAAACCTTTCTTAGTCTTACAGGTACGCGTATTTATTTTTCATTTATAATATGGGCCCTCCAAAATATACTGTTTCTTTTGGTAGCTTCCTGGAATCCAAGCAGCACTGAAAGATCTTATTCAATTTTGGGCTAGCTAGGCCCACTTTCAGATAAGGCTCAGCTTAGCTTACATTTTTTTTCAGTCTTTAATCAAAATGATGGAGAAGACATGTCTGGACTCTTCTGTAATCAACCAATTCCAATTAAAGATAATTTGTTTGATTTGATGGGATTTATTTATATTTATGTATCCATTCATTTGGGTGGATGACAGTTAGAATAAGCATTACCAAACTTACTCGCAAACCAAAATATACTCATCTTATTAGAACCACAAAAACTAAAATAAAAACACCCACCTTTTGGTTCACCCAAAAAATTATTTTAGTACTTGGAGTTGAATTAGTTCCAGAACCCCAAAATATGAAGATTGAAAAGATCTTGTAATCAAATCCTAATTAGGGGTGGATACGAGTTGAATTAGTTCGGTTTAATATCAAATACTAAACTAAATCGACAAGATAAATTTGATAATTTTTTATTCCGTATTTTAGTAAGTACAAGATGAAAATGAGAGTACATTGGGTTGTCGGTTCCGGTTTTCTTGGTAAAATGGTCACCATTACCAAGTGAGGCCTATTTGCTTGAGCAGCCTATTTGCTCAGCCCTAATCAAACTCAAATTACTGCAAATGATTATGCATAAACTCCCCAAGACTAAAGAAAGGGAGGAAGACGGGGTTCATGGTCTGGTTAAGTTGACCTTTTCCCAATGCACCCAAGTGAAATATATGGGAGGAGCACGAGACTAAACATGTGGGATTATGTCTCGTCTTAGGCTAAATAATCACATAATCAAGTAGTTTATTTAAACTTTGGTTGGGTTTGAAGAAGGCACTGCAGATTATATTGCAAATTTTGGGTTTCGAGGTTCAATATTATAGTAATTTGTACACAAATGCGCTGTCTCTCTGTCCATTTCATGAGTTCCACCAGTACTCTCCTACAGGAACATCCCATGTAATTGGAACTAGACACCTCCCCTAATCTCACAGACTTACATATACAAAAATTACAGTCATATTGTTATATTAATTTTTATGATTTTTTTTTTAATTTTTATGAAATATTAAACTGCATTGATAATTCAAATTCTCAGAGCATTTGAGTTCAATATGATTCTGAAAAGGGGTATTTGGAAATTTGAACTTTCAATGAAATCTTTTTTCCTTTTTTTCTTTAGGATTTTTCTTATTGAAAAGGGCGATAGTGTATTAAACTCACACACACTATATGAATGCTAGGATTCGAACCCATGACATTTCTTAAGGAGAAATTGCTCTTAAAATATAATGTGTAACAAAAATTAATAGACTATAAGTGGAACCTTTTCACGTACGATATGAGAGCGGGGTTTTTGTTTTTTTTTTGTTTTGAAGAGTTATATGGAGCAGAGTTCATCATGAAATTATCTGAACAATTATGTATGCTTCTGTTTTATTTATTTTTTTGGTCAATACCAACAATTATGCTTGTTTTCCTTGTGCAGCATGCATTGCAGTCACAAGACATGACACAGGAACAACAAAATTTTGTCACGAAATATTAGGGCCCGTCTGGTAACGTTTTCGGAGGATGTTTTCTGAGAATATTTTCAGAGAATGAAAACAAGAAAACAAATTTGCATTTTCAGGAAATGAAAATGCGTCTGGTAGATTAATAGAAAACATCTTTAGAAAACAAAAACAATGAAAACGTGTCTGGTAGTACAATTTGATAATAATAATAATAATAATAATAATATGTGAGCTATTTTTCAAGTGTATTTTTGCTAATTTATGTTCTAAAAAATATTTTAAAAAATGTATAATTTGACAAATAAAAAATTATATTGTTTTTTAAAAGTTAAATTTATTTTTATCTCTTTATTTTTTCTTCCTCTTTTCCTCTTTTTTCCTTTTCTTTCTTTCTCTTTTCTTCTCCCTTCCCAGGCCGTTCCTTTCTTCCTCTTTTTTTCTTTTTTCCTTTTCTTTCTTCCTCTTCTCTCCTCTCTCTCTCTCTCTCTCTCTCTTAATTGGGTGGTGATGGCGATGGTGATGCTTTGATTGGGTACGGGTGGTGGAGGTGCCGATTGCTTTTTTACTAGGTGGCGAGATGTGTATTGGGTTCGATTGGGTGTTTGGTTTTGATTCCATTGGCATGGTGGTGGTGTTGGTGTTGGTGTCGGTTGGGTTTGATAGGTGGTGGTGATGTGGGGACTGGGTCTGTGAGGTTTGGTGGCAGTGGCAGAGTTAGTGGCGGTTGCGGTGATGATTGTCTGACAGTCGTGGCTGTGGTGAATTTGATTTTCGTTTATGTTTTGGTTTGATTTTCGTTTCGTTTCTGTTTTGCTGGGTAGAATGATGGGGTTGTGTGTTTCTGTTTATGTTTTAGGCGTTTGTTTCCTGTGAGAATGAAAACACATTTTTTCTGTTTTTCCGAAGTACACATGATGTTGTTCTCATTTTATGAAAACATTCTCAGTGTTTTCTGTTTTAGTCCACCGAACGAATTCTTGGTTTGTTTTTGTTCTCAGAAAATGAAAACGGGCGTTGAAAACTTAAACGAACGGCCCCTTAATAATTCAGGGTCTGGGGAACACTCAGGCCAAATTGCTCAAATATCTAGAAACTCAAAAATTTCTGAGGATTTTTTATTTTTTTCCTTTTCTTTTTTATGAATGGCCGACCAATTTTCTCGGTGGTTGATGCCCACATAAATGTTGGTGAAGAGGATGACGTGTCAGGGAAGATAGAAGAGGTGGGTTGGGGGTAATTTGGAAATTGGAAATTGGAAATTGAAAAATTTTAAGTGCATGGAATTTGGAATTTGGGGTTGGGTTGGGTGGGGGCCTGGGCTAGCTTTTGTGCATATTTCTTTTGGAACCCTTGGACCACAGACCCCTCTATTTATATCAACCCCTTCTTGCCTCTCCTCTCAAACATACCAAAACCAAAGTGCTACAAGTCTCTGTATGTTAAGGCAAGCTATAGGAGGAGAAGAAAAGCAAGAGAGATATATGAAGCTTAACAGTGCAGCCATGGCAGCTGATCAGTCCAACAAGAGGAGCAATAGGGTTTCATGCAGAAGGCTTGGAGGGTATCTTAGACAGCAGAAAGGGAGGCTCTACATCATTAGGAGATGTGTGGTTATGCTTCTCTGTTGGCATGACTAATTTGCAATTGGTTTAAGTTTTCAACATCAGCCATTAATTTTTTTCCAACTTGAAGCAAAGCAAAGCAAGCAAGCATCTTCAACCATTGCTGCAGTGAAATTTCAGCAAATCATCAATCATCTCTCTCCCTCTGTCACCCTTCTACAATGATGAGGTGTAAATAGCTAGCAATGAGAAATGTCAGTGATGATGCACAATTGTTTTTTTTTTCTTTTCCTGCAGAATTTGTACCATAGAAAATCTTTGAATTAATTAGATATTTGGAACCAATTTTAGAGAAGCTGTGTTTCACCTCTCTCTCTCTCTCTCTCTCTCTCTCTCTCTGTGTTTGCATATTTGTACCAGTTATTCAGAATTTTCAGTTTAGCTAGCTAGCTAGCTTTGGTTCCATAATTCAAGCGGGCTCACTAGTTTAATTAATTTATTGAATAAATAAAGGTGAAGCACAGTGAAAGAAAGTAAGTACATAATAACTTTGTCAATTATAATTTAGCGCATGCAGGGATCGATCTCATTCTAATGGTGCCAAAGTAATCTACATAGATATAAAAGGATCACTAGTAGCTATAGCTAGTAAAGGAGAGATTCTTCAGCCCCTTGTTTACAGCTTTTTTTTTGAAAGAGGGAGGGAAGGTTGGTTAAAATACTAGCTACATTTCTTTAGTCATATAAATAAAGCAGGGAGAAGCAGAAGCAGATCCAAAGGGGGAGCTAGCTCTATATTCCCGGAAGAAAAAGAAAGCAGGATTTCATATATTATTGCTAGCCAAGTAATGTCCATGGTGATGAGTGTTTTGTATATCGTGTCAAAATTCTGTGTAACTTTTTTCTTATTTTTGTTGTTGAATTTTATGGTGTTGTCAACTCAGCTTTCAAATGCATCTTGAAAAAAAGTATGGGTGATCACATGCGGCTCGTACCATATGATTGGACAATTTTAATTCTACTTTGGATTCATCTTCTTCATCCCAAAACAAAAATACTACTGTTACTTTTACCACCATTCAACTCATCATGCTATTTTCACAAATACAAAAACAAACTAGTTTAACATCTTATTCATGAGTTACGTTGATACATAAGTACCAATGTATAATCTAAGAATTGATGTGCTAATAGTTCAAGTAGTTAAGAGTGCAGTTACTCGTGCAATTGAAGTCTATTACTCGAAATCCCACTCTCCAATATTGCTCCTATAAAAATAAAATAAAACCAAGGTATAAACTAATATAGTCTGTCAGATATAAAGTCCATGGAATTTCCATGCTTTGATGAAGACACTAGCATGAGCAAATGGAAGGATAATGTTGTTTATATAAATAGAATAGCATGAGTTGTGTAGGACAATGTGAATATGGCTTGTCATTTTGTTATAATTAGCAACCTCACCTTATCTGTAGATTTGAAGCACATATACCTACAAATTTGTAAGCTGGGTCACTCCTGCAAACGCGCTTAAGAAGGAAGGCGTACTTGACAGATACCTAATGAAGCGCTAGCTGTAACAGCAAGATGAAATTAGGTATGGGTCTTGTACACACACAGCCACCTAACTCCCTAATGAAAGCTGCAGGCTAAAATAGACCTAAGTCAAGACTTCATGTGCTGCTTAGAGATGCGGAATGGAGCGGAGCTCATTGGGGATGGGTTTGGCTGAGGCCGCTCACATTCGGGGTATGTTTGAAATAATCGTTGATGTCAGTTGTGGATGCAAGTGGAACTTACAATGTAATAACGGTCAAGAATCAATCAAGCAAACGACTATGAAACTATCCCGAACATTTCTAAAAATATGAGCTAAGATGGGATATGAGGTCTCTATAACTCATATCTAAAACATAGTTGATTTGCTCACAAGTATATATAAAAAACAAGGTTTTTAACTGTAGACATCCTTGAACTTTGCCCCCAGTTGCAATTGGGTTTGTGAACTTTTTTTTTTAAGCAATTACATCTTTTAACTCGACAAGTAGTTCCATTTAGATCCTGCCGTAACGGAATCCGTTGAGTTTGACCGTGTGAATGGCACGTGCTCTTATTATGAGAGGTATATTAGAGTTTTCACGATGACCAGCTCCATGTCTGCAAACCTGTTCATAAATCTCATAAAGCCCAAGAGATTGTATGTGTGAGAGGGAGAGAGACAGTGTGAGCTTGTGTAAGAGTGAAAGAAAGTGTGGCAATGGCATCCACAACATCGACTCTTTCATGGAGTTCTTCCTCGTTGCTTCAAAGCTTCGCTGCAAACACAAACGAAGCCTGTAAATTGTCATATAGAAGAACGGGCTTGGTGGTTTTCGCTCAAAAGAAAGCCAAGAAGGCTCGAACGGTAATTATAAGAAATGGGTTCTCTTCTAACACTTTTTGGTGTTTCTATATTTTTATCAGAAAGTACAAAATTTGTATGGTCTTTGCTCGGAGAATTCATAAAAGAAGAAACCACCTCAATTTGAGCCACATGGTTTGCTAAGCACAGTTGGGTTCGGTGAAATTTTATCCAAGATTTTCCTTTTATTAAATTTTGTTCTTAATCATTCTCATAAAATCATTCTGCAGCTCAAAAGGATGCTTTTACCCCTCACTTTGACTGACAAATTGACAGACTTGGATGTCTGGACCCAATTGGAATAACTTGTGAAGTTAAAAGTAATTGCCTATAAAAAAAAAAGGTTCACGAACCTAATTACAATTGAAGGTAAAATTCAAGGACGTCTATAGTTAAAAACCCTAAAAAACTGGTTATTGTATAAACAAGTCTAATAAAACCAGTTATGAACCCTCATGCAAATTATGAATATGTTGATGATATAAGTCTCATGCACGTGCAATATGTAATAATCCCAGATGAGTCAGAATCCAACAGTATTTCCCTACTACTAGCTGTTTGGTCCCAACCCAAACAGAGGACAGTGAAAAAAATAATGTACGAGTAGGCCAAGCAAAGGTAAACCACTCATCTTTTTAAAATTCTTCTAGAGCCAATTACAATCCGCCACCTCACAATTGAGAAAGCGACAAAGTGTGTGATTGGTCAAAATGGCAGCTTTATCATGCCCACGTGCACCCCTTAATACTCAAGCCCCACCTCTGCCTCCTCCACAACTACTGTCTGATTCTTTTTCAATTCAAGCCAGATGACTTGTTCTTACGTTCATACTATAGCTTTCAACTTTTTACTTTTTTTTTTTTCTTTTTTTGTTTTTAGCTTTGTTTAGATAAGATGGTAAATCTCGCTTGATTAACATGTCTACAAACAAATCATTTACTCATCTTAACCCAAATTATGCACAAAATAAGGTGTGCAATGCCATCACATCCTCCTTTATAGTTTATGTACTTAATACTTACATTACATAAATTTCGTAGTTTTTTTTTTTCCTTCGAGATATCAGCGCTTATTTTCGTAGCGACGGACCAATGAAATGTCTAACATGAGCTATAGTCCAGCTGAGTAAGATAGGTTTTCAAGTTTAACCCAACTTAATATGTAACAACCTAGCTACTCGTAAGGTGCATTTTCCCACATCATTTTGAAATTCTAAATCCGTCCCTACCTATTTTTTGGTCTAATTTATAGATAGCGGACATATATGATACAAGTTAGGACTACTCTGTATTTCCTCTCGTGTAAAACAACCCAAGTGCATGCGATAAAGCTATCCATGACACAATTGGGACTTGCTCCATATATGTTGTGATTGTTTCAGGGGCCCAATGTGTTTAGAGCCTTTTGGGGTTCAGGCCCGCAGAGCATGCCTGCCAGCCAGCCTGCCTCATCAATCCTCTTTCTGTTTGGAAATGAACTAGCATAAAGGTCCAGCCACTGGGGCTTTACAAACTAGACTTAGAATATACAAAATATACCCAACTCTCTCTGTGGCAAACCTGTGTCCTCCCAGTAGTCTATATCTGCACATATTCCCTAATTAATAAGGAAAGATCACATATCAGTTCGTGGAAAATTGAGGAAATTAAGCCAATGCCTGCACAAAAACACATTATGAGAAAACTATAAGAACCATTCAAGCTGATGAGATCAACTTGTCTGACACAAGTTATGAATCTAAGAATTTTCCATCTGCATTGAAGCCATTCAGATATGCAAAATGTGTGACATAATGTGATGTAATAATGTATCGCATTTATAACATGTACCGATTGTGTTTATCAGATCGGCTTACACGACAAGGAAATCATGAACTGATCTAACTAAGACATGCTGAACCTCATATTTGAGCTCTGTTAATGTACATCAAAAGCTTTTCAGACATGCATTTTTTTCTGTCATCAAAGTTAAGCTTGGCTTAGCACTTCCAATATGACTTCCAGCTGCATCCTCTCTTCATATATCTATCTGTTTCATTTTCAAAAAGGCAGCTATTAGGGTTTGTCTGTCTCCAATTGACAAGGTATATATGTAAATTTCTCTGTATATAAGCTTGTAAGGAAAAACTGGAGGCTTAGTCAAATTTTTACCATTAGAAATTAATGAAGCTATTATTAAAAATGAAATCAATATATAATTCTTGTTCTCGTTTCACAACCAAAGCATCTCACTTCTCATATTTAATCACATATAATTAGTACCATATGCCCTAAATAACATTTGTTTTCTCCTAATTTTCAAAGAAACCAACCAAATGTAAATTCGAGAAGAGCACATTCAACACATTTGTACCAATCTTCTGATCCCCTTATGGTACAGCATGAATGTAAAGTGTTGAAAGGGATATAAATCAGGGAGAATTAACAATAAGTATTTAAGTCAAGGATTGGTTACATATTCTTAATCTCGGTCATTGGTACATTCATTAGATGTACGTTGGTAGATTTAATTTATTGACTGAGATTAGAAATATATAACCAATCCTTAACATAAAATACTTATTTGAGAATTTTCCTATAAATCAAAACCTATGGTATGTTTCCAAAACTAGAAGAAATTGTCAGATTATAGGGGAAGGGCAAATAATCTTGGTTAAATTCTGGACCATGTGAAAAAATATCTCCAATGAGAGCAACTCCAACGGAAGGGGCTAGCCCGGGGCAAGAGGCCCCCCAGGCCCCCAATCTCGTTTCCAGCGGCCAAGGCTTGTCAAGGTAAGCACTGGGCTCCACCAGCCCGAGCAAGGCTCAAAGCAAGACTTGCTTGGGCTACTGCCTAAGCAAGATGACTTAATGCTAACGTCATTGTGACTTCAGCAACCAATTTAAATAATAATAAAAAAAAACCAAAAAATTCAGAATTTTTAGAATTTTTTTATATAAATACCTAGCTGTATTCTTCACTTCCCACATCAAAACTCTATACAAATTCCTCTCCTCATATTTCATGTGAATAGTGGTCGTCATTGGGTTGCCATGATAATGGGTGGAAAATCAACAAAAAAAAATTGATTGGGTAAACACTACTCATGTAAATAACAACAATTATTACAATTTCTTACCTTTTACTATGACAAATGATTGAAAATGCTCTAAGACAACCAATAATCCACCATAGACAACATTTTGTTCCCCCTAAAAAGTCATAGGCTGCCAAGTACTTTCCCTAAAGCAACTAATGCCATGTTGGTATTTTTAGTACCAATCACATCCAAATCAAGCCTACAAAGATATTGGATTTCTTTCTTGTACATGATAACTACTGACAGCAAATATTAGGCTCTATCCTGTATAGTCCACCAACCAAATATGATTACTTACTTCAATAGCTCTGAGAGAGAATATCTCAAATTTTCATTTTAGGTATTCCATCACATCTCCTTATCAAACAATAACGACTAACTTCAGCATCACAATCAATGCCTCAAAAGCTACACACACAAAAAAGCTTACATGTGTTATGAAAGAAGATATACATAATTAATATAAAGAAAAACAAACTAAACACCCAAAAAAAACAATCACAAACAAAAAAACAACAATTTTATGGGAAGCATGATTAGTAACCGCTAAACATAAGTCAAAATTTACCCTTATAATCACAAAGTAAATCTAAAACGGGTACATATAATCAATCATTCTCTCATATGAATGTCCACACGATAATAACATGCGGACGTCATTATAAACATAAAGGAAAACATAAAGGGATGGTAGAAAATATATAACGTCTGGACGTCCACATAAAAGAAAATATGTATATATAATATGTCAAACAACTCTACAAATACTATAGACGGGTATTAAAACCAAAGTGGGAGGAGAGGCACACAAGATCTAATATATATTGTGACGCAAAACTATACATTCTCACATGTGAGATTTATTCTGTCACCACATACAACAAGAGGAACCAACTTATTAACTAAGAGGCAGCACTCTATCTATTATAACCAAGGGAATGCAACTGAATCAGCAACATTTCATGAAAGCCTTATCTTGAGCTATCCAAGTTTCATGGTTTAGAAGATTAATCTTGTGTTAAAAATCATGAGTAGAAATTACCCCTAAAAACCGACTTTGCCGATTTTTTCGCAAAATGTTTTTCATCTCTTGCCTTAAACGGCTAGTTATGGCTGATCTATCAAAGCTTAGAAACTAGAATTTGTCAGAATTGGTCTACCGTTACAACAATTAACCTGAGTGAAGCCTGAGGTATTTATTCACATGATGTTGTATGAGAAAGCTAATTAAGCACTGTATCATTGTTTCACACTCAACACACCAAAGGAGCCACAAACTATGCAGCAAAGGTCCAACTCAGCAATCTTCGATCTTCTTTGGGGTTTCTCAATCAATTTATTCATAAGAATTTCTAAGGGATATATACCTACAATTCATAAGACTAGCTACATACATCTTTCATAATTAAGTTCACACTAGTTACACACATCTCCCTACATTTATACTGAAAATAATCTAGACAGTATAAAGGTTCTTCAAGTGCCAAAAGAATCAAAGATCCCACAGCTTGTATATGCATACAATCTTGACAATTACAAAAAAAAAAAAAAAAGGGGGCCTAACTAGATTCAATGTTATAGAAGAACCCAGAAACTCTTTTCCTGGAAAATTGCTTTCCATTCAAACTAACATAACCAAAATATTATTTCGATTGCAGGAAAAGAAAAACAAATTAATCTGCAAATGAACAACAACTTACCTGAGATCAGAGATTTCTTCACAAAAGTTTCCTATGAGCTTATATGCAGGCAGATCTAACAGTGATGATACTGATTAGCTTCAGTTCGTATTCCTCTTCATCTTAAATATTTACGTACTCACTCTTCGTCATACATAAACCTCGTTCTGTGTGTGTTTGATTGAGAGAGAGAGAGAGAGAGAGAGTTTAGGTTTACTGCTTGGTGTTCTTTTCCCTTTAAAGGTTATGAAACATTAGTATCTATAAAAACTATTTTAGGCAGCTTCCTTTTTTTTTTTTTAGAAAGAAAAATTACTAAAAAGTTCCAATATATCCAATTTTTAAGTTGATTAAAGCGGATATTCTCCTCACTATACACCAAAGTACAAATCACCCTCCTTATAATTTAGATTAATTAAAGTAAAATCTTTTTGGGAAAAGCAAAAGAGTAAAATCTTCCCTCTTTGGTTTTTTTCTGGTCAAAATAAATTATTATAAAATCATTTAACAACTGGTTAAATATAACCTAAAAAAACCTATCTACTCACACCACTTTTATTATTATTTATTTTAAAGTATTGGCTAACTGGCTAACTAGCTATAGCTATGGTAGATTTATTGATTTGATTTTCATCTAGGTAATACAATACTCTAGCTACGGTACATATATTTTATATATATATCTCCAGGCTATATGATGAAAAGACCATGCACCTAATTAAGAGAAGCTTGCACGCAATATATATATATATATATATATATTAATTTGTAAGTGTATCTGATGACAGATGTCATAAGACTGAGAACACACATGATGTGTTACGAAAGGTAGCCTGTGAGTTATAACCCCTTTGTTTTGTCGGCGAAGGCCATCTATAGTGCACCCGGTGTAACAGGTTTCCTACTTCTTTCTTTTCCCTTTTTTTTTCTTTTGCTTTTTGAGTTATAATTAATCTTTTAATTGCTAAAAAAATATTCTAAAATATTCTATAAAATCTCAAACATCCAAATTGTTCTTTCATTTTGTTATTTCTCTACCCATTACCCTAGTCATGAACACTAGAGGCAATCCCTTTACCTGCACTCAAAACTCCTGCTTTGTCAGAGCTATCTTATTGGGATAAATATTTTCAAATTACCACGTACATTAATAAATTTTAATTTAAAGAGTTTAATTTGCTACAACTATTAGGAAGAGGACGGAGGAAACTCACACACACGGGTATCATAGAGACTTGAATCTAGGATCACTTGAAAGCACACCAAAAACATCGGCCAATCCAACTAACACCCTATTGATATGTAATGTTGATTAATTCACAATGCATATCTATATATGTAGAGGCTTCTCTTCTAATTGCGTGTAGATTATAATATTGATTCTTAGAGTGCAATTATCATTAGACATGAATTCATATTAAACAAGAATAGTTCTCATTCTAGGTAAACATTTAGATTTTTTTTTGATAAAAATGTGATAGCATTTTATTAGATGAATAAGGAAAAAGAGTACAAAAGACACATACTATAAAAGGAGAGATTTTCTATTTAAACCTCACACTTCTCTTAATTCACCCCAATTATTAAATCATTAAGTTGTAAGTTTTATTATTGTGTAAAAAGACAAAAAAGGTCATCCAACTTATTACTTAAACCTAGTACATCTATACACACACCCCACCATTCTTCATATTAAGTTTTAGAAAAATACAAACTCCTCTACATCGTAATTGCCAAAGACGTATAACAATGACGAGCATGCCTATTTAAAATCTGTGTGGGAGCTGATGGAAAGACATGTTGATAATGATCTTATTCTCTTTCATTTGTTGATTGCTTGGCTATTGATTGCTTTTGTTTGTTTTTTATTTTATTTTTTATACATGATGTTTTGATAAAGTTGTTCTCTTTCTCTAGAAAGTATTAAATTTTGGATTTGGGTTTCCATTTGTTTGTGTTTTTTTTCTGTTGGGAACAGTAATATTATTGTCACTTTTGGAATTCCAGTATGCATCTAAAATCATAATCCTGCTGCTGCTGCTTCAATAGTTGGGTTATTTTTCTTATTGCTTTTCCACTCTGATAAAAGCTTCAATGTACTCTCCATTGATGGTCGATTAGATGGCCTACTCCTAGTGCAAAGTGTAGCAACCTCAAGTACTAGTTTTATCTCCTCTCACACGAAATGCTAATGAAAATTGAATATCTCATTCTCATTATTAAATACTCAAGAGAGAAAATGATAAAATGTCTAGCAATTAGCATTTGAGCTTGCATAACGTACTTCCTCCGCTAAGGGTAGCTTGTGGGGTTTAAATAGAAAATTTCTTTTATTTCTTAGTTTTTTCAGCTTGGGGTGTATTTAATGGTAGTTTAGGAAAATAGTGGGGTTTTCTTAGAAATTGTGAAAATTTAAATTAAAAGTTGAGGTGAACTAAGAGAAGTGTGGGGTTTAAATAGAAAATCTCTAAAAGGAGCCATCTCAATAGCAATATGATAGATATGGGTAAAAATTTCTCAGTGACTTGAGTTAGCTGAAAAGCTGAAATGGTATGGAGAGAATCACTCTCGAAAATAACTTTTCTATAACCCCATTCTACCAATATAGTTTCCCCAAATCTAGTTCAATGACATCAAGGACAAAACTGGCCGCTAACCGACATGACTCTCCTAAAGAGACTAAGAACAACCAACAAACTCAACTAAGTTTCTGGATTTTATTGACCAAAAAAGACAAAGATTCTAAAACAACGTCGGTAATCTCTATCTGGGGCATGACATAGAGAGCGCCACCTAATTGCTCTAACGTGCCATTCAACAATCACGACTAAGCAACATCTCAAAGAGCATAGATATGCCAAAGAAAGATCATATCGTCATAGATCAACTAGAAGTCAAAGAACCCCCCGTATCTGAAGCGCTCACTCTCTTAGTCTGCTAGGGGTTTTGGAGTAAACATATAGAATTTTGATATACAATATGTATCAAACTAACAAACAAAAGTCGTTAAAAAAACAAACAAACAAAATTATTAATAAAAGTCGTACACAATACGGAAACCCATGTATATATAATTGGTGCTCAATGAGTTTGGATGGAAAGGGAATAAGTTGCCTAAGTGGGGTTTGGACAGTTCTCCCTGTCTTGAAAGGGAAGTTGCCCTTTGAGCATGTGAAAGTGCAATTAAGCAGCAAACATCCGTGTGGGTGGTCATGGCAGATACCAACTAATAAATTGGCCTTTATTAGAGGTTAATTAATAATAATTACAAATACCTTAGTGTCTAATTCCTAATTATATCAGAAGGGGACGTGCAAGAAAGAAGAGCATGGACCATTGTCTATATGAACATTTGTAGTGGAATTGGAAAGGAAATGACCACCACATTATTATTTGACAGGAACTAGGTACTCTTGCAGGCCAGAGCCAATGCATTAAATTGAAAGCAAGCTAGCCTTTTATTAATGGATTTTGTACATGGCACACTAGCTACCTCTGAACCATTCACACCCATCGTGAGCACATATCCTTATCTTCTTCGTACGAATATATCTAATCACATTGTCCTTGAAACAACATTAAAAAACCAAACCCCCTTAAGGGTTTAAATCAAGGTTTTCATGTCTTTTGGCCACCATGCCTAGTCGTCATGCTCCTATCGTCTTCCTACAGCTAGCTGTGAATGGCTGTGAACGGCTGTGGCCCCTGCATCAGTAGAGAGAGAGAGGGAGCAAAATGTTGTGCCAATAACAAAGTAGGCGTAAAAAAAATTATCTCACTTCAAGTAAGGAGGGATGATTTGAAGTGAGGCTTTTTCAACTTTGAAAAAAGAAGTATTATTAGACTAAAAATTAACGTTACGGATTTAGAATTAGTATGAATTCACATTAGTGCTTGCCTAATTTCCTAACACTTTGCTATATATGTCGTACTAATACAACACAAAGAAACACTCGACACGACACGAAACTATTGTTTTCCATTGATCCTCGCCTCCTCTCTAAAATCACTCTTCTAGACTTTCTTATGTGAAAGTGATATTAATATCTCATTTCACTAAAGCTGGTCAAAGACAAAAGCATGTGCAGAAAAGCTAGCATATATCCATACATTTTCAATTTGCACATGTACAGCTTACAGCCACCACAAACAATTTAACTCACGGCCTTTGGAAAACCTAAGAGCATTTACAGTAGGGAGATGTAAATTTGGAGTTGTAAAGTCACTTTTATATCCTTTTTACACCTCTTGGGAGTGTAAATATGTTTTTTTTTCTCTAATAGGGGATGTAAATTCGGGGGTGTAGCCGTGGATCCCAGTCTTTTATGTTGATTTTTCTTCATTTTTCTTCTCTTTTCTCAGGTGGGTCCCGCCTGCAAGGGATATAAAAATAGATGTAAATATAAATTTTATTTTACATCTCCATGGTGGTGATGTATGTTTACATCCATTTATATCTCCCTATTGGAGACGATTTCGGTGACTCGGGGTGTACATTTAACATACACTCCCATACACACCTCCCCACTATAGATGATTTAAAGACTCTTTTTTTTACTTTCCAAGCCAAAAAGGATTTGATCCCTTGCATACGCCTAAACTTTTTTGTTGATAATTGATCATAACGAAATAGGGCCCCTTACAATTCGAATTAGACGCACGTACATGGGGGAGGAGCCAGGAGGTGCATGTAAGTGTAACTGTGTAACCATCAGCAGCTTACCCAAAAAAGAAAAGAAAAAAGTAGCTTAGCTTACCCAGCTACTGTTAATTACCTGATCACTTTTCAAATTCCATAGGAGCAGGTGATGATGCCTAGCCTAGCCCTAGTTAGCCCTAGATAACCCTAGTTAATTATTTTGTATTCTCTTTGTTTTTTTCTGAAGATGAATTAATTATAAGTTATAACGGGTCTAAAAGTTGAAGGGGTTGTCAAATTCCCCATCAGTCCCCGGTTTTGTTATGGTGTATGTCCCAAACTAAGTGGCACAAACCCACACATCGTGCACTTTCCATGTCCAGTTATCCATTAGCCCCCACTCTTGATATCTCTCTGCACACTCACTGTACGTTCAGGACTTTGCCCTGGGGACAACCATTCTACCCAAGAAATAGTTGACCGGAAAAAAACAAAGAGAAAAGAACCAAAAACTCGTCCATCACCTGTCTCCAACACACTTATATTATTGCTTTTGGGTTTTTATCAATTCATCATCATCTCTCGGTCTCACTCACTCATAATATTTCATCCCCTTCTTTTTCCGAGCACGCAGGGATGCATATATATGAAGTTGCAGAGAGCGAGAGAGAGAGAGAGAGGGAGAGAGAGATCAGTGGCTCTGTCTGAAAAGGTAAAGTTTTGAGGAAGATATAAATGGGTATGAAGAATCTCTCTTAACAAAGATATATATTGTACAAGAAGGAGCTGTCAATTGATTTTCAAACCAAAAATCATGTTTTCATCTTGCAGTAGCAATATTAATAGTAATTCTGTAAGTCCTTTTCAACCTTACTTTCCCTTGTCTTCTTCAAATTACCACCCTCCTCCTCCTCCCCCTCCTCCTCCTTTTCCTTGTGTGAACCAAGAGGCTTGTAGTGGAGACATTTTCCTTCACCACAATATTCAAGGGTACCCCATCTCTGGTCAATTTCCACTTCATAACAATGCCTTAATGGCACCTCCTCTTCCTCAAAGCTTGACCCATTTGGGAGTTTCATCAAACACTGTACCTCCTAGCATAAACGCTGATGATCATCATCACTACCATAATTACTATGGTGCCATTAACAATGATAATATTTTTCCTCATTTCCTTCATTCTTCTAGAGAAGATATAGTAGCGCCGCCGATGAAGAAAGATCGGCACAGCAAGATCTTCACTGCTCAGGGCTTGAGGGACCGGAGGGTTAGACTGTCCATCAATGTTGCCCGTCAATTCTTTGACCTCCAAGACCTGCTAGGGTTTGACAAGGCAAGTAAAACCCTAGAATGGCTTCTCACCAAGTCAAGAAGGGCCATCAAACAGCTTGGGACTCGGAACAAACACTTGACCTGCAGTACTAGTACTGGGCGTTCCAAGAGTTTGACTTCGAGTTCAGAGTGTGATGACGATGACGTCGATTCAGACACCAACGAGGTGGAAAACGTAGCAAGCAAAGAAAAAGAGGTGATGTTGATGATGAAGAAAAAGATGAAAGAATCTGAATCTGCTAATGTTTATGGCACGAAAGACTCGAGGGCAAGGGCAAGAGCAAGGGCAAGGGAAAGGACAAGAGAGAAATTAATGTGCACTGGGAGCAGGCCTCAGATGTTGAACCAATTGAAGTTATTCAATGAGCTTGATCACCATCAATCTAACAATAATTGTAAAACAATGTCATCATCTTCAGCAAAGGCCAATATTGGAGATCATCCTGAGAATCAGGAACTGGGCTCCCTCCTAGCTAATCAATTAGCTCATCATCATGAGGACGATCCGTCTGTTCATGTCATCAAAAGAAACAAGTTGAAGCAGTATTCATCAGTTTATTCCAATTATAATCAGCAAAAGTATCTCAATGTGGTGTCAGCAGAAAATACAGATCAGAGTTCCAACAGCCACATCCAATTTCCCAATGCATTTCAAAATTGGGACACCAACGGCGCCTTCCCATGCCCTAACATTCATTGTGCCATTACCAGCATCAATCTTTCTACCGGTATATATCTTTATATTGTCCAAAAGTATAAACCCTTTTGCTCTTTTTGTTCCTGATTTTAGATTTAATAATCATGATCTCAAATCTGTAGGAAATTAAATCTATGGCAAAACTTGGGGGGCAATTTGTTGCGAATTTATCATCGACTACATTGAATTATCGTCCAGATTTTTAACATTGGAGTGTAAGCTATATTTCTGTTCATGTATTTCTTTGTATGCTCATTATCTATAGATCTATATTGAGCCACCTGATCCACTGTGTTTTACAGTTGGCCAGGAGTTACAAGAATGATCGAATTGAAGATGGTTTTACTTAACAATGCATGAGTAGTACTACAACTGGATCAAAGTTATATATACCACTTCAATTATGCATTCACTTATCAAAACCACAAATGATGATCAGCATTTTTCACTTCTAATGGTAACATATTTTTCTGTTAAATTCATTGGCTTGGCTAACTGAGCCAGATACAACATATATAGGACACAATTTAAGCAGGGATATGTATACATGCTATATACAAAACAATCAGAACTCACTAGTAGGTCTGTCTTTCTGTCCAAGGGGAGATGTACACACACACACACCCATTGATCAAAGGCTTTCTTAAACCATTAAGAAGCTGAGAAATTCAAGTTCATTCAAATTTCATCTTTGGATCAGGAAAGGACTAATGTCTTACCAGTTGTTTAAATTTGGAAAGGTAACTGATTTAATTTCCTTCTTCCTAGCTTCGTTATGTTACAGTATTCCAAGTTCTAGGTAAGTGAAAGGTTGTCCTATATAACATTGTGAAGCTGTGATGAGTTTATTAGGAAGTCTAGATCTCCATCAGAGGATGAGTTTTATCATAAATGTGGGGAGATTCTCCAATAAGTATTTTTTGTTAATGATTGATTACATACTTCTAATCTTTACCGTTGAATTGCAATAATTAAATGTGTTGATAGATTAAAAGTATGTAACCAATCCTTAACTTAAATACTTAGTGGAGAATCTTCCCATAAATGTGATCGATCATATGACTTCTATCAATCGTTTCATAAGTTGATCAAGATGCCTTAGACTGATATATGTCATACCATATAAGGAGGAGATAAAACTAAGTGGGATAAGTCTGGAAATATGACTAAATATATATAAGCTTCTGCTAATGTGTGAACTGAAAGAGTCATCAAAGATAATGGTAAACCGTATGAGTTTCACTGACACTCAGAAGTTGAGATTTGTAACAAGAAGAGTATCAACATGTGTCCGGTAGACAGAGATAATTGAAATCTTCTAATGCAACTGCCCTACCCTAGCTTTCCCCATGGCCTCATTCCCCAATTTACTCAACTTTTATTCTACCTACCCCCAGAATTTTTAAGAAGTATGTCCTTATTTAATTTTTTTAGAGTCTACAGAGAGAGAGAGAGAGAGAGAGAGAGAGAGAGAGCAAGAAAAGAGGGTCGGTCTCGAGCAAATCTTTGCAAGTCATTTGAAAGAAAATGGATTGACGAAGCATTTGGAATTTTGTTTCAAAGAGAAGATATGAAGAAAAAATGAAGGACACTTCCAGAACAATAAAAGTTAGAACAGTCAATTCTGATTTCAAAGCCACATCAAACTTTGAAACTTTAACAGACATAGGAAATGTACATTAAATTGGAGTCAAATTACGTCACCTGCAGATTGAAGAAGACTTGCATGGTCATGATTATTACCTCTCAAGTAGTAAATGAGCTGTTGGGTCGAGACAACAGAAGATAAAGTTCAAATCTTTTTATCGTTGTAATTAACAGGGAAGAAAAAAAAAAAAAAAAACCCAACAACATGCAAGAACTGGATCATCAATTAAAACAATAACAGAGAGATCTAGATTTGGAGACTTTCCAGGCTCGGAAAGTGTATAAAATGATTCAAGTTATGAAACTGAAGCTGACAACAGCATGCACCTTATAGAAAAAGGAAGAAAGAAACAGATGGATAAATTAAAAAAAAGGAGCCTCATGTTGCATAAACAGCCTTTGGAGAGAGAGAGAGAGAGAGAGAGAGAGAGAGAGAGAGTGCAAACATACATACCCACGGTGAAGTTGAAGAGCTACCTGTAACAGTGGAAGTGACGGCGGTGATGTTAACTTCTTCTCTTTCTCTCTTTCTTCTATATTTGTTCATTACATTTGTGCAGTGAGATATTTGTGTGCACTGTGAGAATAAAGAGGATCTTTACTTTCTACTTACAGACTGACGGAAGGTGTGGCTTATATTGGCCATGGCATGACGTATAATATAGATACTGTACTGGTAATTTTCTATACGTATATAATACTGGAGACTGAGAGCTCCAGACAGTGACTGACTACTTGTACCTAATTATATAAAATATGGTGTACCAAATGGATGAACAGTGACTGATTTGTGTATTAATATTAATATAATTGCCGACTTTGTCAGGGAGGACATACCCCATATCCAATATAATACCCAACAGAATCTACTTCTTTTTAATTCCCCAAATGCCTAAAACAAGAAATAAAATTATTTAATACAATATTCAAGTATGGTGCCCTAGTACCTCTATACCTATTCTGTATATAGATAGAGATTGGCATAGGTCAGTCCTGAGTAATTTTCTTTATGCATGCATCAATAATAAGGATTGGGAAACCACACCCACCACCCAGAAGCTTTCAGTTTCATTTTGATCATGCCTCAATAATTATTGATGGCTGGGAATTATTTTCGTCCATCATGATAGCCCCTTATCATTTTCAAATCTTGCCTCTGTATTGTCAATGAGATCTAGCCCGATGAAAAAAGGGTTTTAATTTACAAACTAGTGGTCTCAGATCCCGTGATATATTGACAGTGTGTGTGAGAAAACCTCCTTTCATAATCAGTGATGGACCCATGAATCTTACCTCATAGGGTCACAGTATAAAAGTTCAACAAAAAAAAAATTTAGTGACGGCAGCACTACTGGCAGCAACGGCAATGGAGGAGATGGGGTTATGGAAACTGTTTTTATTTTTATTTTTAAAAGACCTTCGTTTTGGCCAGCTCGTTTGGGCTTCTTCCTTTAACAGGAACCCTTTCTTTAGGCCAAATATCAAACAGGTGGAGGGCATTTCATGGGGTCGCACAGTTAGCTCAAGAGGACCTTCAAGCTTATTTCCATAGAGTCCATAGGGTCATTTGACCCCATTGACCCCACTAAACCCACTGCAGGTTCATCCCTACCCATAATACCGCTTGTATGAAAAAAATAATATCATACCTTCACAGTATTACCATAGAAAACTATTGTTAGAACTTCAAAAAAGTTATCATACACTCCTCTATGAATTGAAGAAATGAATGCATGATGGCTTTATCGAAGTCACCATAAAAACTTCCTTATTTTGCCTCTTATGAGAAATTTATAATAAATCTGATTTCTTGCATTGAATTTATATATAAACCCTAAAACTTATAAATTGATGAAGAAAAAAAACCCAAAAAAGGCTAGCTGTAATTTTTTTAAAAAAAAATTTGAATGATATGTGAAATACCATCATTATCCTTACATTATGATTTTTAGAAAGAAAAAAACCACTTATGGGATTGTTGTAATTTTTAGGTTTTTCAAGAGTTGTATGGTATATTTAGCCCATTTGAAAAGTTATATGGTTTTTTTTTTTCCTTCTAAGATTTGGATATTATAGAGTTTTTCTATATTTTGGGCTCTATTTATAGGCTTACATGTGAAAAACCCTTTATTCGATAAATTTTCATATATATATGCATCCCCCATTTTGTTCAATCTAGGTCCGAAATTTCCCCCAAGTCCCCCTCATTATATAGGAAATATTTTTACTCACAACTTTAACTCAAGACGCATGCTCATCACCCTTCTTAATACTTGACACGTGTCCATATACATAATCATGGTTTACTTTTTATTTTAATTTATGTAACTATGATTATGCTTATGGATATGTGTCAATTGTTGAAAAAGGTGACCTTGGGTTAAAGTGGTGAGTAAAATACTCCCTTATTATATAAGTTCCTTCTGGGTTAACAATTTGATTGGTGCTAGTTGGTCTACAATCATTGGTCTCAATTGATATTATTCGCGCATTGCACTTAGTATTTTTCAAGAATAATACACATTTTTAAAAAATATTTTGTAGTAATACACTTATACAAATATAAAAAGTCAAAAGTAAAATACAAACCGAATTTTTCACCCTGTGACTTTAAGAAGAGTTTGAAAATATTACGACCAATCCCATATTTTACTGACTATGGTAATTACACAAGGGGCGTCAAAAAAACAAGGGCTAGTACCAAAACCTAGCCCAAACAAGCAAACATGAACAAGTTTTAAGTCCAACTGAATCAGAATGAGCCCTTTTCGAGCCCAAATAGGCTCGTTGCTGAAACCCAATTGGCCCGACAAAAATTATTAATAAATAAAAAAGAATTAAAGCTAAGAGCGAAAGAAAAAGGGGACAAGACTCTCTTTCTCCTATTTATAATTTGTAGCGGAAGTCTGTAGACTCTATACAATACAATACACATTGCTTGCTGAGAAAGAAGAACAAGGAGGAGGAGAAGAGAAAGGAAAAATGGAGGCACCGAAGACAATAGAGCACCAAATCGGAGGAGTCCAAAACGATGCGCTTCGATTTGGACTTCAAGGCGTCAAGAGCGACCTCGTTGGCTCTCACCCTCTCGAATCTGCTTACGAATCGGTATTTCCTCTCTCTTTCTTGGGGTTTTGTTGCAGCGTGTTTAGTATTGAACATATGTGGTCAGTTTTGGAGATTTGTGTTTAATTATTCGTTGGGTTTAGGCAAAGATGAAGCAGGAGCAGATTAATAGGAAAGTCTTGGGATACACTTATGGAAGTGCGTTTCCACTGAAGATGGATCTCGAAAGGCAAATCCTTTCTCGGTATGAAATTCTGACTGCTGTTATGAATTGTTGTAATGGATTACTCTAAATTGTTATGATTTACAGTAGAAGAAAATGTGTGTGCTATGTTGGCAAGTTGGGTTTTTTTTAAAATATATAATACCATGGTTTCTAACGCCCAGTTATGCTAAAACCCAGTTGGATTAATAGTTTTTTTGGGGGTCCTTTGTGTGATTTTTGGTTGTTGGTTATGTATAAGGGTTCTTGAGTAAGAAATTTCTTCCTTAGAAGTTTGTTAGTATTTTTGTTTTTGTTTTTGTAGGTGGTACTCTCTTTATACAGTTTGTGTGATTATTGGTTGTTGGTTATTTATAACGATTGTTGAGTAGGAAAGTTTTACTTTAGAAATTGGTTATCGGTTGTCTTTGTAGGTGTTGCTCTCGTTATACAGATTGCGCTCTTAGGTAGTGCCCTGTCTGCATCTTTATATCTCACTAATCAGCTGAAAATTTAATTCTATTAGGGATGAGCCGACAATTTCCATCTCTGCATTTAACATATCTGTTTTATTGAGGTGAATTTGAACTGGATGAATGATGTTTGCCATGCTCGATAGCATTCAAGCAATACCATATAGATAAGGAAATCACCTACTTGTTATAAGTTTGGGGTGTTTTTATATATTCATTGTGATTACTTAGTTTTATTGTTTATCCATACTGAGTATGAGTCAAAGATCTTATAGAATCGTTTGATTTGAAGTTTGAGTTTGTTCTGAAGTCCATATACTGCAAACATATCTGGAGGCTATAGCATCAATCAAATCTTTGTTTGTGTTACATGCAGTAATGCACCATCAAACATTGAGTGTTTATTTACTTCTACTTCAATAAATGTATTAACTCGGAGTTGCATTTGAGCCTTCGTTTTGTATTTTTTTCTTTGAACAATTACAGATTTCAGAGGCCTGCTGGAGCAATTCCTTCATCAATGCTGGGTTTGGAGGCTATGACTGGAAGGTTAGATGATTTTGGCTTTGAGGATTATCTGAATGGTAAGAAAACACTCTTCATAAACCAACTTAATGGTATTAGTTTTGTAAGTTCTAACTGTTCAGTGTTATCTCTTTGAAAAGTTTGTTTAAATTCGTCTAATGTTTTCATAAGTTGGAGTCTTAACAATTAGGGATCAGTAAGTAATAAATTGAAAATTTTTCTTGAGTAAAAAATGTCAAATTTCTGCCCTAAACTAGTGAATCTTTTTATCTCTAGAACTGGATTATGTGGTTTTAATTTCATACTGCCCTAGTCTGATTTCCCCAGAGTTCAGTTGGTAGACATATGTTTTGAATTTTCATTTTAGGGTATGCATATAAAAGCTAGATTCTAAGAAGGGGTATGCATATAGAATCCAAGAATCTTGGACCAAGATTATAAGAAGGTTAAATCTTCTTAATAAAATATGGGACGGGAGCACTTCAGTTTATTGCAAATTTCTTAAGCCAATCACATTTTCTTGAACAATGCCTAAGAGAAGTTTGGTGCTTCGCTGTTTTGCCCCATTAACCTTTTGGTTGTGTTGGTTTTTATATGTTTCATTGTGCTAATTGCAGACCCTCGCGAATCTGAAACCCTCCGGCCTGTAGACACACATCATGCAATGGAAGTTCGCCTCGGGCTGTCAAAGGGTCCAGTCGCCCCAAGTTTTATGTGATCCTAGTACGTCATTGCCGAAAGAAGAAGGATTAGTAACCTTGTGATGGTTATTCATGGATTTATACTTCTGTGTCAATGTTGTTTTTAAAATGTGATTGGCAGTCACCCTGTGAGTTCAAAACTAGTTCATGGATATGTGGTGTTACAGATACTTTGTAGTAGTCTTGGGTATCGTTATCTAATTACATTCTCGTATTTGATATTTTGATTTTATTTTGAAAATTTAGCTTGATATCTTTATCTCTCGTGTAGCATGTGTTCTTAAATGAGGCAGTTTGCTTATGGATACAATATCAGCACTGAAAATTTTAGGCTAACTTTGGATTCACTTTGTTGTTGGAAACAAGCTTTCTTCACATTTACACAATGTGAAACTTGGTTAATATAAACAGTATAATTTTTAAAAAAATAAAAGTATAGTTTAAATTATACAAGGAGGGAATTCAAACCTGTGTAAGGGACTGACAATGAGGGACTAACTCATTGTCACGATGAACGGGTCTAACACACGTCTGAAAAAGTATATTTTTTTTAGATAAATGTGATCATGTACATAAAACATGCAATCATCAAATGATTAAAATTATATTCCAAAATTTTGGAAGAAAAAATGTAGTGGGTATCTTTGATGGGTCATCATCAAAATACGTATAGCCGTGCGGCTATACTAATTTTTAAAAAATTAAAAAACCTGCGTATAGCTGTGCGGCTATACTATTTATATAATACAAAAAAATTGACCCTCTTTGCGATCAGGGTCACGAGTCAAAATACGTATAGCCGCGCGGCTATACTATTTAAAATAAAAATAAAAAACCAATTATCGCCGTCCGGCTATACTATATAATATAAAAAGTTGACCCGCCTGGAGAATATACGATTTAAGAAAAATATAGTGAACCGAGTATAGCCGGCCGGCTATACTATTCATATAAAACGAAACGATGATCAGTGGTCTCGTGTCAAAATAGTACAGCCGAGCGGCTATACAATTTATATATATATATATATATAAAGATGGCCCTCCTTGCGATTGGCTCTACGTGTTAAAATCAAGTATGGCCGCTCGGCTATAAACCCTTTTTAAGAATTTTGTAAGAAACATTAATATATGAGGAGAGAATTCAAATATGTGTAAGCGACTAACTCATTGTGACACGATGAACGGGTCTAATCCATGTCTGCAAAAGTATTTTCCTTTTTAGATGAATGTGATCATGTACATAAAACATTTAGGCAATCATTGAGCTTGTCCAATATAGATCCCTACATTTTCTATTTCCTAAACATATACCAATCACTCTATAAATCTATGTATAAAACCCAATTTCAAATTTAAATGACTAGTAGGATATAAGAGGTTGTAGTATTTCTATATTTTTACATCATTGCCACCAAACTTCATATTTTATTTATAATTTATTTCAAGCATTTCATTAACTACCATAATTGTAATTAATATACTCTCTATTAATAGCATATCAACCACCCCATTTCTTTTAGTTATCATTCCCTTTCACATCTCGCCCCCTAAAATTACAAAAAATAAAAAATAAAAAATCTGTAAATTACATATCCAATAATGTACCTATGAAATATAATATAAATATATACATATAAAATATAGGTATATTATTTACCCAAAAAAAAAAACAAAGTCAGTTACTTTGTAATTGCGTATATTTTTCATAATTAAAAATAGGTACACAATAATTTAAATAAAATATAGGTACATTATTTACCCACAGGTAAATTATTTTACAATATACCTGTAAATGTGTATAGGTACATTATTTGGAATAGATAATTATGTACACTTTTCATACTAGGTAAATTATGTTTTTCATAAAACAAACAAGTAATAGGTACATTATTTTTTCAACATAATTAGTACGTACATTTTTATTCATAAACAATTATAAAGTGGATTATTAGTCATGTATAATTCATAAAAAGAAAATAACATAAACATTTTATTAAACAAACCGATTACCTAAATTTTAATTTATTGTTAAATTTTTTTTAAAATGTTTCAAAATTAATTCCTACATCTATTACAACCATTTGGAGATCTTTCCAAATTCAACATCTGTCATTATATACAATCAAATTAAAAACTGTTTTCATATTGATTCCTACATTAATATACAAAATGCAATGATGGCTTAGTTGAGGGTATTTTTGGAATCTGAAAAGTACAATAAATCAGATTTTATGCTTAATTAGGTAGCTTGCTGAGTTGGTTTAGGGTTTTAGGTATAGGAACAAAAAGTGAAGGGTTTTAGGTACAGCAAATTGAATTTGAAGGGTGTAAGCCAAATTTCAAATGATTAAAATGATATTCCAAAACTTTGAAAGAACGAATCTAGTGGGTATCGTTGATGGGTCATCGTCAATGACCATGTGTCTAGTGCCTAATGGCAGGAGCAACCACAATTGTTGTTCTTACTTTCATAATGATAATATACAAAATATAAAAAATCTGAAAACGAAAGGGAAATTGGCACTCTTCTTCTACTCCTTTTTAAAAACGTGGGTCTCTCTGTCTCAGCGTTCTGCATTTTTGTGAACAAACCCCCCTGCTTTTCTCTCCACACCCCAAAAACCCACTCTCCATACCCCAAAAACCCTCGGTCCAAGACTGAAAATTCCCATATGGACACTCGCCGACCTCCGCGCACGGTCAGCGACCCGAAGGTCCGACAAGTGGGGTTCTTCTCCTCGCCCGAGCCCATCGCCGCCTCCTCTCCTCCGGTCTCTCACATCTCCCCCTCCGGTAACTCACTCTCTCCGGTTATGATCCCCCCGCCACGTCACTCCGATGCTCCCCGTCCGGTTCCCTTTCCTGCGGTCCCCGCCTCTCCGGTCCGCCGAGACTCCATACCCGCCGGGAGTTACAACAACTCTTCTGATTTCTTCCCCGCCTCGCCTCCTACGGCGTCGTCCTCGTACGGAATGGTGATGGGCAGTGGTGAGTTCCTGAACGACGTCGTTATGTCGCCGGGTCGAGCACTCAGGGGCAATTCGGTAAGAGCGGCTGCGGGCATAACGACGTCGTCTTCGTTTCCTGGCGGGGGGC
>NC_024129.1:19830672-19842186 GCF_000346735.1 Prunus mume | reverse complement strand
GCCTAGGCGCCGCCTAGATCACCCCAGGCCGCCTAGAGCCGCCTAGGCGCTGCCTAGATCCGCCCAGGCCGCCTAGCTCCCTTATAACATCAGACTTGTTATCTTAGTGGAGATTTCAATAGCTGAATGACATTTGATGGTTTTCATAGAGAGAGTCCAATACCATATGAACCACCTTTGGCTACGATATTTTCTCTTATTCTTCCTTCTTTTTGTGTAAAATTTGTATTTTATAACTATTGTGCACGAATTGTAATAATTTGAGAAAATTTTGATAAATCACATCAACATGTCATGTGGATATGTACACAAGCAATAAAATAACTTCTCAAGTGAGTCAGCGAATTACTAGAGTATTTTCATGATCACACATTTATTGATTCAATTTAGCACCCTGGACATAAATTTGTTTTGGTAAAGCTCTATAAACATAATATTTTAAACTTATAGCCACACGACTATACCCTTGAAATATCATAATCTGAATTTCTCTTTTTTAATTACATTATTTAGTAGTTATGTTTTAAGTTATTATTTACTTAGTGAATCTTTAGTATTTAAGTATTTTATTAAAGAAAAAAAATTAAAAAGCCAATTACTATTTATTAAGTAATATATTTATGAATTTAATTAAAACATTTAATATTAATTATTCACAAAATAAATGATGATTAAAACATAATTACTAATGAAAGTAATTAAATAAGGCTAAGAATTTATTGAATTAATAAATTGAAAATTGAAAATATAAATTTACTGACCTAAAGATACTAAGCTTATACTTATTATTTTAAAAAATCTCTCTCGATGAACTTTCGTCGACATAGGTCTATCTCGGCCCAATTCTGCCGGATTAGACCTCTCCCGACGACATTTCGTCGGTATAGGAAACTTTCCTCAGGAGAGGTTTAATTCGGCAAATAGTTGCCGGCATAAACCTGTGCCGACGAAATGCTGTCGCGACTGGTACTCTTTATGTATTTATTTTTAAAATATAAAATTAGTTTCTTTACTTTTATTTTTTGCCCCACTTCTTTAAATTAATATATATACTAGCCAGCATGCACTAATTGGTTTTCTTTTCTCTTTTTTATTTTATTTTTAGAATAAAAAAAAAGATAATATGGGCGGTTATGTTCCATAAAAGCTGGATCTATTATTTTATTTTGTTTTTAATTTTAATTTTTTTAATATAAAAAAAGTGAATTTACCATATCACCCTCATTTAATTAATAATTTCAATTCTTTATGTTTGAATTAACCAATGGCATTTTCTAGTATTTTGAATGTTTCACAATTATCTGCCTTTTGTTATATATATATATATATATAGCTTCCATTGAGGAATCCCTCAAATAAGCTTATTTGAGGGACAATCCTTGTAGGGCCCACTCCGGATTGTATTTCACTAATCCAAACCGTCTATTTTGTAGATCCACATTCAAAGATCATCTCTACAAAAAATCACTTGAATCCGATATCATTTCACCATTCAATTGAGTAATTGAAATTTTAGTACTTTCTTAAAGCACCGTGTTCATTGATTTTGTAGGACACAATTGGATGTCGAAACGGTTTCCGATTTGTCTAATTTTTTATAAGGATGATCTATGAATGAAAATTTAAAAAATAGATGGTTTGGATTATTGGAAAAAAAACCCTAAAGGGCGTCCCTCAAATAAAATTATTTGAGGTATTCCTCAATAGAAGGGGACTGATATATATAAAGTAATATCTTAGCCTTTTTTAATTACTTCAATTAGTAATTATATTATTATTCGAATATAGACGTGCCGCTATACTTCTTAAGTATTCGAATATATTTAGGAAATATGACACGGGGCACTTGAAAGATAAGCAACGCCATTATATCACTTCTCATACTTGTGCAACACATAAACAAGGCATAAATTTATCTCAACCCTAAGCACACACAGAGGAACAAAGCTAGAACGTAAAAACATACCATATCTAATTGATTCATTATCTCAAGGCTCATATTTGCTATAGAGAAATCCAGATTTTTGTTGTTATATTTAAAGAGTATAGCCGATCGGATATACTCGTAAAGTAGAATATTTTAAAAGTTCAGCCGCTCGGCTATACTCTATAAACAGAACATTTAAAAGTATAGCCGTTCGGCTATAAGACATAAACAGAATATTTTAAAAGAGAGTATAGCCGCCTGGCTATACTGCATAAATAAAATATTTTTTGAAGAGAGTATCGCCTCTCGGCTATTCCGTTTTCTAAAACGTTCATAAAACAATTCGAGACCCTTCCTTGATATGTAGTCGAAGCGATGAATGTCCATATCAATCTCAAAGTAGTTAGGACCCGGCATGTGAGAGAGCTTGATAAAGTCAAACATGGTTTTTATGTGTCATCTTCTTAACACTCAGCAACATAAATGTTCAATGTTTACCTTGTAAAAAATGTGCTGGGGGCATGAAAGAACTGGTTTGTCATTATATACATGTACAAGCTTCTTCTCAGCAGAACTCTGACTGATATCCTGAGGAGTTACCACCCCAGCCAAGATCTTTAGTCTTTCTCTAAAAGGAACAGTGGAGTCCTTTGCAATTCCTTTTAACTTTTTCTATCTCCTCTTCAACCATTTTCTAGAAGCAATCAATTCTTTCATCATGAGACTTTCAGTAATTTATGGCTTAAATGCTAGGCCAGTTAACCAACTTAACACTTGGAAATTATTTGAATCAAAAGGATGACACACGGAGGTCTCTATGTTTAATAAGTGGCACTATTAGAAAGCACCTTGGTTAGAAGCGACTGTTAACTTGAAGCACTACACTAGTTATTCAATCAATTTGTAGATGAAAATTTGTGCAATCATCATAAAAATCAAATGTCTGATTCAAACCTTCACAAACAAAGTGGGATGTCTCTTTCCCAATCCCATAGATAAGCCACTTATCTATATTAATCCCCAAATCTTTAGTTCTGAATCACTAGAACATAAACATGACTAGAAAAAAGAAAGATAGTACAACCACCTCAAGAACAACTCAACAAAACCTTAGTCCCTATTATCTATCTTAAGCCCCAAATCTTTAGTTCTTACTCATGTTTAATTAATTAGTACCTTTCTCTTAAGTAGTTGGTATTTGCAAAGTAAATGGGAGCATCAATCTCAAGTATGAGAATTCCAGGAACATTGTTTGCATTGGGACACTGCTCAACATTTCAGTAAACCCTGAAATTTGGCCTTGCCACAAACAAGAGTACCCTGATCACAGATATTGCAACCTACACAGAAGAAAAAAGAAATATTAGTTATAATGCGTAGTTTTAAGTTGTTAGATCTGGAGTTACCATCACACACAATAATGATACGTACCGCTAAGACTATTCCAATTTCAACGTTGCCAAAAACGACGCCGATAAAGGCACTTATGTAGACAACAAAGTGAAACTTGTCAACCTTCCAATTGCGGTTTTATAGTCTATGACAACAGGCAAAGCCCGACTATATGTTTCAGTGTATGTATATTCCCTAAGTCTGATTCAGTCAGGATTTCCAACTACTCACCCAACTTAGGCAGAACCAGATTCCTAACAATTACGTGCTACTTTTACAGGGTAAAATCTCTATTGCTCCCTCTAGTAATAACTTTTCGACCACAACTTTCTCTTTTCAGGATGCAAAACACATAATCAAAAGCCAATTTTCGTATAGCGGCAATCAGAAATTGAAGTGAGTTCATAATTTAGCCAAAGTCAGGAAAAAAAAAAACAAAGGGCCCGTCTAGGGCCTAGGCCGATTTTTCCAACAACCTAACTGAACAAAAGCACAGTTTATAGGTTTTGAGCTCTAATTATGAACATCATTACCGAATTTAACATTACAAAACAAAATCCACCACCTGTTCTAGATTTCTGTGGGTCATAGATTTTCCAAAATAAGGAAAATATAAAGATAATTTAGTTAAAACTGCAAGTAATCTCAATGCATTCCACTAAAAAGCTGGAAGCAGAGTAATTGGAGACTGAGCTTAGTGAAAAGAAAAACCTCGGGTTGAAGAACTATCCCACCAGCCAGAGTCTGCGGCTTTAGGCTCGACTGGAACCAAGCTTAAGTTTTTCTTTAGTTTCCTATCTTACTTGCTTTTTTTTTTTTCATTTCTTGGAAGGCGCCATGAGAGCTCAAACGAGCTATTGCCCACCTCTTTTTTGGCCTTGAACTTAAAGACTTTGATGGGAAGTGATTTAGTGAAGCGAGCCAGGCAGGGAGGGAATAGAAGGGTCGTATAGCCATTTTTGAACTGTTTTATAGTATAGCCGAACGGCTGTACTGGCACTTTTTTTTACCCCCTCCCGATTGTCGTTTGTCATCCCTTTGAAGGAGTGTACAACAGCACTCGAGAAGCATGTACTTACAGACGCCGCATCTCATAAATTAGACACAGAAGAATCAGAGGTAATCTCCATGTCTGTTTATACATTCCATTTGCAATGGGAAATTGGACTGAGGTGATGATCCATTTATTAAAGCTATACTCTCTTCTTCTTCTTTCTCTCTGGAACTTAAAGCTTTACTCCATTTATTTCCTTATCCATAATGGGTTGGCAGTTTTTGATTGGTCCTGCATATTTTATATGAAGAAGCGTGAAATATCTGGCTCAGGAAATGAAATTCTGACGAAAGACATCATTCTTGATCAGATATCAGAGTGTTCATCCTATGGGATAAGCAGAAGAGACACCATAGAGGCTGATGGTGAGACGCTTGAGTTGTGGGAAACCACTGACCAGGATGCCAGCATTGATTTGATGGTTGGCAAGGGCCAGAAGGCGGACGCTGTACCAATTGACCGCAGTCAGACTGAGGCAGTAAAGGAACACAAGAATTATCCTCTTTTTAGCCCAAAAAAAAAAAACAAAAACGTAAAATAAATTGAATTAGACTTGGCTCCTCCTTTATCTGTTCTTTTTTTTTTTATATAAATGAAAGATTTAACTCCTCATGGATCTTCCTGTAACCATTAACCAACATGATTATGATATAATTATTTGATTGCTTTTTGAAAAACTTGAATTTTAATCTAGAAAGACATTATTCCACATTTTCCCAAATTGGGCGAGTGCACCCCATTATTCCACACCATAAAAAGTAAACTATCTGCAGTGGAAGAGCAACTGAGAAAAAACAAAGTTCCAATCATTAAAGTTCATATTTATACCACAAATATATATATATATATATATATGTACATTGCTCAAATTCATTATCTTGGAAGCCTAAGAAGCAATTACAAGAACTGATCAATCTAGATAGACACAAACCTGTTGATTAAAATACCAAATATCTGGAGTTGATTGATCACTATACTATTTTGGATGTAAATCTAACTGTTATTATCTTCACTTTTTATTATGGTTTCTGGTGTGAGACTAGAGTGTGAAATTGAGGGAGTGGAAGCTGAAATTGGGTTTCTGCTTCTTAGCTCCACATTTTTCTGGCAAATTGATGCCCCACTGATTCCTTCGTAGTCTCAGGTCCATAGACCAACACTCCAATATCAGATCCACCTGTCTCATCTGGAAACTTTGCAAAGATATCCGCTGAATTCAACAAATGTTAGAAACATATCCTAGTCTTGTATGCCAGAACAAGGAATTTTTAAGGGTTTGGAACTTGGAAAAGATTTCATGGATAAAAAAAGAATCCAAGTACCTTCAAAGTTAGGCCTGCCTCCAAAATGGATTTCATGTTCCTCAAGAGCATCACTTGCTTGTGTTGACCCTTTTTCTAAGCTTTGCTTTGTTTTTGGGGGGTAGGACGAATCTGTTTCTTTAGCCTTCTCCATCTTATAACAAGTGCTACAAAGATGCTGCAAATTAATGCCAGAATGAAGGAAGATATGATAAGAAGATCTGCAACCCAAGATGGAGTCTTCTCCTTGGTGGGATTTTTCTGGGAGGGAACAAAAATGTGGTTGAACATAATGAGAAAGATGAGAAACAGGATAGCGGAAATTCCAGCTATGGCAGCCATCCAAAGTGAGTTTTCGAGTTCACTGATTGAAAAATTCAAGAACTTTGTGCCAAAGTTCACTGTTTGCACTTGAGAAAACTCGTTTACTAGTTCTCTTACTGTTGCATCAGACTGCTCTTCTTGGGTCACAAAGACTTTAACTTTCAGAAGGCATTTTTCTGCTGGCTGGCCAAATATTAGAGGTGAGATTGAGTTCAACAGACAAATGTCTTGGGACTTCTTCACAACATATATAAGCTGCATTCTTGGTAGGAATTTGTTTATGCCGCTGTTTTGGGACGAAGCAAGTTCCTGTATGATGCTCAGAACTGGGGTTATTCCAATTCCTCCAGAAACAAGAAGTAGACTATCATATCTGCACAAGATTTCAAATTCATGTTCACCAGATTTTGAGATGCTAATTGATCATCACTAGCGGTTTAACAATATATATTCTATAATGAAAAGTTAATTTTTTTATGCACCTTAGGAAGTCCATAGAGACAGGTCCATAAGGGCCTTCTACTGCAATAGGTATGTACTTCGTCTGATCGCCATCCGACTCTTGCCTAGTTTGGATCATATGGGAGAGAGAACTTGTCCACGATCCTTCGGATTTGATCATTATAGATATTGTGTTGTCATCAACCCTAGAGCTGGAAGTAATGCTAAATGAGTGGCACTCATATTTGGATATACTTGGTACCTTCACAAATATAATGCTTGTTGGTGTATACTTGGGCCCTGCAATTAGTGGAATGTGATGTTTCATATGATTTCTCCAATTTTAGAAAACTTCGGGTTAGTAAACAAGGTCTAGAAAAATTACCTGGATCTTTTGGTAGAATAAGCTCTATAGCTTTGGAGGGGAAGATTCGTGCTGAAAGAATGCATGTTTCGCGTCTAGATTGTATGATCAGAAGGAGCTTGTCAAGGCCAAACAGAAAAATTCCAGGGAAAAGGAAAACCATGTAGAAGTGACGGTCTCCAGCATGAAACAAGAAGAATACCAGAAAAACCATGTAGAGATGGTGTGTGTAGTAAAATATTTCAAACTGTTTTCTCCTTATTTGAGGAAGTGATGTGATCCAAATCACTAACCCTGTGACCAGACAGATCTCCCCAGCAAGGTACATCCGCCCGCTTTTCTGCCATTCCCATATCTGCGATTGAATGAATTGCACCAAAAAGATCAGCAAAACTAAATAATGCCAATACCAAAATAATACGGCAGAGTTAACACCGAACAGAAAACCAGATGATTGAAATGATCCAAATGAAAAAGGACTAGGATTTACCTTCTCCTGGATAAAGTGGCTGAACCCCCAAATGAACAAAGTGCTTGTACCATGGAAAGTGGCAAAAAATATCATTGCAGTCCCAAGCCATATATGGTATCTTACAAAAGCTTCAAACTGGATGCCAAGCAACAGAAACAAGGCCAGACCTCTTAATATAGGGAAAAGAAGAAAAGCCAGGCAGACTTCTGCAAGAAAACCAAACCGAGTTTCCACCTTTAGGTACTTGAGTTGCCATCTGAGATACAGTTTAAGCGTCAATCATGATGAAGTTCTTGTTCCAAAAGTTCGAAATAGAAAACTTTCGGATTTAGAACTCACGAATTAAGCATTAGTGATTTAGCAGGCTTCAAGTTCTTGAAATCATTTGAGATGCGTGCATAAAAATTCCAAGCTAAGAACAGGATAAAGAGGAAGACTGCTAGTATTTCTAGAGTGGACAAAACACCAAGAAGGGAGTTCACTACCAATGGATTTGAGAAGCCAGCAGTCAATTTCCAACCTTTTCCGCTATCAAAATTAAAGCACACAAGCAGAAGTTAAACTGGCATCTTGAGTGATCATAACCCAATGACATAATAACATGCACTACCTTCTTATTGACTCCCTTGGCTTCAAATTCAAGTAGAATGATCCTATAATAGCCAAAGCAATAGGAGGAAATGTATACACAGCAAACTTAAGACCTGCAAAATATTCAGTATAGTGTTTGTCTGCAAAATATTCAGTATAGTGTTTGTCTTTCCCCCCATTGGATATAGCAGAAAGCAAAACCTATAAATCCAAATGAATCTCAATTATGTACCATAATATCCAAACAGTATAGCCCTTGCTTTATCTTCAGCCGCCTTCCATTTTCTTGTCCATAGCTGGTGGTAACTCCATGTGAATAACCAAGTGATGAGAGAAAGATACTCTCTTATGAGAGCATATAATTCCCATGTTGAGGTGTTCCACTTTCTTGCCGGAAATTGGTGTTCACCAGTGTGATGTCTAAAGAGCGAGACTTTCCGCTGAAGTTTTAATTTCACTTCGATGCATGGAAAAGGGTGCAGATCCTAGAAGAACAAAATATTCTAGATGCAAAGCTACTGAAATCAGTTAACATGCCTGAAAGCCAATAACTGATTTGTATTTCAATAACCTACCCCGCCCAATCAAAAAGTTGTCCAGTCATGTTAAATCTTGACCAGTGGGTTAGTCAGCCATGCGTCAACTATACCAGTGGGTTAGTCAGGCATGCGTCAACTATCTTAGAAGTCCGTACCTGATACAATTTTGAAGCAGGAAAATTTCCAATCATGGTCTGCAAAGTTGCCTTGGGGAGATACAATAGTTGCCTTGGGAAGAATCCCCATCAAACCATAAACCCTGAAAAGAACCCCATCAAACCATAAACCCTGAAAACTCTACTTTCTTAAGGAACAAATCATCCGAGTCAAAGAGTAATTGTTAAAAATAAATAATTAGATAAATCAAAGCTGCGCCTTTTTCAGAAACAATTAGCGTACCAGTTAAGTGCAAGTGCTGCACATTGTCCTTACAGACAAAAATATATATATCTCTAGCTAATCAACCCATATGCTGGATGTAGAATGTAATAATATAAACAAGGCAGAATGCCCCATTCGCACAAGCACTCGTCTTTTATTCTACGAAAGTACTACCTGCACGACCATTTGCAGAGGATGCATGCAAGAATACCTGCCCAGGCCGCCTAGGCGCCGCCTAGACCCACCCAGGCCGCCTAGGAGTCGCCTAGATCCGCCCAGGACGCCTAGGAGCGGCAGTGTTCTGGCCAGGCAGGGATTGTAACTACTAAGAAGAATACCCGCACGACCATTTGCAGAGGATGCATGCAAGAATACCTGCCCAGGCCGCCTAGACCCGCCCAGGCCGCCTAGAACCGCCCAGCCCGCCTAGATCACCCCAGGCCGCCTAGGCGCCGCCTAGCTCCCTTATAGCACCAGAGTTATTATCTTAGTGGAAATTTCAAGAGCTGAATGACATTTGATGGCCGCCCAGGCCGCCTAGACCCGCCCAGGCCGCCTAGAACCGCCCAGCCCGCCTAGGCGCCGCCTAGATCACCCCAGGCCGCCTAGTGCCCCCTAGGCGCTGCCTAGATCCGCCCAGGCCGCCTAGCTCCCTTATAACATCAGACTTGTTATCTTAGTGGAGATTTCAATAGCTGAATGACATTTGATGGTTTTCATAGAGAGAGTCCAATCCAATCCAATCAACGCAGCAGCCGAAACGAAAGAAAAAAAAATCGAAGCTTGAGTTAAGAGAGAGAGAGAGAGAGAGAGAGAGAGAGGCTCTGTGAAGTTTGTAAGCGAAATGGCTGTGTGACTGCGAGTGCAAGCGTCGAGTTCGTCTCGAATGAATTTAAAGAGTATAGCCAATTGGCTACACCTTTAAAATATTCGGATGTATTCAGAGAGTGGAGCCGCATGGCTGTACCATTAAAGTAATATATTTAAATAATATAGCCGAAAATATACAATTTTGTCATGTTATTTTAGGGTTTTGGGCTAAAATACCACTTTTGCAAATTAGGATAGAGGTATTTCTTCAATTATTTTATTACAAATTTATAAATAAACCCAATTCTAGACATGTATTTATAAAAAAACCCAAGCACTATTTAAACATAGAAACACACCCAAAATCAATAATTGTATATTTTTTGGGTGTGTTTATAAATGAGTTTTGAGTGTGTGTAATGATGGGCTTTGGGTGTGTTTATAAAGTGTTTTGGGTGTTGGGTTTTTTTATAATTTCAGCTCCCATTTTGGGTGTTTTAGTGAAACTCCCTTATTTTATTTATACTAGTGATGTTGGAGAATGAGAATTTAACTCCTTTCTAATACCTCTCATTCTAATGATTTCCAGCTACTAGCTCATTAGGCAAGAATAAAAAATGGATTTTATTTATAAGAAATAATACGGGTTAAACCCATAAATACAACAACAAAAAATACGGATCCACCAACATTTTGGGGATAAAAGAATCTTGAATTTCATGGTATAATAGAAACACATTCGGTGGATAGCTACTGTAAAACAGAAACAAATTCGATGGACTCCCACTGAAACAAGGTAAGTTAAGAACTGAGGTTTATGAGGGTAATCTAGGAAAACAAATGGGATATAGTGAGTAATTTTAAATTTTACTAAAATTCAGTAGGGTGTAAAGAGAATGTGGAGTGCAAAGAGCAAATTTGGGGGTGCTAATAAAATCACCCTTTCTTTTAATCTTTAGTTATTACAACTACATCCAAATTTTTATTAAAAATTTAAAACTTCTTTTTTTGTTTTTTTTTGGTCAAAAAAATTTAAAAGTACTTGGAAGTGACTTGTGGAAAACACTTCTTAGGGTTCGTCTGGGAGTCAGAATTTCTTATGGTGAGAAGTACCTTACATGTGCTTGCTTTATAAAATCATTTAAACCACTTAAAGTGATTATCTATAAAAGTGATTTTTGATACATCTAAAATCATTCTCAAACAAGCCATAGGCTAGAATTACTGATGTTAAGAAAATACCGGGTAAAGCCTCTCGACTATACTATTTTAAAAAAAAAAAATAATGGAAAAACATGTATAGCCACCAGGCTATACTAATTAGCACCCTAGACATAAATTTGTTTTTGTAAAGCTATATAAACATAATATTTTAAACGTAATTACATTATTTAGTAGTTATGTTTTAAGTTATTATTTACTTAGTGAATCATTAGTATTTAAGTGTAACACCCCGACTCCGTTATTTTCCTATTTTAATTTAATTAAGGGAAAATATTAAATTACTCCTGGGTTAAGGGTGATTTTGGTCACTTTCTTATCCGGGAAGATTTTGGGACCGTGAGTGGTGTGGCTGCGTAGGTGGTACTGAGACGAAACCGTAGACAGGCGGTAGGCCTGAATCGGAGATTTAACGAAGTTTTGGCGATCAAAACTTGTTCGGTGGCAGAACCGTAATTATTTCGAAGTAAGTTTGGGGTAAAATCAGATTTTCACATTTACCCCTCACTTTCTCTCTCTTCCTCCCGCGTCTTCTTCTTCTCCTTGCGATTTTTCCTCCTTCCCGTCACTGTTCACCGATCGGAAACCACCACACAGCCGCCACCTCCGACCACCCCGTCCGACGAGACCGGTCCCGTTCGAACCGCAGCCTCTCCCTCTCTCTTCCCCGGCCAGCACAGCTCCGGGCACCGTCACA
>NC_024129.1:19788633-19828970 GCF_000346735.1 Prunus mume | reverse complement strand
ACCCACCATTCTAACCTTTCTAAGTGAATGGATTCATCTTCATAGGAATCTTTGGATCTACAATATGAACCACCTTTGGCTACGATTTTTTCTCTTATTGTTCCTTCTTTTTGTGTAAAATTTGAATTTTATAACTATTGTGCACGAATTATAATAATTTGAGAAAATTTTGATAAATCACATCAACATGTCATGTGGACATGTACACAAGGAACAAAATAACTTCTCAAGTGAGTCAGTGAATTACTAAAGTATTTTCATGATCACAAATTTATTGATTCAATTTAGCACTCCGGACATAAATTAGTTTTCGTAAGGCTCCATTAACATAATATTTTAAACGTATAGCCGTGAAATATCATAATTTGAATTTCTCTTTTTTAATTACTTTATTTAGTAGTTATGTTTTAATTATTATTCACTTAATAAATAATTAGTATTTAAGTATTTTATTAAAGAAAAAAAATTAAAAAACCAATTACTATTTATTAAGTAATATATTTATGAATTTAATTAAAACATTTAATACTAATTATTCACAAAATAAATGATGATTAAAACATAATTACTAATTAAAGTAATTAAATAAGGCTAAAATTTTATTGAATTTCTAAATTTAAAATTTAAAATAAAAATTTACTAACCTGAAGATACTAAGCTTATACTTATTATTTAAAAAAATCTCTCTCGATGAACTTTCGTAGACATAGGTCTATCTCGGCCCAATTCTACTGGATTAGACCTCTCTCTACGACATTTCGTCGGCATAGGAAACTTTCCTCAGGAGAGGTCTAATTCGGCAAATAGTTTCCGGCACAGACCTGTGCCGACAAAATGCCGTCGCGATTGGTACTCTTTATGTATTTATTTTTAAAATATAAAATTAGTTTCTTTACTTTTATTTTTTGCCCAACTTCCTTAATTTAATATATATACTAGGCAGGATGCGCTAATTGGTTTTCTTTTTTTCTCTTTTTTATTTTATTTTTAGAATAAAAAAAAAGATAATATGGGCAGTTATGTTCCATAAAAGTTGAATCTATTATTTTGTTTTGTTTTTAATTTTAATTTTTTTAATATAAAAAAGTGAATTTACCATATTATCCGCATTTAATTAATAATTTTAATTCTTAATGTTTGAATTAACCATGGGCATTTTCTAGTATTTTGATTTTTGAATGTTTCACAATTATTTGCCGTTTGCTTTATATATATATATATATATATATATATTATGAAATATATTCTACTTTGTAATATCTTAGCCTTTTTTAATTACTTCAATTAGTAATTATATTATTATTCGAATATAGACGTGCCGTTATACTTTTTAAATATTCGAATATATTTAGGAAATATGACACGGGGCACTTGAAAGATAAGCAACGTCATTATATCACTTCTCATACTTGTGCAACACATAAACAAGGCATAAATTTATCTCAACCCTAAGCGCACACAGAGGAACAAATCTAGAACATAAACACATACCATGTCTAATTGATTCATTATCTCAAGGCTCATCTTTGCTATAGAGAAATCCAGATTTTTGTTGTTATATTTAAAAAGTATAGCCGCTCAGATATACTCGCAAAATAGAATATTTTAAAAGTTCAGCCGCTCTGCAATACTCTTTAAACATAACATTTAAAAGTATAGCCGTTCGGCTATAATCCATGAACAGAATATTTGAAACGACATGTTCGTTTCCACTGACTTCTACTCTTTTTTGTATCTATTTTTGACATTTGGTCCATGTAGTTTTCTCATTTTTCTGTGCTCAATCCAATCATATATAGAACACAAAATTTGCGTAATGGGTAGAAAACTTAAAGGTCAAAAAATGGACATATGGCAAAACTGAAAAACAAAGGAAGTGCATAATTTGTTTCTGTCTAAAAAGCAATAAAATGGTAATACCTTGGTGATACAGTAGCGATATAGTGGTGATAAAAGGGTGCTAGAAATTGTTGTTACAGAAGCTTCAAACTGGATGCCAAGCAACCGAAATAAGGCCAGACCTCTTAATTTAGGGAAAAGAAGAAAAAGCAGCAAACCAAACCGAGTTTCCACCTTTAGGTACTTGAGTTGCCATCTGAGATACAGTTTAAGCGTCAATCATGATGAAGTTCTTGTTTCTAAATGTTCGAAATAGAAAACTTTTGGATTTAAAACTCACAAATCATTTGAGTTTCCACCTTTAGCAGGCTTCAAGTTCTTGAAATCATTTGAGATGCGTGCATAAAAATTCCAAGCTAAGAACAGGATAAAGAGGAAGACTGCTAGTATTTCTAGAGTGGACAAAACACCCAGAAGGTAAAGAGGAAGACTGCTAGTAGTTCACTACCAATGAAATTGAGAAGCCAGCAGTCAATTTCCAACCTTTTCTGCTATCAAAATTAAAGCACACAAGCAGAAGTTAAAATGGCATCTTGAGTGATCATAACCCAATGACATAATAACATGCACTACCTTCTTATTGACTCCCTTGGCTTCAAATTCAAGTAGAATGATCCTATAATAGCCAAAGCAATAGGAGGAAATGTATACACAGCAAAATTAAGACCTGCAAAATATTCAGTATAGTGTTTGTCTTCCCCCCATTGGATATAGCAGAAAGCAAAACCTATAAATCCAAATGAAATCTCAATTATGTACCATAATATCCAAACAGTGTATCCCTTGCTTTGTCTTCAGCCACCTTCCATTTTCTTGTCCATAGCTGGTGGTAACTCCATGTGAATAACCAAGTGATGAGAGAAAGATACTCTCTTACGAGAGCATATGATTCCCATGTTGAGGTGTTCCACTTTCTTGCCTGAAATTGGTGTTCACCAGTGTGATGTCTAAAGAGCGAGACTTTCCTCTGAAGTTTTAATTTCACTTCAATGCGTGGAAAAGGGTGCAGATCCTAGAAGAACAAAATATTCTAGATGCAAAGCTACTGAAATCAGTTAACATGCCTGAAAGCCAATAACTGACTTGTATTTCAATAACCTACCCCGCCCAATCAAAAAGTTGTCCAGTCATGTTAAATCTTGACCAGTGGGTTAGTCAGCCATGCGTCAACTATCTTAGAAGTCCGTACCTGATACAATTTTGAAGCAGGAAAATTTCCAATCATGGTCTGCAAAGTTGCCTTGGGGAGATACAATAGTTGCCTTGGGAAGAATCCCCATCAAACCATAAACCCTGAAAAGAACCCCATCAAACCATAAACCCTGAAAACTCTACTTTCTTAAGGAACAAATCATCCGAGTCAAAGAGTAATTGTTAAAAATAAATAAATAATTAGATAAATCAAAGCTGCGTCTTTTTCAGAAACAATTAGCGTACCAGTTAAGTGCAAGTGCTGCATATTGTCCTTACAGACAAAAACATATATATCTCTAGCTAATCAACCCATATGCTGGATGTAGAATGTAATAATATAAACAAGGCAGAATGCCCAATTCGCACAAGCACTCGTCTTTTATTCTACGCAAGTACTACCTGCACGACCATTTGCAGAGGATGCATGCAAGCATACCTGCCCAGGCCGCCTAGATCACCCCAGGCCGCCTAGAGCCGCCTAGATCCACCCAGGCCGCCTAGCTCGTCTTTTATTCTACGCAAGTACTACCACTAAGAAGTCAGAATTGTAACTACTAAGAAGAATACCCGCACGACCATTTGCAGAGGATGCATGCAAGAATACCTGCCCAGGCCGCCTAGACCCACCCAGGCCGCCTAGAACCGCCCCGCCTAGGCAACGCCTAGACCCGCCCAGGCCACCTAGAACCGCCCAGCCCGCCTAGGTGCCGCCTAGATCACCCCAGGCCGCCTAGATCCACCTAGGCGCTGCCTAGATCCGCCCAGGCCGCCTAGCTCCCTTATAACATCAGACTTGTTATCTTAGTGGAGATTTCAATAGCTGAATGACATTTGATGGTTTTCATAGAGAGAGTCCAATCCAATCTAATCAATGCAGCAGCCGAAACGAAAGAAAAAAAAAATCGAAGCTTGTGTTGTGAGAGAGAGAGAGAGAGAGAGAGAGGCTCTGTGAAGTTTGTAAGCTAAATGGCTGTGTGACTGCGAGTGCAAGCGTCGAGTTCGTTTTGAATGAATTTAAAGAGTATACCCAATTGGCTATACCTTTAAAATATTCGGATGTATTCAAAGCGTAGAGCCGCATGGCTGTACCATTAAAGTAATATATTTAAATAGTATAGCCGAAAATATACAATTTTGTCATGTTATTTTAGGGTTTAGGGCTAAAATACCACTTTTGCAAATTAGGTTAGAGTTATTTCTTCAATTATTTATTTATACCAGTGATGTTGGAGAATGAGAATTTAAATCATTTCCAATACCTCTCATTCTAATGATTTCCAGCTACTAGCCCATTAGGCAAGAATAAAAAAATGGATTTTATTTATAAGAAATAATACGGGTTAAACCCATAAATACAACAACAAAAAATACGGATCCACCAACATTTTGGGGATAAAAGAATCTTGAATTTCATGGTATAAAATTGTTTGTGTAAAAATTTACTTTCTAAAATGTATCCATCGGAATTATGAACTAAATCCAATGACAACCTTTTTCTCACTGCACTTGACAACCTTGCCCTTCTGCTATGAGATATATCAGTTCGTGTTGTATTCTCTGCAGATGAAAAATTGAATACAAAACAGTCTAATAAGACAATGAAGAAAAGAGTTTTGAAGTAAATTGAAGGTATTAGAGGTCGTCATATGGCATTGATACACATATATATATATATATATAAACTATTCTAAATGAGATTTCAAACAAGGTGTTAGATGAGAAATAGCATCTCAAGTCGTCTTCGATCTGTAAAGAGATACTATCATACATCGAAAGGGCACATAGGTATATTGAACACAAGAATAGGGGAAGAAACCATTCTTATGTAAACTGGCATTACATATATAGACTGAAAATTTTAATGGCTTGAATAAAGACAAATTGTCACAAGTAAATTAGACAGGATGATCTGGAGATAAAGATCCTCCTCAAATGTTCCAAGCAGAAGCTTCCTAAAGATGAAATCTGAATATGACAAACATTTCAGTGGAACAAAAGGTTTAACCTAATAAAACTATTCTTTCATTTCCAACCATTACAATTGACCACCAAATTGAAATACAATCTTAGTCATGCACTAATATTCACCCAAAATAATGGAAAATCTGATTCAGGATATTCTTAATGGTCATCCAAATACCTATTATAGAAGACTAAGAGATTTAACTTATGGAGATAACCCATTAGAAAAACAAAAAGGAAGGTAAATTCCGAGTTCATTCAATTGATGTCATTCCTGAGCATTTTACCTTGACATGCTGCTCTATCCATAACCGAGCATACTCTGCTGCATTATTTGTTAATTCCTGCAACTGGACAGATATAGAAGTTAAACCATATAGGCGCAACCAATATGAGGGGGAAAGAACTTTGTCCTGCATCTTCCTACAGTGATGCATGTTCCACTTCAGGGTATTAATACATTACCTACAAGGCCTTTTAGCAATCACATTATTAGACTTAATTTAGTGACAACTATAATACATTTGAAGATTTACAACCAAATTCTATTAGGGCACGTGTCACATGTAAAATAAGATGCCTTATCCACAACACTTTAAGCTCTGCTTATTGTATCGCAAGTTTTGCCAATTCAAGTTGAAAACTATGCAACTTTGCATCTAGAAAAATGTGTGACCAATTTATTAATAAAAAAATTTAAAAATAAAAAACTCAAAAGTATTGTTAAGCACCAAATCAAGTTTAACTCAAGCTTCTTACTATTCTCTACAACAAAAAAATTAAAAATGAAATATAAAAGAAAAGAGCACACTCCAATAGAGAGATTACAGCAAAACAAATTGTCATGAGCTTACATTTGCTCTTTGTCTAGACCTTTATGGGGGATATGTTAGGATTTTGGCTCGTCAAATATGTCCTAGTTGGTTTAGGATTGTTTTAGGAAAATTAGAGGTATACCAATTCTTGTCCTAGAGGGATTAGGAAAGAATTTCAGTTTTCCTTATTCAATTTAGGTTTGAATTTCTAGAAGTCTATTAGGATTTGGATAAGTGTAATTTCCTAATCCATTTAGGAATAGGAATTCAATTAGCCTTGGGACATGTAAGCCAACTCTATATCTATAAATAGGGTGCGGCAGGGCTTATTTTACAGCAGGGGAAAAACAACCAGAGACAACCGAGAGTTTTGAGATTAGTTCTAGGGTTGCCAAAGTTCTGTAATCTCTATTATTAATCAAAGGAGCAGTGATTTCTCTACCTAGAGAAATCACAACTAGACGTAGGCAAAAGTTCTGCCGAACTAGTATAATTCTTGTGTGTTTCTAAGTTTTCTAATATTTGCTAGTTTAGTCTATTGCCGTTGGTTACATTAAAGAACAAGATCTAGTGTCCGGGTAATTTAACAGTTGGTATCAGAGCCAGGTTAAGGGGTTCTACGATGTCTAAAGGGAAGATGAATGCGAATCTAGGACCTGCGTTAAAGCCCTTTGACGGCAAGGATGACTTTGCGAACTGGCAAAGGATGATGAAGAACGTACTGATACATCAAGATTTGGATGATGCACTCAGCGGTGAGAAGCCAGCAAGCATGACAGACACAGCACGGACTAAGGTTCTCAAGAAAACCAAGAGTTCCATCGAGATCCATCTCACAAGATTAGTTTAGTCACACATCACCAAAAAGATGACCGCCCAAGAAGCATGGAAAAAGTTGGAGAATGTTTATATGGGCAAAACCGTGTCCAATAAACTTTTTCTAAAGGATGAACTATTCGGACTTCGACTGGAAGAAAGAGGTGATACTGAAGATCACGTATGCAGGTTCCAGAATTGCATAACTAATCTTCAAAAGGTCGAAGAAACTTACAAAGATGATGATATGGCTATCATCTTGCTGAGGTCTCTACCTTCGTCTTTCAAGCACTTTCGAACAACTCTAATGTCTGGAAAAAAGTCCCTGAAGCTTGAAGACATAATTCAAGCTCTTCAGTCATATGCTAAACTAGATGATATAACTGAAAGCTCTCAAGGCCTTTATGCCAAAGGCAAAGAGATGGGGTAGGAAAAGACAAAGGAAGAGAAAACAGGCAACAGAGGTAGGTCAAAATCCAAGAAGAAAAAGGAAAAGAAGGAAGGTTGCTTCGAATGTGGTTCAACCGATCATTAGAAGAGGAACTGCAAGATTTGGAAAGAGAAGAAAGCCAAGAGGGAAGGAAGCTCAGGTTCAGCTAGTGCAGTCACCGAGCATGAGAGTGACAGGGAGCTTCTTTCAGTAACATCAGGCTCCAAGGCTTTCATAAATTGGATTTTGGATACCGGATGCACTTTTCATATGTGTGCAGTAAGAGAATGGTTCGATACTTACAAAGAAGTCAGCAGCGGGGAAGTTTTAATGGGGGACGATTCTTCATGTCCTGTAAAAGGAATCGGCACTGTTCAAATTAGAATGTTTGATGAGATGATACGAGTGAACGTTAGATATGTCCTTAGACTAAAAGAATTTGATTTCCTTGGGTACTTTAGATAAGGCCGGTTATGGGTACAAGTCTAAAAAAGGAAGACTCAAGGTAGCCAAAGGATCACTAGTGGTAATGCGAGGTGACCTACAACCCAATAAGCTGTATAAGTTAATTGGGACCACTATCGGGGAGCAACTGTTTCTGTAAATCAAGGTATAGAAGACAAGACTGAACTCTGGCATCATAGGCTCGGGCACATAAGCCAGAAAGGGTTGCAAGAATTACACAAGCAAGGCCTGTTGGAAGGCGTGTCATCTTGCAAACTGGACTTTTGTGAATATTGTGTTCTTGGACAGCAAAGAAAGGTATCATTCACGAGTAGTAGTACAGATAACCGAAGCAAGGAGCAACTCAGCTATATTCACTCAGATGTTTGGGGCCCTGCACCAACCAAATCAAATGGTGGAGCCAGGTATTTTGTTACTTTCATGGATGATTTTTCTAGGAAGGTTTGGGTTTATTTCATGAAGTAGAAATCCGAGGTTTTTGCAAAGTTCATGGAATGGAAAACAGAAACTAAGAATCAAACTGGAAGAAAGATCAAGTACCTGAGAAGTGACAATGGAGGTGAATATACAAGTAATGAGTTTACCGATTACTACAAGCAAGAAGGCATCATAAGGCACTACACAGTAAAGAAGAATCCCCAACAAAATGGAGCTGCTGAGAGGATGAACCGAACTCTTATGGAGAGAGAGAGAGAGAGAGAGAGAGAGAGAGAGAGAGGAGCATGCGATTTCATGTAGGATTGCCTGATAGTTTTTGGGTAGAGGCTGTTAATCATGCAAGTTATTTGATTAACAAATCACCATATACAGTTCTCAGTTTTAAGAGTGCAGAAAAGGTATGGTCTAAGAAGCCAGTGGACTATTCTAAGCTTTGGGTATTCGGCTGTAGTGCTTACGCACATATTCCAAGTGATGAAAGGTCCAAGCTCAAACCAAAGTCTACACATTGCATATTCTTAGGTTTTGAGAAAGGAGTGAAGGGTTTCAAGCTTTGGGATATTAACAATAGGAAAAAGGTTGTCAGTCGAGAAGTTGTCTTTGATGAGACAACCATGCATCTGAATAAAGTCGAGAGCAGTAGGGAGAAGAAAGATGATGTTGAAATTTGACTAAGTATGAAAAATGGTTTTTCGGAATAACCATTTTCTCAAGATAATTGTTGGCGGCTTTTATTCCTTACATATCAAATAAGAAAACTTGATTTTATGGGATTTTATTATGAAGTATATATTGACTTATGAGCCATCATTTTTAGCCTAAATCGTATTTTGCACTAAAACTGATTTTTCATATTTTGGCATTTTTGAAGTTTTGGATTTCATGATGGTCACTGGTTGCGTTCAGCACACTAGAACCGAACGTGATGGGTAAATTCGATGGGATGCCATCGAAACATTGCACTTATTTCGATTGTGTTTAACAGGCCGTTAACTTAATATGCGATGGAGATCCACCGTAACATGTAGGCCTGGGCACGGATCGGTTCGGAACGGTAAAAGGCTCTTCCGTTAACCAAACCAAAGACTTCGGTAGACCATTTTCTCTTCCGTTAACCAAATCAAAGACTTCGGTAGACTTCAGATCGGTTAATCTAATATTTGGTTCGGATTGGTTCGGTACGCCGGTAGTACAGTAATAAAAACATACTAATAAAAATACAATTTATAATACTTTCACATAACATAAGTTCTTGAACAAATACACCAAATTATCATTGTAAAATATAAAAATCCAATAGTCTAATTCATCCAAGTATGAAATCAAATAACTTAGTCACTATATCATTCAATATATACTCAAGATGTAATGGGAGCCACACTGTGTTTGTTGTTTGAACATTTAAGTGTTATTTTACTGAATTCTCTACATTTATGTAAATGATTTTGACATTTTTTTTCTCAAAGGTTCTTTTGTTTTTCATGCTGAATCCAACCATATAAAGAAAATAAAATTTGGATCAACAGTTGGAAAGTTATAGGTAAAAAAGGGGACAAAGGTCGAAACTGAAAAACATAGGAAATTCATAAATTCATCTCTGACCAAAAAGTGCTACAGTACCCGAGTGATAAAGAAGTGATAAAATTGTGATGAAGCAGTGATACAATGGTGATAAAGAAGTGATACAAAGTGCTGATTGTATTTATCTTTAATTTCTTGTTTTGTATTTAAATAATAGAATAAGTATAAATATCGGATAGGTACGGGGTTCTGTTGGGTTAGAAATATTGTTCCGTTAACCAAACCAAATATCTTGGTACAGATCGGATCGGAATAATTAAAATTAAAAAATAATTATTTAACCAAACCAAACCAAGCCGTCGGTACGGTACGGTCGGTACGCGGATAATTCGGATGAGATGCTCACCCCTAGTAACATGGAACGGTGTTTGATGGTGTATTATCGAATTTTTATCTACAATTCAGTGGCAACAAACCAAAATATATTTATTTTTTCAATAACTTATTATCAACTACAAATTTAACGCAAGCTATTTTGACCTTACTCCCATTGAAAGAACAAAAACAAGATGGCACCCCTACTGAAAGAAACAATGTTAAAACAGAATATGTAATGGATTTTTGCACCATTCTTTTGTTGGATGATGATAAGGGCATATTATCGCCACATGTTATAATGTGGTTTTAATTCTTCTAAGCAAGTGTCAATGCGTTACATTTCTTCCTTTCTCAGTTTAATCAAACCAAGCTACATGAGATGGCCATTGGTTTTGTTGATGATGATCACTATGTCCATGTTTGAATTTATTTGTTTACGCTACATAGTTTAATTTTATATGCTATGTGTATATCAATGAATTCTTGTTTTGTATGTTCATTTGTCTCTAGATCATCCTATACCACCATTTTCTAGAATATGGCATGAACAAAGTGACATATGCTGAACAAAGTGACATATGCAATGTAACACATTTGTACTCGAGGTGCCAAGCATTTGTGAATGCATTTCAACAACTTCTGAGAGTGGAGAATGTAGCTACTATAGATACGGTCATCCTAATGACTGACGAAAATGCACCCACTACTGAATTGAGATTATAAATATAATAATTCTATATATTTTCTTATATTCCTTTATTTGGTGGGACAAACTTCATAAAGGTCTGAATGAGTTCTAAAGTTCCAAAGTTCCATGAGTTCTAATACAAACATGCAATAACTAATCAAAACAACAAAAGTTTCATGAGCTCTACCAGACACATGCTAGCAAGTCAATTAACCATGGCGACATTGATATGTCATGGTAGACCATATGTTTGTACCCTCTAAAATCTGCTGCACGGTCTCAACTGCTTGATAAACTTGGGAAGGTCTTGTACATAATGTAACTGTTTCCCCTAATGCCACGAGCTGCCTAGTAAAAGACAATATACGCTCGTCATGCTCCTGTAATGAATTTGAATTCAATGCGTTAGTAAAAAGTACAAAATTGAAAAAGTGGAAGTTATAACAAATTTATAATTTTACCTCTATCAGTCCTCTTCATATAAAAAATAATACTATTAAGTACAAACTCAGTAACGAATTCGGTAGAAGATCACTGAAACAAGAAACGAATTCACTGAGACAAGAAAAAAATTCAGTAGACTACCATTGAAAAAAGTAAATAAATTCGGTAGACTACCACTGTAAAAACAGAAACACATTCGGTGGACAGCTATTGTAAAATTGAAACAAATTCAGTGGACTCCCACTGAAACAAGGTAAGTTAAGAACTGAGGTTTATGAGGCTAATCTAGGGAAAAAAAAAAAGGGTATTCTGAGCAATTTTAAATTTTACTAAAATTTAGTGGGGTGTAAAGAGAATGTGGAGTGCAAAGAGCAAATTTTGGGGTGCTAATAAAATCACCCTGTCTTTTAATCTTTAGTTATTACAACTACATCCAAATTTGTATTAAAAATTCAAAACTTCTTTTTTTGTTTTTTTGTCAAAAAAATTTAAAAGTACTTGGAAGTGACTTTTGGAAAACACTTCTTATGGTTCGTTTAGGAGTCAGAATTACTTATGGGGAGAAGTACTTTACACATGCTTGCTTTATAAAATCATTTAAACCACTTAAAGTGGTTCTCTATAAAAGTGATTTTTGACACATCTAAATTATTCTCAAACGAACCATAGGCTAGAATTACTTCTGTTGAGAAACGCCCCCCTATGTGCTTCTCCATAATCACTTGAAGTGATTTTTAAGTGTTTCTGGGCAAAAGCACCTCTTATATATTTCTCCATAAAATCACTTAAAACCACTTAAAGTGATTATATAGAGAAGTGATTCTCCATAGAAGTGTTTTTTGACCTATTCAGAATCACTCCCAAATGAACCTTTAATCTTATCACCTATAAGCACTTTTAAGTTTGTTTGCTAAGAAGTGTATATATTTGTCTAAAAAATGCTTTTAATCATTTCTGAAGCAATCCCAAACAGTTAATTATATGTCAAATATGTATAACTTAAGATTTGGAAAACATAGCATTATTCAATTTAATTTAATTTCAGTAATTAAAGTATTATCCATATCTGATGGCATAAAACCAGAAACAGTGATGAAAACTAATTAATTTAGTCATTATTCACAGTTACAACATTTTTATATTAAAATTTACCAAACGATTTTGACAATACTTTTTGTACTAACTGCACTTTAAAAACATTGTTTACCAAACATGTAGCTGCTTTACTTTACAGCTAATTAATTTCAAAGCACAGCTGAAGCAACTTTTTTCAAAAGTGACAGCAATCCCAAACTAGCCCTTAATAGTATTTGGCTATTGCACATTGAGCTGCGGCCATGGTCAAAATTAATGAAGAGACGAGATAAAAGAATATATCCACTAAGAAATTCAATACTTAACATAAATATATATTTTTAAATATAAATAGAATCACATTTGGACTATATTTCTCCCCTAGGTTGTTTTTTCGTATTTCATTGTCATTTAGCTTGGGAATCAATTTGCTTAAATCATCAGCAATAAAAGATAACAATTAAAGTAACATAATAGCAAAATAATATGAGAATTATGGCAAACTTTCAACCAAATACAAAAGGATTTAGAATAATTAAGGATTTGATTTTGTCTGCCTATCCAGTTGAAAGGTGATTAAGGAAACTTCCCATCCAACAACCTCTACAAGGTAGAAACTAATGGTTTTGAAGCACAAAAGTTACTCAAATTCACTATTCACATCATTTTATTATGATGACCCTGGAGGAGCAATAAGCACAAACTATGTAGATTAGCTCTATATAGCTTATAGACACTTCAGGTGCAACACCACCGGTTTTGAGGTTCATGCCACAGTATACATACTGAAAAACAATGCGTATTCAGTGGCACGATACCATAAGATGGTAAGTTATCCACCTTCTACATACTGAAAAACATTGCTTAATCCACCTTCTACGTTTAATTTGGACAAAACTTGAAAGATTTGCTCCATTTTTCCTTCAAAAAGCCATGACTCTAATGAGTTATCCAATTCAATACATCCTATAAAACACCAAACATGGCCTAAAAATGACTCCAACTTTGTCTCACTTTTCTTCTTCTGCCTACGAGTTGGGCATCGGACCTCCTCCATGTTGATAGCTCCCAGAATCCCTCCAATCCATTCTCCCTTTTACCCTTCTTTCATGCAATCAATTTCTCTATCCTCCATGTTTTAGGTTGCTAGGGTCCTTCGACAAGATTAGATGGAAGGTGAGGGCCTTCGACATGTTAATTTCTTCAGCACGTTAGGATGGATGACAAAAACGGAGTAAACAAGCACAAATATATGTGGTGCACCCGAATAGGTTACATGCACATAATTAGAGGTGTTCACATTAATGTAATAGTTGTGATTACATGATACAAGTGTTTGCTTAAGCAGAAGGATTTTGAATGCTTCAATCAAACTATGGTTTGTAAACAGGCTTGACGGATGCTCCAAACCCAAGATTCCATTGTTTTTCAAATGCTTAAGGTGCGTTACTTCCCTAACTCAGATTCATGCATGCTACTCTTGGTTCAGCTCCTTCTTTTGTTTAGAGTTCTATTTTGTGGGGAAGAGATTTATTAGATGCAGGCTTTTATTGGCGTCTGGGTGATGGTAAGACGATTGATGTTTACAATGATAAATGGATGCCCAGACCATCTACTTTTAAACTATATTCACCACCTCCTTCTTTGCCAGCGAATTTTAAGGTTTGTGATTTTATTTCCTCTCCTTTCTGCCTGGAATGTTACTCTTTTACAGTCATGTTTGTTTGTTTAGAGGAGGTGGAGTTAATTCAAAGCATCCCTTTAAGTTGCAATCCACGAACATATCAGCAGATTTGGTTCTTTACTAAGAATTGAAAATCTTCTATTCGATCTGGTTATCAAGTTGCTGTGCCTCTCATGATATCCTCCCCACTTGCATCAATTTTGTGAGTAGGAAAGTAATCCCAAAAGGTATTTGTTTTCATTGTGGCAAGTCCAATGAATCTCTTATCCATGCTTTATTGTAACCAAGGCTTCTGGTTAATGAAAATCACTTCCTTTCGATAAATAAAAAAATCCATGATCCGAAAGAGTGAGTGTGGGAACCAATTAAATCAAAACCCTAGGTCAAATAATTCCTTCCATTTGGGGATTATTTGACCTAATTGGGAGTTACTCACCCAATTAAATTGATAATTGCCTAATTAAATTGAGATTTGATTTGATTCCTACCACAATTAGAGATTTGACTTACTCTAATAAATCAAATCCCTAATTAATCAAATCAATGCCAAATCGGGGAGGAATAATTCCTTACAAACTACGGAATTATTCCTCTGAAACCCTAGCCTCTGAGACTACTATAAAAATATGGCCACACACAAGGGTGAAGGTAAGTCTAAATTCCAACTGAAACTCTACAGAAATTATTTCTCACAAACCCTAGCCACTACTTTCTTTCTCTCTTTTACACAAGGCTCCGACCACCACACACGGCTCCGGCCACCCGGTTTTTATTGAAATATCCTACCTAACTTAGGCATCGGAGGGTCTTTGGCCAACACCTCCTGGGTGTGGCCCTTTTACCCCGATCTGTTTTGCAGGGAGAAAGAGAAGTGGAGAAGACGAAGGAATTTTAAGCGAATATTCTAGTGGAACGAAATTTGCTCCCACAGTGAGTATTCAGAGAGATCCAAAGAGGGAGAGTAATCTCATTTTTGAAATGAGGGAGAGTCTCTATTTTCACAGTACTTCGATATGAGACTTATTGAGATTGATTTTGGTGGCAACACACGACAACATTCCATTGGCTAGTGCAATCGCCTCTAAATACGTGACACATGATTGATCTAATTGAGTTGGTTACTTGGCCAATTACAGTACAAACATTGATATTATACCTAAAGGGTTTGATTTCATATTTGAAGGGTTCAATTTAGTACATGCATGCTTTAAATTCCACATGAAAGCTTTAATTTTGAAAAATAAGCTTTAATTTTGGCATGTAAGCTCTCAATTAGGACGCAATATCCTACATTAGTATCCTACATTAGCCTATGTTGGCATAATACGAGTTGTTGGACATCTTTGATCTTTTAATTAAATAAATAAAAAATAAAAATAAATAAAAAGGAGGATCCAGACTCAGAATGGATAACATACTACTTTGAAACTTTTTTATTCTACTTTTATAGAGAGTGAGTGGTGATGATGACCAAAAGCCACATGCGACAAAGCAATGCTTATCTTCAAGACCCAATCCCCTTCTTCCCAACTTAACAGCTCTCTAACACCGTGGCATCTCGGTACATGGTATATTCTCGGAAACATAAGAACATGCCCACTTTATCAAAATACCCCTGCCTCTCAAGCAATTTATCCGTTTCACCCACCCTAACGGACACTACCAACCATGGGCAAATTCGTCATAAATAATAACACAACCGAGCACCCACGTTTTATTCTATAAAGGCTGCCAGTTTAAATTCCGAAACTACCCTAGAGGTGGCGCATTGAACCATAGGAAAACGAAGGATAAAATGATAATTTTAAGAGATGAAATTCCTGGCGGGCCCATAAATAAAAAAAGAAGGAACGTGAGCGATCCGCGCAAAGCACACAAAGGTGGCTGTAGAGAGAGAGAGAGTGTGTCTATGTGTGCTCGAAGAGGTTACCGGACTTGAAATCTCCTATTCGTCGGAATTTGGGAATTCCGTTCACGTCCGGACTAGGGTTTCTGCTAAAAGACTGAAAGCAGATAGAGAGACACTGCTTTCTGAGTAGAAGTTCTTGTTTTTCGTCCGAATTCCGAACTTCAATTCGCCGGAATTTCGGAATTCCGATCGGTTCCAGGGTAGGGTTTTCACTCCTGAACGCTCTTTCGTTGCTTTAATTAGGGTTTTCCTCTGGAGGAAAGTTGGTTCAGTTTCTGAATTTTAGGGGTTTGTCGAATCGCTCACTTGGCTTTGGCGTGCATGTGCTTATGAAGTTGAAGTTACGATCTGTCGTTTTGGGATTATTGTTGTGGAGAGTTTTTTGATGTTTACGCCGCAGCGGTGGTCGGGTTGGTCTCTCACACCCAAAACTGGGACTGAGAAGACCGGAACTGGGTCGGGCTCGAACATGAAATCCGGGGCTCCGAACTTCAACTCTGGGGATGCTGTCGTTGCGAAGGGGAAAGGTCTCTCCTTGTTTGAACCCAGGACGCCGGCTTCGGGTTCAGTGCTTGAGAATGGTGGGAATATGCAGGTGGAGTCTGGCGAGGGGGCCACCGACCGCGAAGAGTTGGCTCAGAGGGTTTCAGAGCTCGAAAATGAGGTTGGTGGAGTGTATTTTGAATCTTGTGATGTTTGGTTCTAATAGTTTCAAGTATGTGGATATTCTTTCGTTTGCTTTTTTTTTTTTGGGTAATGGGGAAGGCGTTCAACTTGTGCATAGTATCAGGCAGTGAGAAAGTATTCGAATTTATTCTTTTTCGTGGCATGGGCATTTGTGATTTAGGAGAATTGTCTTGCATCAAATCAGTAACATAAATATCCTTTTGAATATGCATTTTGATTTCATCTCTATAATTTGATGGCAACCAAAAATTTTAGTCTTTTATCCTTCATCTGCAGGAGAAATTCCCAAGTCAACTTCAATAGGGTTTTGCAAAACTAGTATTAAAACTAACATCTCAGAAGTGCTGCTGTGTCGTTACAGTGCTAGTTAGTAGCATTAAAAATTTAACACCACCTCCTAAGTCTCAATGGTTGGGTAGTTTGTATTGTTAGTATTTCCGTAAATACCAATAGGTTTTAAGATGATTTTGGTGTCGGTGGATGCTAAGCTTAAAAGAGTAAGAAAAGGAGTTTGTTAAAATTTGAGTCAAGGTTTGGTACTATCTGATTAAATCGTAATGGAATAATCTTGATTTGTTTTAAAAATTGAATGTATACTATATTGGGGAAAACATTGGGAGTAGGTTAAGGAAAACCTGTGTATTACTTTTATCATTGTGGCAGTAGTCTACTTGTTCGTAAATCCTCTTTCTTTTTGGTTGCCTTGTGATATCTGAGTGATGTAGATATAGAGTTTGAAGTTGTAAAGTGCTTTAGCCCATTATCCACTCTCTTAAGTATAGACTTAACAATAAATTATTTGGATTGGCACAATTTGCAAGCTTCTAGTCCATATTCCTGTTTTAGATAGGCGTTTTTGTTAAAAATTATTTTTGATTAACTAACTGCTGCTGTGTCCAGCTTTTTGAATACCAATACAATATGGGGCTGCTCTTGATTGAGAAAAAGGAGTGGACTTCTAGGCTTGAAGAACTCAGGCAGTCATTAACAGAAGCAAAAGATGCTGTCAGAAGAGAACAAGCAGCTCATTTGATTGCAATTTCTGAGATCGAAAAGCGAGAGGAGAATTTGAGGAAGGCCTTGGGGGTTGAGAAGCAGTGTGTGCATGATGTAAGATTTAACTCTCTCTCTCTCTCTCTCTCTCTCTCTCTCTCTCTCTCCCCCTCCCTCTCTCTCTCCCTCTCTCTCTCTCCAGACTCTTTAACGGCCATCTCTCAGTTTGTGGAAAGCCTTGTATAACATCCACTTTATTAACTCTCTCTCTCTCTCTCTCTCTCTCTCCCCAGACTATTTAATGGCCAGCTCTCAATTTGTGGAAAGCCTTGTATAACATCCACTTTATTTGTTCGTGTACAATTCTTGGAATTTCTACTTTGCCTTTGTCTGACTATGATCTGGCAAAATAGAAATTCCTAAAGAATTGTACAACCAAATAAAGTGGATGTTATCAATAAAGCCTTATTTGTCATTTTCTTTTGTAGTTTAAATGTTCTTGTATATGTATATATGAGTTTCCTTTTTGTGTTCTAGTTTAGTCACTCCATGTGGCTTTAAATATATGCGTTTAAACATTTTTCTTTAGTTAGATGAAAACCAGCCTTTTAATTATTTACTTTTTGAATGTGATAAATTTTAAAGTTTTTGGTTTGTTGGTTATTGTTGGCAATCTATGTTATTAACTTGAAAGCTGATTGTGGTTGAATTTGCTAATATGTGGTACATTTCTTATGCAGCTAGAGAAAGCTTTGCATGAGATTCGTTCAGAAAATGCAGAAATTAAGTTTACTGCTGATTCAAAGTTGGCCGAGGCAAATGCTTTGGTTGCTAGTATAGAAGAGAAATCATTGGAGCTAGAGGCAAAGTCGCGTGCTGCCGATGCCAAGCTAGCTGAGGTGAGCCGGAAAAGTTCAGAGTTTGAGAGGAAATCAAAAGACTTGGAGGATCGAGAAAGTGCACTTCGAAGAGATCGGTTATCCTTCAATTCAGAGTATGATGAAGCCCCCTTGATATTTTCCTTCTGTTGTTGTCTAATATGTTTGCTTTGTCAATGCATCCTCTTTTCTTCCCTTTTCGGGAGGGGTTGGTGGGAGGGTGGAATCAACTTGTTTGCAATCTATACATCTTAAATATGAAAGTTGTTTCTTGTTTTAATGTAGCTGGTTTGACTTTTCTCAGACAGGAAGCACATGAGAATTCTTTGTCTAAGCGGAGGGAGGACTTGCTAGAATGGGAAAGGAAACTGCAAGAGGGAGAAGAGAGGCTAGCAAAGGGTCAAAGAATTCTCAACCAAAGAGAAGAGAGGGCAAATGAGAACGATAGGATTTTTAAGCAGAAAGAGAAGGACCTGGAAGATGCTCAGAAGAAGATTGATGCAACTAATGAGACATTGAAAAGGAAAGAAGATGATATAAGCAGCAGGCTAGCAAATCTGACTTTGAAAGAAAAGGCGAGTAGTGTTTTATGGTGAGCTGTTTTTGGATTTCTCATAATTCATTTGTTTAAGTAAGTTTCTTTTATGTGCAGGAATATGATACTATGAGAATAAACCTAGAGATGAAGGAGAAGGAGTTACTTGCATTGGAAGAAAAGCTCAATGCTAGAGAAAGGGTGAGGCCTATATCACTGTTGATAGAGAGACATTGAAAGCAATTTGAACCTTATGCAATGATGCTGTATGGCGTTAAGTCTATACCTGATGTAGGTTTAATTTGGTCACAAAAGTAGCTGTGTCAGTGTATTTGGTATTCAAGAACTTTCTTTTCTTTTCTTCTTTACACTCTTCGTTTTATTCAATCTGTTTAAAGTCTATTTCCTGTTTGTTTCCCTCTTTGTGGATCTAATCTCCTTATTTTGTTAAAGAAGGCTTGGTATCCAGATTGAATTCATCATTCTATTATCATTGTCATGCTCCTGACTCTTTTCTTTTTCATGGGACCCACAGGTTGAGCTCCAGAAGATTATTGATGAACACAACGCCATTTTGGATGCAAAGAAATGCGAATTTGAGTTGGAAATTGATCAAAAGAGAAAATCCTTGGATGATGAATTGAGAAACAGGCTGGTTGATGTGGAGAAGAAGGAATCTGAAATCAATCACATGGAGGAGAAATTTGCAAAACGGGAGCAGGCGTTGGAAAAGAAAGGGGAAAAGGTCAGGGAAAAAGAGAAGGACTTTGAATCCAAAATGAAATCCTTGAAGGAAAAGGAGAAGTCCATTAAATCTGAGGAGAGGGACTTGGAAAGCGAGAAGAAACAACTAATTGCTGAAAAAGAGGATTTGGTTAGGCTTTTGGCTGAAGTTGAGAAGATTAGGGCTAATAATGAAGAACAGCTACAGAAGATTAGTGAGGAGAAGGACCGACTGATAGTAAGTGAAGAGGAGAAGTCAGAGTATCACCGGCTGCAGTCAGAGTTAAAACAGGAAATTGACAAGTACATGCAACAGAAAGAACTGCTTCTGAAGGAAGCTGAAGACTTGAAGCAGCAAAAGGAGCTTTTTGAGAGAGAGTGGGAAGAGCTGGATGACAAAAGAGCTGAGATTGAGAAAGAGCTGAAGAATGTAAATGAACAGAAGGAAGAAGTAGAAAAATGGAAACACGTTGAAGAAGAAAGGTTGAAAAGTGAAAAGGTGGTGGCTCAGGACCACATACAAAGGGAGCAAGATGATCTCAAATTGGCCAAGGAATCATTTGAAGCCCATATGGAGCATGAGAAGTCAGTATTAGCTGAGAAAGCTCAAAGTGAGAGAAGCCAAATGCTTCATGAATTGGAAACACGGAAAAGAGAACTTGAAACTGATATGCAGAATCGGTTGGAGGAGATGGAGAAACCCTTGCGTGAAAGAGAGAAGTCTTTTGCAGAAGAAAGAGAAAGAGAACTAGACAATGTTAATTACTTGAGAGAGGTAGCTAGAAGAGAAATGGAAGAAATTAAAGTTGAAAGACTTAAAATGGAAAAAGAAAGACAAGAAGCTGATGCAAATAAGGAGCATCTTGAAAGGCAACACATTGAAATAAGAAAAGACATTGATGAACTTCTTGAGCTTAGTCAGAAACTGAGAGACCAACGGGATCAATTTATTAACGAGAGAGAATCCTTTATTTCGTTTATTGAGAAATTCAAGAGTTGCACAAACTGTGGTGAAATGATCTCTGAGTTTGTGCTTTCTAATCTACGACCTTTAGCTGAAATTGAAAACGCAGAGGTTATTCCCCCACCAAGACTGGGTGATGACTATTTGAAGGGAGGTTTCAATGAAAATCTGGCTCAGAGGCAAAATAATGGGATATCTCTTGGTATTGATTCGAGATCTCCAGTTTCTGGTGGTACCATGTCTTGGCTCCGTAAATGCACCTCAAAGATATTTAATCTCTCACCAGGGAAAAAGATTGAGTTTGGCTCTCCTCAAAATTTGGCAAATGAAGCACCATTCTCTGGTGAGCAAAATGTAGAGGCATCCAAAAGAGGATGTGGCATTGAAAATGAGGCTGAACTATCTTTTGGAGTTGCAAGTGATTCTTTTGATGTCCAGAGGGTTCAATCCGACAACAGAATCAGAGAGGTTGAAGCTGTTCAATATCCTTCACCCGATGAACATAGCAACATGAATAGTGAGGCAACTGATCTTCCAGAAGATTCTCAGCCTTCTGATTTGAAGGGTGGTTACCAAAAGCCAAGTAGGAGAGGAGGCAGGAGAGGCAGGCCTGCAGTTAAGAGAACTCGCTCTGTGAAAGCAGTTGTTAAAGATGCTAAGGCTATACTTGGGGAGGCTTTTGAAACAAATGACAGTGAGTATGCAAATGGGACTGCCGAGGATTCTGTTGATATGCATACTGAAAGCCATGGTGGTTCTAGTCTTGCTGATAAAAGATCAGCTAGAAATGGACGGAAGCGTGGCCGTGCTCAGACATCTCAAATCGCTGTGAGTGGTGGGGATGATAGTGAAGGACGTTCTGACAGTGTCATGGGTGCCCAGCGCAAGAAGAGGCGAGAAAAAGTTCTTCCAGCTGAGCAAGCTCCAGGGGAAAGTCGATACAATCTACGGCGACCCAAAACGTAAGTATTTAAATTGTTATATCTTGAGTACCATGTACAAACATTGGAATGCATTGCAGTTTCTTGAATTGAAATATCATTTGTTTTAGGTTGGAATAAAGCTACCACAATTAAGAATTATTTCTAGAGCACTGTATCAGATCATGGATGTAAAAGTTATTTTTTAGCATCATGAAAGGGATAAAACTTATGATCCTGTTGCCATTCTATGGTGGTCATTCCATGAAACTAACTTGTAAGTTTACACTATGTGTGATCAGTGGAGTTACAGTTGCTGCTGCAAGTGCATCGCGTGACCTTGTCAAAGATAACGAGGAAGAGGTCGATAATGCTAGAGCTACTGAGCACTACTCTAAAGCTGCTCCTGCTACTTCAATAGGAGTTGGTAGCGAGAATGGTGGAAGCACACACTTTGTGCGGGTGAGTGTAGGCATCTTCACTAGCCCATTAAAATTTCACTAGATAGGATGTAGGGGTGTGTGTGTGTGGGTGTGAATGAGGCCCTTCTATTTGTTTTATGGATTAGAATCAATTTCTACCACACAAGTTCAATATGTTACTGAGAAGTTGGTCCGCCAGTATTTATCTTTAGGAGTGAATGATGTCTAAGAAAACATGTTAAGAGCTGCCCTGTCCTCACAGCACATGTTTTTATATCTTTCAAGAAGTCAAAAGCTGGTTCTTCAAAATATTTTTCTGATGTGATTTCTCTTTTTAACTTTGTGCTCAGTGTGGGACTCTTGGAGACACTCAAGATGGTGATGCAGATGCAATAAAAAATCTGGAAGAGAATACGGCAGTTAGTGAAGAGGTGAATGGTTCAACAGAAGGGGGTCAAGAGTATGTTGATGGAGATGAGTACAGGAGTGAATCCCAGAATGGTACTCCCATTGAAGAAGATGACGACGATGAAGAGTCTGAACATCCTGGAGAAGCCTCAATAGGAAAGAAGCTATGGACCTTCTTCACGACATAATAACAAAGACTTGTTTCCAGTAGGGGTGGCTTCAGTTGGAACTTGACTGCATCAACTTCTTTAGCTTTGCTGTTAGCTCTCTAATGTGTAGTATTGTGCATTATCGATTTAAGTGTAGTTAGAACTACGGAAGTATTTGAGGCGGAGGGATAGGGTTTTTGTTTACCCTCACTTTTCTTTTTCTTATTTTTTTTTAGGATTCAGGACAATATTGGGCTGTTTCTTATTTTTGTACGACAATGCTAGATATTCTTATGTAGCAGCAGCAGTAGCCAGTGCATATTTTATCGCTGGACTGAGAGCTCCGCCATTTCCACATTGTTTGTATCAAAGTTTGTATCTCTTTCGTTCTGGGCTGATTGTTTTAACTACCTCATCTCTCTCTCTCTCTCTCTCTCTCTCTCTCTCTCTCTGAGTTACAGTGATGATGGTATGATGGAGAAATTCAAAAGCCTGGTTTTGTTCACTCTCATCGATCTGAGTACCCAGATGCATGGCCACCCAATGGTACGCTTGTGTGTACCCATGTCAATCTTCAAATTCATGGTCATCCCAAGTATGAGCCTTGGAGTTTATGACGATTACTCATAGACATGGCCACCATTAGCTTGAGCTTCTGAATTGAGTATTTTTATGGTGAAAAAATAAGGGGTGGGAATTATGAGCCGGGCAATAAAGTCTACTTGTCCACGACAAGTGAAGTGACGAAGAAATGTGAAATTAAGAAGGATTTTCTTTTTGAACAAAATAGAAATTAAAATACAATGACTGCATTTAAGTATGGATGTTTCCAATGTGAATTAATAAATTTTTTTTATATTAATACTTAATATAAGGTGCAATCTCAACCATTTTGAACTGTTTTAATCCGAAGGTGCGTTAGTGTTTGTCCTAAGAAAAATTTGCTAATAGTATGTATGCCATCAGTAGTTGCAGCAGTAGCTAACTGGATAACATGCTTCAGACAAGACCTGTGAAGAACGCAAATTTTTTAGGCAATCCATGTGATTAGAGATCAAGGTTTTTGGTTTTGTTTTGCTTAAGCTAATTCACCGAATATTGAACGAAATAAAGGAATTTCATAATATAAATGGTCCGAGAGGATGTTGCATTTCTGTTTAATACAGTTTTTCTTTGTTTCCTTGATCAACACAAATATTGGCCAAGGGCAAGGTGGTGTATTGAAAACTAGAGAACTACAGAGAGGTAAGATGTCGGATGAAATTAGGCTTTCTTCTTTCTGGTACTTATTCTGCTTCTATCATACACAGTTTATTTTCCTTCCACCTGTATACTTTCCACAATAATAACAATAAACAACAATGGTTTTACATGCAGAAAATACAGTAATGGTTGAATCATTGGAAGATCATATCAGAATGTTAAAGAATGAGTTTATACATCAATTGGATTGCCTCAAACTAGAAATTCTGATTTACCTAATTCTAAATCTGTATTCATGTACTGATGTCCAAGAAAACTACAATCTTCAGGAAAGGTGACCGTATGTAAGGGCTAAAGAATGAGGTCAAGGCATCAAAACTAGACTATAAATAATAAAAGCAAACTTTTTCTAGGCCTATCTTGTTTTGGATCCATACCAGCTTTTTCTGGGTGTAGCTCATGACCAACTTGGAAAATCAGGCCCACAAATCACAACCCTTTCGAAGGTACTAAGTTTGTATACATGCGGTTGGTAACAGACTGAGATTTACTTGTTTTTATTTGACAAAATTTTTGAGCCCTGCTAAACTAAACCAGAAATTATTCTGCTTCTCAACTTTCTATACACCAGGCTGCTGGTGTTGACAATCCCGTCCTATCTGTACACTTGAGACTATCAATTGGTAGCAACCTTCGCTGTTCACTATCCGACTAATTCTGCAACCGTAGTTCTGCATGCTTCTTCAGATCTCATCCCTTCAAAATCAACACCAAATCAACCGATAAATGAGTGAACATTAGAACAATTATTGTGATGCAGGTAATAAGAATAAAAGGAAATACCTAGGAAGCAGTAGAACCTCTTTTTTCTATCCTCTTTGCAGAGATGGAGGGGGTGGTGGCTAAGTGCAGAGAATGTAACTCACATGCACCGTCGTATGCCACAATTTGATTCTCTACAGTTTCTCGAATGCAGATTTATCACGTACCATGCCTTCTTACAGTATTGACAACCTCCAGTAGTCCGAATAGTGCACTTTGTTGCATGGCAGAGTAGCTTTTTTATTTTGAGGCAGTTTGGGTAAGAGCAAGGCTGAATCTTGGTTGAGCAACATTTACGTGCGTGATGTAAAACATCCAGCAGTTCCCTTTTCTGCACCACATATATACACTACACTGAGCATCACAAAAACACATGCACCTACACACGCATTCAAACTGCAAACTTTTATTTGTAACTACTAAGCTACATGAATTATTGTTAATCCTTATCGCTATTAATATTATTATTATGGAAAGAGATGAAAATCATTGTTGTTAATAGAGACATGGACACACACAACATTCGAGGAGGATAGTATGGGTATTTAAAAATATAACTTACCATCAATGGTTTTTGTGGCGAGTCTCGACTCTCTGTCCTACAGCTAACTGTGGTAGAACTTTGAGTCAACTTATGAATGTGACAAGAACTTCCTTTCTCTTGATAGCATGCTGCACAAACACCAAACTCTGGGCAGATCTCACATACCCAGCTCTGAGCAACCACAGCATCCTTATGGCAAATACTGCATGTGTTCCCAGCAGTCAGCACAGTACCATTTCGGAGATGATGCAGAATCATTATTGAGGAATACTTCGCCCGGCGAAGTGTGTCAAACTGATAGTGATTTTTCTCACACAAGCTCAAGAAAGTATGCCTGTTCTCAAGTAAACGACTGTTTGAAATAACATCTTCGTCCTTAGTATCAGAAAGCACATTCTCCACCATAACCTGAAAAAGGGCAAAAGTCAAAGAAATGAGCAAAGATATGCTACTCTAACTTCAAGGAGAGTAATTATTTGAAGAATTGTTGCTAGGCTGGTTTGTAGTATCTCATATTTGCCACATATTATTAGAACACTAATTGACTGGTTTAGATTTTTACTAGAAGGGCAAAACTACCATACGGGCCTATAAGGTTTGGGATTCACCTGAGAAAGCACATGTTGTTCCATGTTGACTGATATGTGCATGTCCCTCCCAGAAATTTTGCGCTCGGCTTCATGGCATCTACAGCATACAAATTAAAGGAACAATAAATACAAATTTAAATTAAAAAATTTCCACTTCAATCAAGTTCTTAAACCCAGAAATACCATACTTCTGGACAACAGATTCTTGGCAAGAAAGACAAACAATGTGCCGCACATAATTCACAGGCGAAGAGAAGATTCAATTATTGAGAGACCAAAAAAAAAAAAAAAGATAGTCAATCAGTTCAACCTATAAAGCTAGTAGAACACTGAAGTACTATACAAGTATTATAAAGCTTCAGGGATAACTTGTGCACCCTTGTTCAACAAACTCAGTTCCATTTCCTATTTATTTATTTATTATTATTTGAATTACTTGTTCAACCTATGATGTAGTATTTACTCAAACCACATACAGACACATCTCCATCACTTTCAATTCTCAATGTACTGCACATTGTTGGGAATAAGATATCAATAACATAAGACTACAAGAGGGACCTCAGAACCTCCAGGCACCATAACTATTCTGATTAAAGGAGGGATATGAAGAGCAGGAAAGACCTGAGAGAAATTTGGTACCTTTCACAGAGGTGAAAATTTTTGCACTGACTGCAAGACCAGCGTCCCCCAGATAAGATTGCTTCATGGCAGTGGGAGCAAACATACTGCATGTCGACAATTATGAAGTCCTCCTTATTTGGTAAAATGGTCTGCCCCAGCTAAAAAGGAAGAGACACCAAAACAAACTGGAGAGTAAGTAGATGTCTAACAGGGGGAAATAGGGTAAATATTAATAGTATTAATGAAATTGACAATGCTGGTGCAGATGTTTCTTCCTGCCCAAGACCTATTCATTATATCATTGTTAAAAATTAAGGCGGCCACTACACTTGCTTGACTAGTGATATTGCAATCAAGGAATGGACATATTACCCAGGCATGCCTCAGCATTTGGATAACTTATTGCCCTCATTAAATCCCAGGGAAGTAGCAACTAAAAGTGGAAGGCGAGTATATGAATCAAGCATTAGTTATCTGCTTTATTTGTAACCTTATCTATCAGAATTCGCACACTTGTCGCTTTGTATATTTACTTATTAAGCCACCAAGTTTGCTTCATCTATAGTATGCAAAGTGAAGAATTAGAATATTAGAAGGTTGCTTTTAAGCCACCAATTTAGTAGGAAGAATTAGAAAGGGAAAGGTTAAGAATATTTACTTTCTGCATCAGTAGAATATCTTTGGTAGAGCCATCAGAAGGACTGGTATGTCCCATGGCTTTTAAAGTTCTCTTTGTTATTGTTTTCTTTGCTTTCTTCTTTGAGTCTGTCATCCTTTCTTTTTCAATGTTCCTGATCACATCCTCAGCAGTGGCAGACCAATAGTCACCATCAAAATACGGCAAACGAGCTGCTGTTACCTTGGAGTTGCATTCCCCAGTAGGGATAAAAAAGCGATCATATAAATTAGTGAAACTGACCACAATTTTTTCATTTGCTGCTTTTTTTATCATTGACTGATACCTGCACAAGTGAACTAGTTAAAATCAGTGAAGGCACATACGCAGAAATGAATGCACACATGCACAGAGAGACAAACACACAAGATAGGGGAATTGTGTGCACAGAGAGAGAGAAAGAGAGAGAGAGAGAGAGAGAGAGACCATTGCCGCAGCTTATCAGGCTTGGGTGTTTTCTGCATTTCTGGATGGCAGTATAAAATATAATCTTCTCCCTTCACAGGAGGGCACGCCCATATATAGGAGGTAATAAAACCTCTTTTCTTGCAAAACTCAAGGTAAGCTATCTGAAGACAAAAATTAGTAAAAAGAAAATTTGAGTTACCATTTGTCAATTAGCTGTACCAGTAACATAGGCTTAAATAATGATAGGGAAAAGAAGTAACTACCAATAACTCATGATAAACAAATGTACGAAGAGCTTCTCCATTCACAGTTTTTGTCTCTGGCCTGAAGTACTTAATAGAATCCAGATATGATATATAAACACAACGCTTATTCGGATGACTACATTCTGAGCCGAACTCTTGCACATACATTCCAAAAAGGCATACATCTACCCCTTCAATCTTCTGAAACAAAAGAATAACCTGAATGCAAAAAAAATAAAAATGGTATTAGGTTAACTATAATAAACAAGCAGTGACACTAAAATAGAAGAGATTCAGAGTGAGACAGGAGGAAAGTCTATAATAAATCAACAAAGAAATCTATGGATTGGTTAAAATTTTCCCACCTTTGATATGTATGGGAATTCAGCAGGGTAATTCTCGTCATGAAAGAGATCCAAAAACTTTTGATTCACTTTTAGTGTTTTTTGAACAGATAAAACCACTCTGACAACAAGATCTTCGACTCCTGGAACCTAACAACCCATCAAATCAAACAAAAGAAGTTAGCAGATAGAAGGGATTGTATACCATAAACACATTCCCTGTGAATATATAAACAGGAATTTCAGATGCCAATTTAATTTATATTGAGTGTCTTATTAGATTCGAATGTCCTTTTTCTACATTTTCAACATAATAAACCACTGAGACAACAAAATCCTTTGTTCCTGGAACCTAACATCTCATTGAAAGAAACATAGTAATAACAAACAAGAAGCTTCAAAGGACTGTAGATTATGAACCATCTCTGTATGAAGACAAGCAGCTTCAAACAAGAAACTTTATAACCGCTAGGCCCATGATTGAATTGATTAGGACATAACCGCTAGGCATTGACCTCAAGACGGATCTTAGTGGTCACAATATTTTTGTCCAACTCTAAAAACATAAAAAATTCTCTTAAAATGCAAAATAAATTAGATAAACTGAAAGTGCATCCTAAACAGAGTTTTATTCTTACCTCAAAAAATTCTTTTCCTTCGACCTTTGCTCTCTCTTCTCTCTCTTGCTTGAGGCGCCTAAAGAGTCTTTGTTCTATGTGGTCGCTAAGCATGGTAGTTGGTAGATCTTTTACACTGAAAACAGCATTATTTGATAAGTTCTTGAGCTCTCCACATTCTGTCTCTTTTGACAAGCATTTGAGACATATGCATTCAGCTTTGCCTTCCAAAGCACTTTTATCATTAAAGAGAGCACATATCTGATGTTGCCAGCCATTGCATTTATCACATTGAACCCACTGCAAGTACATAAAAAGCCTCAGGAATTGAGTCACTAATTTCAAGATTTCAGAAATAAAAAGACCAAATGACTTAAACTTACAGATTCTTCGGTTTCTTCATCATTCTTCTTTTTACTGAGTTTTGCCTTTGAAATGTGAATACCACGAAATGAGATATTTCCACCTCGAGACTCCTTATAGCACAACGTACAAACACAATATTGTGTATCATGCTCGTCTAGTGTGCAGTAATAGTTTACACTGCGCTTGATACGGGCACCACAGAATGAGCAATAGATTGGTGTGGGGGCAAAAAAAAGCTTACCCGACACACACAACTGACACACTTTCTCACTGTTTTCTCTTTCTTCCGTCACGATACTCTGTTTTCAAATAAAGGCATAAGAATAGTATTGTTCATGTTCAATCAATGCAAACCTAGACAAATATAAATTAGTTGAAACTCTTGGAGAAACTTAAAAAAAGCAACAACGGTGAATGGAAAAATTACTACCTGATCAATGCTCTGCCCAAGACTTGATAAATGTTCCTTGATTTGCTCTTCTGTGAAAATTTCAGTTAAAAGGGCACCCTTTGTCTCTGGATTCTGTGGCTTTATCACTTCCTTAAGATCAGAGTCTGGTATTGGCTCCGTTTGGTTGAACTCAGTCCTTTCTTCCCCCTCTTTAAATTCAACACTAAGCTCTTCTGAGAGCAAAGATAAACTCTTGAACCCCATTCCTCCAGGAACTTTTTTCACATTGTCTATAATTTCACTAGTGCTAGTAGGGTCTAATTGCTGCATCTGATGACAAATAAATACTCCTACAGAAGGAAGAGGCACACTTTCGGAATCCAGTTTATTGATATTATCAGAATCACATTTTCTAACATCACTGATCCCCGTGGAATCTTGTATAGAATTTTTAGCTGGTTCTATTTCCACATGCGTTACTTCCGAATTAATAGATACAGGAGATTTTGACTGTTGCTGCAGATATGAAAGTCCTTTAGGAGCACAAGGCTGGACAACTGAAGGAGCCAATAGATGAGAATTCTCATTTTTATTCTCCATCTTCAACCTTTTTGACGAAGGTGACATATCTTCAATATTTCCTGAACTGGGTTCATCTGAAGCATACTCTTGAGCACCATTTGACTGTCCTGGAGGAACCTGAGGCTGCAAATATGGATGAAGGGGTCGTTTTTGGTTATGTTGAGACTTTATCATCTGGGAACAAGATTGCACTATATCCTCAGAATTAATAGATAGAGGAGATTCAGATTGGTGCTGCAGATATGGAAGTCCTTCATAAGCACAATGTTGAACAACTGAAGAAGCCAAAAGATGAGAACTCTTATTTTTATTCTCCATCTTCAACCTTTTTGACGAAGGCGGAATATCTTCAATATTTCCTGAACTGGGTCCATCTGAAGCGTACTCTTGAGCACCATGTGACTGTTCTGGAGGAACCTGTGGCTGCAAATATGGACAAAGGGGTCGTTTTTGGTTATGTTGAGACTTTATCATCCGGGAACAAGATTGCACTGTATCCTCAGAATTAATAGATAGAGGAGATTCAGATTGGTGCTGCAGATATGAAAGTCCTTCAGGAGCACAATGTTGAACAACTGAAGGGGCCAAAAGATGAACACTTCCATTTTTTTTCTCCATCTTCAACCTTTTCGACGAAGGAAGAATATCTTCAATGTTTCCTGAACTAGGACCATCTGAAGCACACTGTTGAGCAGCATGTGACTGTTCTGGAGGACCCCGAGGCTGCAAATATGAAGGATGGGGTCGGTTTTGGTTATGCTGAGACTTCATTATCAGGGAACAAGATTGCACTATATCCTCAAGAGTTGAGATCTCTTGGCTGAAGATTCTGCCAGGAAGAATATTAGAAACTTCAGGAACTTCTATTGGAATATGTTGGGGGATCAGCAAGTTAGAAGAGGAAACCGCTGAAAATTCTCCCACTGTAGATGGAAAAACCATGGATTGAGCATTCCCCAAACGACCTTTGAATTCATAGGATTCAATTTCACAAGAAAAAGTACTTGTCAGAACAAGAAAACAGTATACAGAAATGAAACCAAGAAAGAACCCAATAGAAAACGAGACCATATATTTGAGTGGATAGACTTGTTATGCGTAAGTATGTTTTCCATTACAATATATTTATTTATAGAAATCTAGATCCTCTAACATAGTTTCAAAAATAACTCTACATGACTCCATGCAGATTGGTGAACAGATACCTGCTTCAAAAGCACATATTGAATCAATGAACATACAATTCATCAATCAAGTTGATCAAACATAAGATGGGAGAACTTGGATCCAACTATGTGGTTACATAATATGAGTACAAGAATGCCACTTCTACCCCAGTCCAGTGAGTAAACTAAGACATCTGAGTCAAGCCATCCAAAATCAGAAAGAAGTATGCCATATTTCTTAGTTTTTATAAATAAATAAATAAAAAATCAGATACTATATTGTAGCTTATAGCTAAATCTGGTATCAATAATTTTCTCATCAGGCACTGCAGAAACTATGAAGTAGTCTAACACCAAGAAACTATACATGATCTGAGGACTTAAAACAAACAGAAGTTACAAAATAACACATTTTGTCAATCATGCAACTAAAACTCAAGTATGATTCATGACTTCATAAACTGGAAGAGGTTAAACATAATGCGTGCAAAAGCATACCATGGTCAAGATGTTGCTGTTGAACATGACAATCAAACAATATATCAGAACTGTAATGCAGATTCCCTTGAGGAGCGAATGTCCCATCATCAAAACCTCCAATAACAGAGAACTCATTGGCATTGGAATATGCAGTGATTGATGCTGAGGCATCCTCAAGAGGAAGAAAAATCTCAGAAGCAACCTGCATTAGGCCTGACGAAAAAGACATATCCAATTCATTGGAAGCAATGAATCTATTGGCATATCCCTGCTTATAACCATTAAAAGGTGACCCTACAACAGAAAATTCATTACTCCATTAGATAAATATGTCTATACTAACCAATTGTTAAATGAGTTTGTTTTGGAAAGTTAAAATGGCCCACCTTGTATGAGGTTAACGTGATCAGCATTGTTAGCTATGAAAGCATTATGACCAATGGAGTCATATTTACTAGTACCACTTAAGCAGTTAGACGGTGTTTCTGCAGCACCTGAATTGCAACAACTGTGAGGCAGCCCTGAAGTTGGCATTGGCGAACACAAAGGCAAACCTACTTGTTCATTGGAGTTTGCATCATATAGTTTATGCTGGAGTAAAATTTGCAGCCGATGAGACAGTGTCTCCTCATTCACATACTCCTCCTAGAATATATCCAAAAGTTAAAAGTTCAGGATATATAACATGTGCATTCATAAATTTTCAACTAGAGAAGATATAGCAGAATTATATCCTATAAGATTCAATGTAACAGGAACAAGAACAAAATCTAGTTAAATAAACAAACAAACTTCTCTAAATAAATATTCAATGTAATATAGAATAGCAGACCTCTGAAGTAGCCTCCATAAATAGCTGGTTTTCCAGGACACCCACAAAATCAGATGCTAGCTCTCCCAACACATAATTGGTACTTAGAAAGAAGATGTCAGAACTGCGGAAGAATTCCAAAAGTCAGAACAAATATACTAGTAGTGATTAAGATTTCACAAGTTTAGTCTAATATATCCACTTACATTCAAAATGAAAACTTACAAGACTTACATTTTTTTCCTAAACAAATTACGAACGCTGCTAACTCTAGGACCTTTGCGCCAATCACTCAAGTAGCCTAGTTGGCATTTTATTGACTGACGACGTAAACCATCCCCTCCCAGCAAAAACGGACTTGAATTCAGCACCGGGTAGTTAGATATATGGCCAAAGGTTTGGTCTGAATTGTATCTCTGTACATCCATCTTGCTGATTTTACGAGACTTCATTCATGCTGAAACTGTAAATTACCAAGAGTTGAGTACGAAAGGGAAGGAAGAATCAATCATAAGAGTTGTGAAAAGTGTAATTAAAATAGCTAAATACACAGAATTCATCAAAATAACTTAAGGAGCTTGATTATCTAAAACTAACAGAATGTTTGAGTGTGCATGAACACTGTGCAATTATTTAAGTTTCACCGCAACTTTTGGCAGAATCTAATTGCTTAGATCATTACATCATTGACAAACACACACTGTCTGTTCCTCAATAATAGTTCACTGCAATTTTCCATATTACAGTTTGGCAACCAGCTAGTGCGTGATTTACTGCACCAATATTTCTCGAGTCCTAGATCATTATTGCTCTGCTTATTCGAAATTATCCTCGTCAGTATTTGCGTGCAAGTAATTGTTATAACACTAATTACTTCCTCGTGAAACCATCAACGTCCAACAAATTTTAATGAATAACAAATTTTTATTCTTCTGAAAACTTACAAAATTAATCCGCTCAAATCCCAAATTTGCAAACACAATCATCACAAAACGAACGATATCCTTGAAAACCCATCAAAGTCCAAAGCATTCTAACAAATTAGGAATCTTTACCTTGCTGAGGTGAGACCTAATAAAACCAATTCCCTCAAACCCCAATCCAAAATTCAGTAATTTGTCGCTCAAATTACTTCACTAAGGGACCGTTAAATCGGTCAAATTGTCAGATTACGCAACCGAATTGTCAGAGAGGCAGATACAAGAATTCAGAATAAACGTCGCCGAATTCATAAACCCTAAAAACAGCAGAACCAGAAAGAAAAGGGGGAGAGCGAAAACCCTAAAATTGGAAATAAGGGTTTAAGGAAAGAAACCTGTTTTCTTTGCTTTTCTTTATTGGCTGTTTGAAGTTGAAGTTTGCCTCCACGACATTACCATGGGTGGTGGGCCACGAAGCTTTTTTAATGATTTATAAGTACTGTGAAGTTTGGAAGTACAAAGCAAAGCCAGAGTCTAATAGGAATAGCTACGACTTTTAAACTAAGGTGACTTTCTTTACCACAGGAGGAGACGGGTGTGTATATTACGAAACCACCCTTCCATATATTTTTCAACCTGGAAGCTTATCTGAAATTTATATTTAATCTTTTCAGAAAATAGAAATAGAACTTGTTAAACTTGAGCCCCAAGTTTCGAATATTAAATAGAAAAATAGGCCCATTATTTTGGTCATTAGTTACAAAACCCAACAAAATACAAACAAAAAGCCCAATTAGTTAGGGCTGGATGGAAATGGACCTATTTTTATCTCATAGGCTGAAATAACATCTTAGCATTGATATTCTTTCCAAAATAATGTTGTTTCGCCACCGGGATTTGGCTCAAAAGAGAAAGACTTCGGTTCAAACCTCTCATGACACTTAGCAGTGTGTGTGAGAAACCCCTTGTAATTTAGACTATCGCTTCCATTCAAAAATAAATAAATTATTGTTTCAAAAGTTTCTTAAGGCACATATGTATGTAAAAATTAGTGGACACCTAAATTTAACTACCTACTTCAATATGACTCCACCATAATATTTTAATAAGATATGCTGTAAAGTGTAATTGTTATTTACACTCACAACATAGAAAATTTCAAATTTTGCATATAATGATTTGAGAATATCTGATTTATTTATATGTAAACCAATTCTAGACATAATTTATTTGAGCAAACAAGAGTCATATTATTTAATGACAAATTCATAAACAAAGCAATGAAATTCAACTATTTTCCTTCTCTTTGCCCAGCAATTCACCTTACGAGACGACCTATTCTCAACAATTATAAGCCCGAACCCACCACCATCCACTGGAGTTCACAACAACTAAAGTGATTTTTAGTTTTGTTGAAAATTGTTGGCATCAATTCTCACCTTTATCGCAAGGGCCATCTCAATTAGTTAAAAAGCATTTAACCATGCATCCGAGATCTTAAGTTTGATTCCTCCTTCCCCCTGAATGAAATTAAAAAGATCAGATCAAATCAAATCTCGCCTTTCTATGAGTTTTGCGATGCTTAAATTCGAATGGTATTTCTACCACTTATGCAGGAAAATTCTAGTTAACAAATAAACAAAAGATTTCTTCAAGAAACAAATGGCATGAAATCAACCCAACATCTCATGACTTTTTAAACGAAGCCACAGCAACAGAAACAAGGAAAGAATGGAAGCAGTACATACAATTAGAGTAGCATACAACAACAGCTGATTAAAGAGCCATCTAAACTCATCAAGCTCTATCTAGTTATTTGTACAAATCCCTCCTTGGGTAAATTAAATCATCTCTACATCCATCACAACTAGCATCTTTACTAGTTACATGTCATTCTCATTACCTCCTACGGTGATGGCGATGCCTGTCTAGCCTATCCCTAGTTGAACTATCAAGGTCGTAGTCACTCCTGCTTTCATCATTCCAATTTTCGAAATTGGCCGAGTCATAATCCTTGGGCGAATGATGAGGATTTGAGTATGCAAAAGAACCTTCATTGGACAAAGGGATTCTTCTACCTCTGTCTGATTGGGACCTTCCAAAGGTAGGGCTTCTTGGTAAGTTGTAACCATAATCGTAACTACCATATCTTGGGGGGTAACTAGATGGGCCAGAACCTGGTTCAACGCCAGGAGGCCCGTCATCTCTATAATCCCTGGACCACCTTTGCTCACGGTGATGCCCTCTGCTGACAGGTTCTGAATAATGGTTCGCTCTGCTGTATGAGCGGTTCCTAGAGTGATCAGAAAACGAAGGTGCAGTTGCCCAAAGTCTCTCATCAGCATTTTCTGGGATTGGTCCGTTCAATCCTGGAAATTCGACTGTCATTTTCCTCTGTGGTTCAGGATAATCGGTTTCAATAATTTCCCCATCCTCCTGTTCTCCCTTAATTTCCTCATCAGCATAAATTATAATCCCTGATGGCTGATCCTCGTCATCTGGATCTAAAAATGTTAAGATAAAGCGTCAAGGCTAGAAAAAAGAATACAAATTTATAAATAAACCCAATTCTAGACATGTATTTATAAAAAAACCCAAACACTATTTAAACATAGAAACACACCCAAAATCAACCCCAAAGTCAACAATTGTATATTTTTTGGGTATGTTTATAAATGGGTTTTGAGTGTGTGTAATAATGGGTTTTGGGTGTGTTTATAAAGTGTTTTGGGTGTTGAGTTTTTTTATAATTTCAGCTCCCATTTTAAATGGAAAACAAAAAGGGAACAAGTCCAATAAACTAAGACTATGACTAGCAAGTAGCTTGTTGAAACTAAAACCCTAAGTTTGATAATTTCCAGAAAACAGGATGGTCAAGGGTCAGGAGATTAGCACAATACTCTCCATAAACTTAGCAATGAATCTGAAACATTTGAACTGGGTCTCTCCAGGAAATGCACACCCAGACTGCTTGTGGACTATGATAAGTATTCCTAACTGGTTGTTTTAAGTGACTAAAGTCAGTAAAATATATTCAAATACCTAGATATCCTGGTGGGTAACCAATTTCTCGCATTCTGTTAAGCCAAGGAGGTGGATCAAGCTCCTGCACAAAACCCAATAGATAAATAAATAAATAGATGCATATATAACTGAAACAAATTTAAATAGAACTTTCTTTTTGACAAAACAACTTCTAGAAAGGAAACCAAACTCTATCGGACCAAAAGAAAAAAAAAAGAACCAAACTCTAACATTAACCTTGGTAGATTCATCAAATTCATCTTCACATGTTAACTTGATATAATAAATTAAAAAAGCCATAGCATGTTTGGTTGCTAAGAAGGTTGTAATCTCAACCAAAGAAATGAGGGTGACAGTAGTTATACAGCTTCAGCAATGTGAAACTTAATATATTTGCGAAGCAATTTGAACTCAACTAAACTTACTGTATTTAATAGAAATGTAATAGTATAACCCTTATCGGCAAATCTTGCATTCCAATTAGACTACTTTTATCCACAGCCACATATTCTCTTGTAAGCTGTTAGCTTCTTAAAAGTGCAACACACTGTACGGTATATCCAAATTCAAGTCATACGAACACGTCAAACATTACCTTTTAAACTAATAAAATCAGGCATAGGAGCTTAATATTCAATTATCAATATTTGCCTTGCAATTATAAGAAGCACCACTAGAAATTAACAAGTCTTCTATACTAAACACAAAGAGTTATCATTTACCCCAATACCCAAAAGCTTCCTTGTCTCAGCATCGAGAGCACCAGGCCTTAAACCATCATATTTTCCAGCTGGAGAATTCTGATAATATCGTGTTGAATTGCGAGAATTAGCATTCTGATTTCGTTTGAACTTGAGCTGTTTGCGGGCATTATTGACAGCAACATGGTTACGAGGCTTAGGGCAATCCTTCAACGAATGATTGTAAGAACCGCAATTGAAACAACGGCTTGCATCATCTATAATCTCCAAGCCTCTACAACATTAAATAAGAATGAAAAAGATCTGTAAGGCATTCTAACAAACACAAATTTTACTTTAAAATAGAAGTGATGCTCAAGACAGCCATAAAATGGAATCAAATATTTCACCAACAAGATTACCATATGAAGCAGCCTATATGTCATGCAATGACGAGATTAAGGATTTAATGAAGGCCTCTACTTAGACACCTGATGCAAGAAGCCCACTCACCCTTTACCTATTCATTATCATGTTTTTTTTTTGGTCTGGTTGTTACTACCATCCAAAAGATCAAGGACATAAATGTCTATGAGAAGATTAAATCAAAACATGGTAAATAAGGAACCCAATACAAAACTTTCAACAGCTAAATAAAGTAATACTGCCATCACACAAGAAAAAACCAATGGCACAATGCTAATGTATTATTAGAGCTGAATGAAACTTAGCAAGAGCACAAACATATTTGTAATTAACAAAACCAAGTTTGCTATTTGCAATAAGTGCACTTGAAAGAAGAGATCAGGTCTAGGTTTTGTGGGAGGAAAAGATCGAAGAAGAGATCATATAATCAATCCATCACCATCTTCAAGGAATATTACATGTATCAAAAATTTGTTGGGGAGTTGAAAGGTTCTCATTGTAATTGAGAGACCTATAATGCTAGTCTAAGAGGGAGGCATCTTCAGTTATGCATATTTGTAAGTACTTAAAGGCAAGAGAAGAGAAGAAAGAATTTATAGAATTCTTTTCAGCAGCATATGCTGCAGTGTAGGATTGTGTCAATCGAGTCCTAGGGTGATGACTAGAATCCTTCTAGTGCGAAGGTAGTAGTCATTCTGCCTTGTCCTGAACCATAGATCCTTGATTTCTATCAGCGCATATTTTAAGTAGACATGCCAATACAATGTCTCATCGAGCAGGCATTTTATTATCAGTCAGCTTTGTTGACATTGCTACATTCCTATTTTACTTTTTTTTTTGGTCTAAATTCCTATTGTACTTGAGATCACATAATATAGGGGGGGGAAGTGTTTACCCCTCCAAATTACTTGAGCCACCAGCCAAAGTCAAGCCTAAGGCATAACCACGATCATATAGAGGCACATAATTGCTATCCAAAGGAGTGGATTCCTTGCTCTCTGCATTCCTTGTTTGGTTGTCCATCCAAAAAGACTGCACATGAAAGAATACTTCAGAAGAACTAATGGCAAAGTACTAAGAAAAAAAATATCACAAACAACATTCCTTTTTTCCTGTTTTTGTGACAAACAGAAAAATTAAAAAACTGAAGAAATCATTAAACACATCTTGGGCACCATTATTTTATCATCGTTGTAGTACAAGTGTACAAAAAAATGTGGGATTTCGGGAATGTCCTATCTCCAAAAGGGAGGTGAGGAAAGTTAAACCAGGAGATGCTGCCACAAGTAGTGGTTGCATAAGTTTAGCAACGAAGTATGGTAAACACCCCCTTGCCTCCAAGCTTTTGGTAAGTAATTGGAAAAACGCCACAAATCAAGCACACAGGATGTATATAAAGCATAGATACAATAATGGGACCCTCACCACTGCAGACGTCTTCTCCGTGCCAACATGGAGAGCTGGAAAGAACGTGTCTTCACCTGATTCCACCACTTCAATAGGATCCTGAATGATTAAGAAATTCAAGTAGTATTCATACACCCAATACAGCCAAACGATAGACAAAATATATTACATAAAAACACAGCATTATAATTGAGTCAACAAATCAAAACAGGTAACAGCCAATTGAAGACTTCCCACTCTCCAAGATACTCTTGTTTTCATTCCATACGACCATAAATATAACCAGAGAAATCATTCTCCAAAGCTTAGTCCACTTCACAAATCACCTCTCATAGTTGAATGTTTAAAAGTACTTCCAAAGCCCAAACCCACCCCATGTTTTGACTTAAGTCTTCAGAGGCAAAGAAAATGGAACTTAAGCGCTTTGTTTACAACTTAACACATTGGATAATCTATCCCATTGAAAATGATGTCACAAAATAAAATATTCAAGATGTTGAGCCAGCTAAAATCCGGACATTTATATTCATTCTCATTAGAGGAATTTTTTTGTTTTCCTTTTCTTTTTATAGTTTGTATTAGTTTCTTGCCTACATTGATATTGTTTTTTGTTAAAAACAATGATTTATCAATACATCTTACTAATATGAGCATAAGAATTGATTTTGTTTTTCTGTTGAAGGAAACTATATGAACATAAGATATTGTCAAGTCTAATAATTTGAAACAAGGATGACTTCTGATCCTTGGAACTTTTTAATACAACTCAAACTGAATATACCCAGGTCATAAAGATCCTTTATGGGAAAACCCATCCCTAGTATAAATGAGGAGTCTTACTTGAGATGAAGGAACATGTTGAGCATGCCACTCTGACCACTGCTGTAATAGTTCTTCAAGCTTATGTTTACTAGCTCTGTAATATTAAACAAATAAGCTGAGAAGTTGACAAATGGAGAACTAACCACATTACAAATATCTATATAAACACATATGTACTTTGTAGTATTTGTTGGCTTAAGGTTATATCAAAACATTATGCAACAATGATTACTCCAGCCCAACCTTGTTAACGATTTATATGTTACACGCACTGAAGGTTGCTGCTCATCAACTGTTATTCGGGCTCTCTTAACACCTGATATAGCTGGCAATGTTGAATTATGGAGAACAGAAATTCAAAGATCATGTCACAACCGAAGATAACCAAATTTTCAGCATCCTAAAAATTAACATGCATCATAAGGTTAAGAGGTAAACCTATTTGCATGTGTTTTCCAGTTTCTCAGTTGGAAAGAGCTGGAATATGTGCAAGATGAAAACAATAAGATGACAAACGTGGAAGAAGGATACTAGTGCCACCGGTTTTATGGGTTCCAAAGGGACTTGCATCTTGGATAGGAAGGCAACCATTCTTGTGCACCTTTGAGCAGAAGATATTTGACTCCTGTGCAACTGTAACAGTTTCAGACTGTGCAACACTCAGCAAAGATGATTCGTCAAATAAATCATTGTTATGATTTGCTTGCCGTAGGCAATGAGCGTCTCCCTCCTTGTTACCCTTTATTTTGATTTCTTCATTTGCAGAACCAGAACTGTTAAAAGCAGGGAGGTT
>NC_024129.1:19761098-19788617 GCF_000346735.1 Prunus mume | reverse complement strand
TGAACCGCTACCGACCAAATCATTTTCAAGGTTTTCTTCTGGTATGCAATGGCTAACTTCATTTTGAACATCACTGTCATTCCCCAGATTCTCACTTTTCGGTTTATCTTCTCTATCCTCCGAATTAGTGGGTTGAGAATCAACCTCTTTAGAGTCGAAAATAGAATTGTTAGGTTCATCATTCACATTCCCACAAAGAGAATCTCCAGAAGGAGGGAGACCGATAAAATCCTCAGATTCCATATTCAACGAAGAAGCAACTTCTTTTGTAACAGACTATACGGAAACTCCTGCATTACATGAACAATCAGAAAACCAAGTATGATATAAAACTCAAATACTACTACTAAAGTACATTAAAGCGCACAAACACATGTATACCGGTATATATTTGTATGTAGACAAAAATGCCTTAAATTTGGTATTCAGGTACAGATATACAAGACTACGAGATAAAAATAAAGCTTGAAGAGTCAGGAACACCATCATTAAACCACCAATATTAAAATTAATTTGACCAAGACTTAAATAACCACAATCTGGTAGTAGAATCAATTATCCAGACACCACACTACCTCAACTCAAATATTCAACCTTGAAACAGACATCACAATCAATTATCACAAATCTTTACAACAACAATAAAAGAAAATACCATTTAAAACAGAAGGAAAGAGGAAGGTAAGCATATGATTGTCAATGAATTCAAGCTCTGTTTAGTTGCCGGGAAAACAAACACGCAATAGAACTAAAGCCTCAAAGCTAATTCCAAGGTTTCTCGGCAGCCAAACGGAGATGAGAAAATATATAGAAAGGGACCCGAAATTAGGGATTTGAAGAGTGCAATTACCTTGAGTTGAGTGAGATTAGGGTTTTGTTAGAATGCAGAGCAGCTTGAATCGAACTCCAGGAGATATCTCGGATTCCGAGAGAGAGAGAGAGAGAGAGAGAGAGAGAGAGAATGATTGAATGCGCTGCGGCGTACGGTACAACTCGGGCTCGCCGCCGCAGCTATTTGTTTTGCTATTTCTAGTGGGGGAATGCTAGCAACCTTCTCTCTAACCTTCTCATTTGGACCTTCTCCATTTTTCACATGACATGTGTCATTCTCATTACACTTAAAGCAATGTCATTAATGCATTACACAAGCTAACTTTTGCTTTCCAAGTTTACCCTATTCAATTAATCTATATTATTTTTTTTTGACAACTCTCTTACCATCTTAATAAAAAGTTTTTTTTTTAAAAGAAAATGTATGCTTTCCTCTTCTTTTTTTTAACACAAAAGAAATGTCAATTTTCTATTTTATATATAAAAAAGACGTCATTCACATCTGTAAACACCCCAATAGTACAGAGTTTACAGACCAACTACTTTTTTTTTTTTTTATAAAGGAAATTGTTTGATTGCATTTTTTATACTACTAAATAAACCAAAATATCCCCTAACAACATAGGCTTGAGATAAAATATATAGAAGCAAAAGAATAAAAAATCATCAAAATCGAATTCAATATGAAATAAATAAATAAATTGCAGTTTAGATTAACAAAAGAAAAAACAAAAGAGTGGTCTCCATCCATATTATACAAGCGGCTATAATATGTTGCTCTACTCTATTTTTATTATTTTTTAATGGTCATGAAGAGAAACATTTATAACAACCCAAGGCAAAAGGGAGGAGAGCCAAAACCTGTACAAACAATAAGCAAAGACCAAAAAAATAATTGACGTTAAAATTTTAAATTTTTATTTATTAAGATGGTAAGAGAGTTGTCAAAAAAAAAAATTAGATCAATTGAATAGGGTAAATTTGGAAAGCAAAAGTTAGCTTGTATAATGCATCAATGACATTGTTTTAAGTGTAATGAGAATGACACCTGTCATGAGGAAAATGGAGAAGGTCCAAAGGAGAAGGTTAGAGAGAAGGTTGCTAGCATTCCCCTTTCTAGTGTAGAGAAATCATTGACCTTTTTTTCTTTATTTTTTTTGTTCTTTTCTTACCTTTTTTACAGGGGTGGCATTTTAAACTGAAAAATAGAAAAATCGCAAAAATCAACCGACAATTTACCGCAATGAAACCGCAATCGCGGTAAATCGAACCGCATTTGCGGTTGCGGTTGCGGTATTTGATTTTCAAAACTTGTGGTTACCGCAAACCGCAAAGTATAGCTGTACGGATGATGAAGTTGAATTCTACAAGGAAATAAAACATATGACAACTTGTAAGTAATTAGTTTATTTATGCTAATGTTATTTATTCTTCTTCTTATAATAAAATGTACTAAACTATGTTGTTTTATTTGTAGATAACATTGGTGCTCAAACAATACAACTGGGTTCTCCAAATCCACTCATCACCAACACTTGAGTTTGTAACTTTAGTTTGTAACATTGGTGTATTGCATTTTCCTTTTAGTTTGTAACTTTAATTAACTTTGAATTGAATTTTTCTTTTTTGTTGTAACTTTAATTCATTTTGCTTTGCATTTTCCTTTTGGTTTGTAACTTTAAAGGATTTGGAATTGGAATGCTTGAGAAGTTTAACTTTAATTGGAATGCTTGGAATTATAACTTTAATTTTCTTAGGTCGTGAATACTTGAGAAATTGAGGAGATTGTGAATTTATATATACTTGAGAAATTGAGATTGTGTATTTATTTATTTAGGTTATGAATTTATATTTTTGTGAATGCTTGAGAACTTGCGGTTTTAAACCGCTAATTCGCGGTAACCGATCGCATTTTGCGGTTTACAGCAATGCGGTAAACCGCAAAACGCGGTCGGTTTGCGGTTTTAAAAATCACCAAACCGCAAATAGTCGGTCGGTTTGCGGTTTGAATAAAAATTCGCGGTTACCGAACCGCAACCACCCCTACTTTTTTAGATATGAGATTAACGGGTTGCTTTCCCACTAAACCAATCTCAAAGCGACACACAAAATAGTTTGCCCTTAAAATAAAATTTGCTATCCAATCAAATGAATTTTTTTGAAAAAATTGTTATCCGATCTTAAGGCAAATTTCAAGGCCTCGTGTCACAATTATTTTATAACAGATAAAATTACTTCACAACATAATTACAATTGAAAATGTTTTCTTATTAGATATTTTGACATGCTATGTTATTCATACGATTCATATTAGTAAAATTCTTCTTTGATATGTACAATTTTGTTTGGATGTGTTATATAGATCCAATTTGACAGTATATAATATATGTTCGTATATATGAATTGTTGATGCCTAAATTTGGTTCAACAGAAAATGATCTCTTTGAGATCGAGGTTGGACAATTCTTCCGGACTAAAGTCAGTGTGACCAACCAAGTCGTCCTCCAGAACCTGCAAAACAGAAGAGCTAACGATCCTTTATAGGAACTTTTTAATATTCTGTTTGAGGGCTAGGTTCATCCTTGGAACTTTTTAATACAAACTGAATATACCAGGTCATAAAGATCCTTTATAGAAAAACCCATCCCTGGTGTAAATGAGGAGTCTGACTTGAGATGAAGGAACATGTTGAGCGTGCCACTCTGACCACTGCTGTAATAGTTCTTCAAGCTTATGTTTACTAGTTCTGTAATATCAAACAAATAAGCAGAGAAGTTGACAAATGGAGAACTAACCACATTACCGATATCTATATAAACATATATGTACTTTGTAGTATTTGTTGGCTTAAGATTATATCAAAACACTAACATGCAACAACGATTACTCCAGCCCAACCTTGTTAACGATTTATATTTGTTCCATGCACTGAACGTTGCGGCTCATCAACTGTTATTCGGGCTCTCTAACACCTGATATAGCTGGCAATGTTGAATTATGGAGAACAGAAATTCAAAGATCATGTCACAACTGAAGACAACCAAATTTTTACCTGTATTATGCTAATTTTGCATGACCAGAATTGTATGGTTTGTCTACAATGCCTGGATTATAGCAGCTAAACTTTTTCTCCAGGCTCTGCCTTTGCTTTCTCAAGCACTTGAGAATGAAGACTTTGAAGGGTTGGCAGATCCAAGGCTGGAAAATAATTATGTTGAGAATGAAATGTTTCAAATGATCGAGCTGGCTTCAGCTTGTGTGCGTCATTCAGCTGTGAAAAGGCCACGGATGAGACAGGTATTTACAAATGTACATAAAAATGTAGGATTTCGTGCACGTCCTATCTCCCAAAGGGAGGTGAGGAAAGATCATGTCACAACAACTGAAGACAACTAAATTTTTACCTGTATCATATGCTAACTTTGTATGACCAGAATTGTATGGTTGTCTACAATGCCTAGATTATAACAGCTAAACTCAGGCGACTTTGCTTTCTCAAGCACTTGAGAATGAAGACTTTGAAAGGTTGGCAGATCCAAGGCTGGAAAAGAATTATGTTGAGAATGAAATGTTTCGAACGATCGAGGCGGCTTCAGCTTGTGTGCGTCATTCAGCTGCGAAAAGGCCATGGATGAGACAGGTATTTACAAAGTATGGTATGACCCTTTCCATCATTTTGTTTGTACTGCTGAGAACTAATACACTTTCTCCACTTGCTAGGTGGTAAGGGCTTTTGACTACTTAGATGAATTATCAGATCTCAGTAACGGAATGAAGCCTGGACAAAATGAAATTTTTGATTCCGCACAACAATCTGCACAAACTATAATGTTTCAGAGAATGGCATTTGGTAGTCAAGACAACAGTACAAGTTTTTTTAATCACACTCAGAGTCGCTGGAAAAGTAGAGACTCTAGAGAGCACGGGGACAAAACCGGGAGTAGCTGAACAAAACATGATTTCGTTGTCAGGATGCACATTTCTGTATTCTTTTGTAATCTAGATTCATTGATACAGTATTGTACGTATCTGTGTTTGTTGTTTTCACATATAATATGGGAACTTGTCTGACAAAGACAAAAAAAACTTGCCATTTACATAAAAATTGGTGCTACCAATATAAAATAAGAGGCTTGTAATTTGCACTAGAGGCTTGCAATGTGAAAGACAAAAGCCACACTGTGCCTCTTGCACTAGAAAAAGATAAACAACCACTGCAGCCTTGTAATTTGCAAGTCATCCGCGTATGTGGTATGTGTAATTATGTGATCTATTTTCTAATTAGTTGAAGATAAAGCCCTTCTTCTTTTTAACGATAAGCTCCTGCTACCAATCATTATCTTTGGCTCTGAATCCACTTCATCCTCATAATGCAACTTCTTGCCTGTCCATTCTTTTTCCCCAAGCAATGGATTCACCAATCTTCTTGAGCTTGAAGTTGGCTCTGATGGGCTTTTCTTGTATTCTCTTGTAAAGAACCCACCATCACTTGAGCTCTCTTCTTCTTCCAATGGTGCCTTCCCTTTGTCTTCACAAGAAGTCCAGCCAGCCTCTCCTCCTCCACTGCTGCTTTCTATCGAAGTTGATGTGTCACTTAATGTGTGGAAGACAGCAATACTCTCTTTCTTTCCACCTTGAAGATAATAGCTTCTGGTTTTTCCGTCGTATAATGGAAGAAGAGTTTTTGACCTTGAGCTGCCTCCATCTCTGCCCAAGCTATAAGTTGTTGATAGTTTTCTCTCTATGCCTTCCCTTTTTTGTAGCAGATTGCCCAATTTCTCAAGCACCTCTTCATTGGCCATTGCTTCAACTGCAGCTTTTTGCTCAAGTTCTGTAATGGTTCTATCGAATGCCTTCTTTTTTAGTCGAAGAGAACGCTGGGATTAAGGATAAAAAGAGCCGCAAGCATATTTGAGAAAGTGAGGGGAACATGGCTTTACAAGAATTATAGTGCAAGAACTGTTAACATATAAATGCTAATCTAGTCTAAGTTTAAGCATCTTTGATCTGCCTCACCTCTATCCCTTTCTTTAATGGAAAACTTACACTTTAAGGAAGCATATGATAAGGATTTAAAGCTTACTCTCTTTTCAAGAAAACTTCCAAGGTTTTCACCTTTAAGCTTCTTTTTACTCCAAAATATACAACAAAATCGCACAAGTCCAGCTAGTACTACCATGATTGCAGATTCAAAAAGCAGGAACCAGAGTATTGCCCTTTCATTACCTGATGGGAACAAAAACAAGAAAGCACTGGCAACTCAAAACTTTCAAGTGAAGATTTACAATTATGGCATTTGCATAGTGTTGCTACTTACCAGTGTAGATGCTGACAAGCTTCGGCCTTACTTGGGAGCAGCTAGACATCAGCTTCTGACCTGAGTATAAGTAGAGAATTATAATCACTGTGAGATAAATGAGTGCCAAGTCAATTGTGGAGTTAGTTCTTACGTGTAGAACGGCATGCCAGTGGGTTTCCAGTCTCTGCATTCATTCAACGAAAACATATCAATATGTGAGTCCAAATGCTGCTAGCTCCACAGAAGATATACATAATAATATCATCTAAATACATTATAGGGTGGTTGTCAACCTCAAAGGAGTTTTGGATTGGTGTGCACATCTAATATGTCTCTATGGTAAAAGAATGATAAGACACTCTTCTTTCTCATGTTTCTCAATTAGACTACAGTGGCAATCAATATTTCTACACACCGAAATATTGTATGACTGATGAACTATTGTTGAGAAGTATATGTGCTTTACTATTAGAATCTCACTTGAAGCTGCCACAAATGCAAGAAGAATCCTCTCGTCTAGTATAAAATGGCAAAGATCACTCTGAGACATAAAAGATGAGAATTGGCCTGGTACAACCGACCGAAGAATTAGGGTGTGCTAAGCAATAAAAATGGTGTGAAAAAGGAAGAAAACACCCCATAAATTGAGTTACCAGGATAGCTTTCAGACCAGTAGATGGACCCAGTTGCTGGAACATACAAGGTAAGAAGAACACTTTTGGGTTTCATAGCAGACACATAAGTATATTCGCCTACTGTGCGGCTGATCTTCCCCTCCATCTCTGTCTGAGAAATATAAATTGCAAAGCCAGTGCAGTCAAGGGTAGGACTGACTTGGATCACAGAATCTGTTACAGCTGTTCTTGAGAATTTCTTGAGAACACCAGTTGGTGAAAATGAGTATAGGAACCCATCTAATGAACCAATAGATATCCAACCTATTATAGCAGATGAAGTGGCAGAGAAAGCTAATCAATTTACCATGAGTTATAAACAGAATTTGGGCAAAAGTTCATAAAGAAACATGGAGTTTACCATTAGAATCAACAACTGGTGCATAATCTGCGGTACTTAATGGCCCAATACTTCCCTCCCACAAAACATTTCCTGAAGAAACATCTAGTGCCAACAAAAGAGCTTTAACTGGAACAGTAACATACAATCTACCATTGTTTCCAGGAGTTATAGTGAAAACTTTGTCGTAAGAACTTAAATCCTGGATCCACTTGAAATGTGGATGGCGGATTGATAACGAGTACAATTCTCCTCCAGTATTTGAGATCTGCACATTGTTATGACACTATAAATTGTTGATTTGACGAAAAAATTCCGAATGAAATTACTTTCCTGAATTATATAAACATTCTTCAAACTTATGTATAGTATACTGAGGGGAGAAACTGATCACATTGTAATATGCCCCTAAATTGTAATTCTGAAAGAAAAATGGGGAAAGAAAGCAAGGATGAGCAGACCTTACATAGATACTAGCCTCACATTCATCAATCACAGGGACTGAATTAAAAAAACAATCTGCACTGTTCTTCCTACAACCTTGACGATAGCCAAATAGATCAATCACAGGTCCAGCACTCCAGAGCAACTGTCCACGTGTCATGTATGCAAAGAGTCCCCGATTTTTAATATTTACAAATACAGATGAACTCATTGTGCTAACTGCCAGCCCAACAATCCCACCTTGTCCGTCTTTAGTTGGTTCTGCACTAAGTAAAACTTCTGCAGCTGGTTCAGAAGTTCCATTGTTTAACAAGTTGATCTTAATCACCCTGTTATCTGCAACCAGATACATCTGCAAAGATTTGCATAAATTTACAACTTTTCTTTGTAGCAGATTGGAAAAAAGAAACCAAGAAAAAGAAAAACTTGGACCAGATATCAGATCATATTAGACATGACATATTAAGAAACGCACATACATTTCTTCTACCACCATGAACAGGAGGCATATCAGAATTGCATGTATAATTCAAATGCATGGTCCAAGCAATGGACCCATTACTTTCAAATGCAAGCAAATCTTTCTCAGAGCAAGTATAAACCTTCCCATCATGTCCAATCAGAGGCCTCGAAAGTCTACGAGAATTTCTTCTTGTTGGCTCTTTAGCTGCAACAGAGAAAACAATGAAAACCACAATCACTTTCAAAGGCCTAGCCTTTAGAGCAACATATTCCTCTAACCCAAACAGATTGACAGCATTTCATTACCTGGGTAGTTCTGGAATTGCGTAGACTGAGAATGGGTAGAAGCCAAAGAAACCATTAGGAACAAGAAGACAATAGATTGAAGCACTGCCATTGCAGCAAAGAGCAGTGTGTTTGTGTGGTAATGTGAGAGAAAAATGCAGTTTTATTGGGCTCTGCTGGTTTGGAGATAGTTCGTCATTTGAAAAGTAACGGTTATTTAACCGCTCTGGACGTGGGGAAACCAAACCCAGTAACCGGAGGGCTGCCTGGTTCATGTAGACTTGAAGAGGGCGACCCGTCATACGACGATCCGGGTCATGCCGTTTTGCTGGCCACAGGCCCACTTTTGACATGCTAGCTGGGCCATATTTTTTTGTCGTTTGATCCACGCCCATATTTTTTTGCTTGGGTTTGGGGATCTTAAACCCTTCTTTTACTTCGGTCAGGTCAGGCTTCCTCTTCTTCTTTGCCATCTCTGAAGATTCTCAGCGTTTCCCACCATAGGTAAGCTCCCATTTCTAACTTTTGATTTCAATTTTTTAATGTCTACTTCCATTTTCATTGAATTTTCTTATCTGGGTATGTCTAGAAATTTGATTTTCCGATTGCCAAAGCTAATTGGTGAGTTGTTCAATCCGGTTGACTGTGTGTTGTCCTGCAATCTGATAATATCTTGAAATGTTTCGATTTGCAGTACAGGAATTGTCGTTTAATCTTGTGACCTAAATGACGAAAGCCTTAGTTATATTTTGATTGCTTGCCATGATCTGATTGTGTGATGTTTAATGCTAAAGCGTTCAATTTGGTAATTTTGTGTGTATCAATGTATCTTGTATTATGGTTTTTGACTTAGGGTTTTTAGTTGCTATTAAGAAATTTGGATGTGATTTAACGTACTCAGATCATTCTTCTGATTGTGTAACTTTGTATTATGATTTCATATATATTTAAATCTTTCTGCAACTTTTGTTCTACTTTCCTTTCATATTGCAGTGGTTTCAATAGCTAAATTGAGGGATGGCAACTGAGGAACAAGGAGAAGAAAAGCAGCAAACCACAAGCACTCAAGCTGCTGCTGGTTTGGGAGGAGCCGTGGTAGAAAAGTATCGACAAATCAAAGAGCACGCAGAGACCTACCCTTATGTGTGGGGTTCCTATATTGTTGTATATGGTGGTCTTGCCCTCTGGACTGCTTACAGATGGAGAAAGCTTCGCAAGACTGAGGATCGAGTACGGGCCCTTCAGGACAGATTACGCAAGCATTATGCCGCCGAAGAGGCTTCTGCAATCCCTCCCACACCAGTTAGAAAGGTTCCAGTTCCACCACCTGCTGATAAAATCTCCAAATAGTTAGGTCATTGATCAATGCCGTTCGGCTTTCTGTTACCCTGGAAAAATGTTCTTCTGAGTTTGAACACAAGATTGCTTGAGACTTCATACTGTGGCTGAGAAATGGAGAGTCCAAATTCATTGGTAGTTTAGGGTAAAATGTTACAAATTGATACTCTAATTTAACACATTTGTGTAGAACAGGTTCTTATATGCAAATTTTGTAAGACTTCACCATCATTTTATAAATAATGATGGTGACTTTCTATTTTGCCCTAAGTCAATAGGTGGTTGTATTACTGTCAGAAAGGAATTGCGGAAAACATTGTAATGTGAGCTTTAAGGATGCAGTGAAATGGATGGTGGTTTGATTTGATGCCTAGTTATCTTACTCTACTAGAGTCTAGAATATTTGTTTAGCGAAGCTCACACTCCTTAAATTTGTTGTTCTTTCTTATTTGCACCTCATGCCTTTTGGAAAGAAAAAAGAAAGAAACTGTTTAATATGAAAAAAAGAAAAAGAAAAAGAAAAAAAGAAATAGTCCCTAAATCAAACTTTGACTATAATAAAATATTTAATATTTGAAGGCGTTTAAGAATTAAGACTACATTCATGGACAACAAAAGCAAATTCTTCCAATCATCTAAAGTAATTGGATTACAAGGGGTCTCTGGACAAATCTGAGGCTATTGATCTTCAACTGCAATATTCAACTCTGGGATTACGATGCAGCAACCTCATCAAATTGAATATCTCATAATCTCTTTCGAACAATTTAGATCTCCGCGAGCTGGTTGAATCAACCACTTTTCATGGGCTTTTATGATAAATAATGACCAGAGTGCGACCTAGAAGGGACTGATGTTGCGTGCCAACTTCAACAAGATCTCTGGAACCAGGCGTTTTCTTGGGGGTGCCATGGCATCTTTCTCAAGAGCTTCTTTATCACCAGCATGTATCACAGCAACTAGTAGGTCAAACAATTCATCTTTACCACCTCTTAGAGGATCCTGCAAAGTGCAGCTCCATATATAATTGAATTCCTGATATCCTATTTCAGATTGCTATCCAAGAGTCTAAACTATAAACTAGTGTACGTGCACCAAAATATGAGTAGTAAATTGAGTCGGAAGTTTGTAATAGTGACAATAAAAGGTTCAACTTCGAAGTATAACTTACTTGAAGAAACAAATCTGTATGAGTCTTTCCACCGTATAGTATTAACTCGGCTTGAGCGCCTGCCTTTTGAAGCGCGTCTACAAAAATTTTACTGCACATAAAGACACATTAGTTTCTGAAGATATCAAACCATAATATATTTTGATTCAAGTGGTATTCAGATGTCCGTATCAAGACAGATCGAATTGAAGGTTTCCACTAAAGGCAAAATGTTTCTTTCAAGGTCTTAATCGGTACTGTACGGATAGTAGAAAAAGGAAGAGCACAAGCCATGGATGACAGGCATTATATCTATTCTAATTTAAGAAAACATTTTTGGAATTCAATTTACAGGAGGCATAATAAGCCAAGTATTCAAATTAGACATCTACTACATATTAGTTTCTTTTATTGCTCCAGAAGAATATGAGCATAGCGTTAAATTAAGGGTACTATTCATATAACATATCCACAGGATGCATCAAATCCCATATGAATGTATTTATTATATCAGGGGCATTCTAACCTGGCATCTGATGGTATCGAATAATCTGCAGTTCCATGGAAAAGAGTAATAGGAGGCAAGAGAGAAACAGCATTCCTATTGCTTGGGTCCTTTACTTTAAGTTCAGGAGAAAATTGATGCAAGGATTCTTCCCCTTCCATAATGCTGCATGACACATCACAACAAAGCATCATGAAGTAACAAACAAGAAAGAAAACATAATATAATTGATAGTAGCGCCAGCAAAATGTCTTATGGTAAGTACCTTAAAAAAATGGAACGATATAGTCCACGATTGTCGAAATGATCAACTAAATTAATCAAATTATACCTGTGAAGAGAATTAAAAAAAAGGTTCAATGTATTGATCCATCCATAACCTTCAATGAGTAGATCCATCAACATAGTACCAAAGCAATGACTGGTCATCAGTCTCTAATACAGCTTGATGCTACAATGAGCCATGTAAGTAATGCAGCAGTGTAGTGTTTACGGTGAAGTATCTGATGGAAAGATTTCTTTCCACTATCATATACCATGCTTCAAAAAATTTATGTTTCTAGAAGTCTGATTTTGTCTTGCCCATTTTTAGACACATTTAGAACTTTTTGTGAAGCCCCAATTTTGCAAATGGTGCAACCAATTCATAAATTTTTTTCTTCAAATTCAGTAAAGTTCAGTAGATTCATGATAATGCGACAAATAAAACTTTACCCGCCAGATAAACCAAAATAAGCCTTTATCTGGGAGACGCTCCAAGAAATGCTCTCTTCTTTCTTAGATTCTTTGATTGCTTGCTCCAAAAGAGCACAGGAAGAAATATGTGCACCAGCAGATTGTCCCATTAGATAGATTCTACTCAAAAAAATCACAGAAGGATCAAAGTAAGAAAAAGAAATCAATCAGTTTCAAGATGGGGAAGGGAAGAACAAAATTGTTAGACTTTCACCTGTTAGGGTCACCTCCATAATCTGCTATATTGTTGCAGATATATGAGATACCCTCAGAAGCATCTTTCACCATATCACTGATGGTACCCTGGGGAAAATTTCTGCATGCATCATATGAGTCATATCAACATAACTTGTAGAGGACAGGACAGACTGAAAGTGAAAACTGTTCGTTTGGGTGACATACACAAAATACAAATCTTCAATGCATAGACAACAAGCATAACAAAACAAGAGGCTCTTTTTAACTTTTAGAATGGCATATACTCAAGTTTCAGGGAGCAATCCTTATATGGTTAAACTGAAAAACTGGCATAAATTAGCCATGCTTGATCAACTTTTTTGGACATGAATCAACAGAAGTGGTCTATTTTTTTGGTCGAAGAAGTGTCTATATTTTATGCCTATGCAGTTTTATCGGTATTGTTACTACAATTCTTTAACAGAATAGAACACAAACGAATAGTTTAGTGTACTAATGTATCCCTCTAATAATTGACACAACGCGAACATGGTGTCTACAAGTCAATCAGTGCCTAATATTTTCCAAATACTTCATTTAAAGCACCACAGAAAAGTTAATCTAATCGTGCATTACAACTTGTACTTCTTGAACTAAAAGCAATTACCTGTAATCAACGCATGCCACTATGATGTCTCTTTCAGCCAACTGCAGACCTAAAAGAGATCCCCACGCTTTATACCTAAATCAGTATGAAATTATAGAAACTTAAATGTCATATAACCAGAAACTTAACCTAATAACACTTCGCATAATACACCCCAAGAAAAAGAAGAAGCAGAGAATATCATCTCTAGACCGTTGTAACAATTCACGAAAGAAATTTATAAGAATTGCTGAACTAACAGCTTCCAGCTGTCTTTAAGCAATGCCCTCATCCATTTAAAATCACTCACCCAATAATCCAGGCTCCACCAGTTACAAATACCACTACTGGCTTTTTTCCATCGCTATTTGCAGGTAAATAGAGATCCAACCTGTAAATAATACAGGATAAAATTTTAAAGAAATGAATTCACAGAACTTGTCAAAATCGAAACCTTTAACAAAATTCACTGACCTATTTCTTGGTTGATCTCCATACACAATACTACGCCGGACCTGGCTTGAAAAGAAATAACACAATGCAACTGGACAAAAATGAACAATCAAGTTATGCTCCATTGAACAGCTGAAGTTACTATTCACTACAATAAAATAATAAACAAAGTAACTCTCATCACATGGCAAACAACAAAGCTGTGTTTAGGAAGTTGATTATGTCAAAGAATGTCTTAGCACAGCAGTGGGGATTCTACTGACATGTCTATACTAATTATCATAATGATGGGAATATTGAAGTGGAACATCAACACTAATTAAACTTGGAGCCTTTTCCAAAAGATGATTTAGATGGTGCACAATCCTGTCTAGATGGAACATTCTTTCTTCGATTAGCACCAACCACACAAATCATGACAGTGAAGCTAATCTTAAATGCAGATGCTTTTTTATTTTACACAAAGATAACTGCAGATTTTCTTATAATTCGATCAGCAGACATTATGATTTGATCAGTATGAACATTAAATAATATCTTCCAAGACTGGCTGAGGATTTTTAGCAAACAGCCAATTTAGCCTCAATGGTGATACCCATGAGCCTTCCGCCATTACACAGTCACAAAGTTTTTTATTTTTATTTTGATCGTATTTTGACAGTGAGTGTAGGAACAAGTTAACATAACACACACCTTGAAGAAACCCGGGCATAAGTAACATGGCGTAACATCCAAGAGCAAGTAATCTTGTCATCCACCGGTAACCTACCCTGAATGAAAATAAATGATTAGAAATAACACAAATTTTCAAAGTTGAGCAGCAAAAAAAGAATGAAGTGAAATTTCAGGTTAAATTAAAGCTTTAAGGAGTCACAGAAAAGTAATGAAGCACATTATTATATAAATACATAACCTTCAATATTATTCAATATAAAATGAATTTCCAAGACTTTCGTTTTTGTTCCACGTTTCTATTTTCTTTCTGTTTCCATCGAGTTTCTCGGCAATCAAACAGAGCTAAATACATCCAATTATCGAGCTAGGAGCTGAAGAAGAAGAAGGAGAAGAGTTACCCGAGGTATTGAAGGAGCGTGAAGCTGAGGCTAGTGATCAAGTAGGTCTCTTTGGCAGCATGGCCGATGTCGCGGCCAAAAGACTGTTGCCGAAGAGGCCGAGGCGCGGAGGCGAGCTGCGTAGAGAGCCTGCGACGCCTCTGGGGATTCGTATTGGTATTGGCAATAGGATAGCTCAAAAACCTAGAGAGTAAGGGCTTCGCGTCCATATCTTGTGCCACGTCCTCTACTGCGGAGGACGAAGCGTGTCGAAGAAGACAATCAGTTTCCGACGCCATAGCTGGGAGCTCCAATCCGAGCAATGTCTCAGAAATTTGGCAAAAGGGGTGGATCTGAGATTGGTTTTAGGCTTTTGGTAATTCGGTTGCTAAATTTTGCGTGGATTGGGTTGGGCGGTGCTTTACTATTTACCGTTAAACCGTTGATGTTTGAAGCTGAAGCTGGTGGTAGAGACTCGACCCGTTTGAAAGCTCTCAGACGCAAAAATAAATAAATAAATAAATAAATAAGAATAAATAAATAGAAATAAAAAGACGCGCTGGAAGCTGTTCTAGCATTTCCTAGAATCGTATAGAAATAAAATTATCCGATCCCCACCGTTAATGATTTCATTCCCGACAAATAAAAGGCTGGATTTATTTCTAACTTTATAATGAGAAATATATTCTTTATTTATTTGACTCAGAAGAATCTGGACATTAGATTATTTGAACTCTTGTGCATGAATTTATAGTCCAGATTCTAATAATATATAGATCTACTAAGAAAGCGTTGGACATTATTGCAAAATTGGAGATCCGATAAAAATGATTTTGATTTATGCTATTATTCACATTCCAAAAATTCATCGCGAAATCGTTAAAATGCAAATTTTTTTTTATTTTTTTCTTATAAATAAGTGCGTAATGACTTTTTTAGAATACCGATAACAATTGCCTTAATCTAAAGAATTCTTTTATATAATGCATAGACAAGTCACATGGTGAACACTTCTCAAGTATGATTAGGGCAGCATAAGAACGTTCACTCCGCAAAAAATACTGTCCAATTGCCATTTTGGAACCATGAGGAGCAAATTTGGAGAACCTGAGAATTAAAAATAGTTGGATTTGGATAAAATTTGCTTTTAAGAGAAATAATTCGTAGTAGCACTACAGATTCAACACTACCTCAGTAGGAGATATACTTTTTCATCCATCTAGCATCAAAATGACAGTTTGGTAAATTCAGTATATCTGACGTCAGTTTATCTTTAGATTATATGAATTCAAGATGATTCCCATTGACGTCCTTCCCTTCAGATCTCATCGTCTTCCTCCTCCTCTCTGAGCCTCTCTACCTTAACCACCATCTGTGGACAGCAGAAAGAGGAGTTTCCAAGAATGGGGCATAGCGGTGGATGAGGGGATGAACTGTCCTTCCAATTTTTGTCCACACACTCAGATGGTAGTCAGAAGTCACAGGGGCGTGATACATGAGCTTCAATAGCTGTAAAATGTGTTCCAAGGGGGGAATGTAACTCATTAGACTCTGCTATAGGGTTCAGATATTGGAAATAAATAAATACATAAAAATCAGTGAATATAGTTCTCGACTCTACTATCAAGTGTAGCAACAAGAGCATGAACCAAAATTGAACAAAGTACTTATCAACTGGGGCTACAGTTTGCAGAAAACGGTATTCAATCTCTAATCTAGTCAATAAGACAAACCATTTCTAACTAGTGGTATTGACTCAATGCATGTCTAACATGCACGCCTGTATGCATTTGTGCATGAGTGGTGTGTATGGGTGGGTGGGTGGTATTCAACATAATTGAAACAATTACGCTTCAGGAACAAAGAGAAAGGAACTGCACCTGCCAGTACATGAATGCCTGTATAATGTTGCGCTGCCACCTACAAATATACATTCAGAAATTAAGAAATGTTATAAATGAAAAGAATAGAATGTATCTGTGACTAAAAAAGCAGCACACAAAATGGTTCCAATCAACTCACGAGAACAATGATATAATCAGAAGGAAGCCAAGTCCAATCTCAGCATGTGAAGATAGTATGTTGAGGGTAGTTGTATTTGACTCCACCCAAACACAAAGCTCTTCCAAGTACTTCCTGTTCACCATGACAAAATAAAATATTGCTCAGTAAAGAATACAAGTAGAAAAGCACAACAAGAAACAATCCTCATGCCCAGCACTCAGAATTACCAATTCACAACATCATAAAATTGAATTCAAATAACAGAGGATGATAATGAAATATCACTATTTCTGTGGGAGGGGGTATCTAACATATGCAAAATATCACGCAACGTTGTTAAGAATTAACTCTTCTACCTGTACAATGAGGATTGACTAAAATTGCGCCTAAGGAACTTGGCAACATGTTCAAGAGCCCGACAGAGAATGGGAATCAGCGCAACTGCAATGGAGATCACATCATTATACCAGTAATAACAACAAAATGAGCCTATAGAAAAATGACAAGAGAACTTGAGGATTAAGGAATGCTCACATTTGAGGCAAAGATGTGATGTCACAAAGGTAAGGCAGTAAATCAAGTAGATAAAATCCTTAGTTGTGATTATTGACTGAAAGTAAACTTGCAAAGCCTGCAAGTTCCAAGCCCTCGGTTTCTGAAATAGTAAGGGTGTGTTAATGAAATAGGAACATGGGCAGCGTATACAAGTTAATGGAATAAGATCACAAAGTGAGTGAGTGAATCTCAAAAAGTAGATTTACCCCATGTTGCGAGTACAAGGAATACAGAGAGGAACAAGCCGTGCCCATAAAGGAAAGCCGATATGCCCTATTTGAAAGGTTTTTAGGCACCAATGGAAAAATTGCAAGCACAGCCACTAGAAACACCTACAGGGAAGAAAGAGGTAGACATTGGACAAATAACAACAGAAAAATCTTAAATGTAAGTAGAACATAGCAAGAGTGGTTAAGAGTTATGTATGATACACTAACTTTAAGCACAAAAAAATGATGATTTATCAAGCCCACTAACACAGAATCAAGTGCCTAAAGTATACGTGACTGAAAATTTTTTTCTGAATCAGAGAAAACTTTGAATTCAAAAGAAGCAGACATAGTTTTCATACTTTGATCTCAAGAATTATCATTTACTTTTGTTGTTGTTTGAGTGCATAAATGTATTCTAGTGGACCATGCATATCAGATTTGCAAAGAAAGAACCTTGACCATGCAGATATTCTTGTTTGAAATTACAGCAGTTCAGATTTGAAAAAAGTTTCAGGACATCTTGGGAAGGGGATACTGTTGCATTCCCCACCCTCTCTGACTCCAGCAGTTAATAAAAACTCTAACCTACAGAAAACTGTTTGTTGATGTATATGACTGTCAACACAGTGCCTGGTTTCGAGGGAACAAGATTAAAGGAGAAAGCCAATAACATAGAAAAACTATACGAAGTAATACAGCATTTCATGAAAATCAGGCTGATTTATAAACATTATACACCCTAGCAAGGGAAAAGTTCAACAAGAAGTAAAGAAAATAAAAACAAAGTTGATTCTATGTACGTATATGTGGATATCAAAGCATGAGTAGATTTGACCATACCCAAGCGTTTACAGAAAACTGAACGGTTTGTCGATCCCAACGCAGAGAAGTTGGAGGACTTGTTGCTGATGTACCTGAAGTTCTGGCAGTTGATCCTACAAGCACCAATTCAAGTTCAATTCACTTTAATCAGCAAATTTCAGGCTACTGAAAGCAATTAAAACGTTTTTTTGTAAATAAATAAACAGATAAACTTGATTTCTCTTAAGGGAAAATGCCAATTTAGGCCAATTTGCTTCTGTTTTGAATTTTTTGTACAGAAAATGAAAGTATTCCAACCAGCACTCCGTGACTGAGGTTGGTCATTTGTGGGTCGGGATGATGCAGATGGTCTCTTTGGCTGAGAAGAACTGCTAGTTGACATTGAGTCTACCATAAGATCAGGATCCTATTCAAGAAATCAAGATGCAAAGAATTAGGAAAACGCTATACTTAGTGTGTAGATAAATCAAAATATGATATTTTGTATTTTCATCTACTTCCAAAAGCCATGCAACGCCTACCAATTACAATCCCAAAGACATCAACCAACAAAGCCATTCTCATATCGCAATCCCAATAGCATAACTCTTCAACCAAATGACTTTATAGGTGCACTCATGTGGTAAAAATTCTTTTTTGAAAAGTTGTGAGAAAATTTAACAAGCAAACATTGAATGAAATATCTATCTCCCGGTAAAATGATCAAATTATGTTGCCGGGATATCAATGGAATTAATCATACAGAAAATGTCCTTAAACAATTAACATAAAATTGGGAAAAGAGACAACTTATGGAAACCAAAACCAGGTCAGCCTAAGATGAAATTATTGTTTTAACCATTACATGTGAACTCAATTGCTCAATTAACTGAGCTGAATGAACAACTAAAAAATAGGTGTGCTCCCAAGTAGGCTCTCCAAAATCAAAGCCCGAATGACAAAATCAATTGAATCTAAATGAAATTTCTATTCGTCTGAGGTGCATCTAGTCAAGTGACAGTGAGCGAGATGCAAAAGACATAATAGGCAAGCGAAACCAGAAACTGTTCCTTTCAAATTCCCATAAAGGAAAATGAAGCAATTCACAGAAGATCGCAGTAGCAAAGAAAGTAAAATTCATACCCAAAATTATCAACAAACAAAGAAACCCAGAACAAAACCCAAAATACCCAATTGGAAAAGTGACCCCAAATACACAAAACAGAAAAACCCATTTCAGATTCAAGTGTCCATAGTCCAAATTCCCAAGAAACAAATGCTAATTAGCAATCAATTAGTACTGGGTGCAGAAATTGTGAAGAAAACAAGAAGAAAGAGTTGGTATGAGAGTACGGACGATGAAGCGCTGGTAGAACTTGCGCTTGAAATGGTCGACGACATCGCTGCGAGAGGCCATGTGAGGAGGGATGAGGATGTTGGACCAGTAGTCGGGCCATCTTGAGTCGTTCTCGTAGTCGTAGGCAGCCGCTGCAATTCTCTTCAGCTTCTGTGGGTCCTCTCTCTCTTCCCCCATTTCTTGATGGCTTGATTGACTGATTGCTTCCTTTCTTTCACACACACAGTCGGTCGTTCTACTTTCTTGCTGCTACTGCACAACAGAAAAACCCAAAGTCTCTCTCTCTCCACACTCTCCAATACCTTTGGTCGTTTTCTATGGGTTGCTCTGTTTTCGCCTTTGGGTGACCCGAGAGAAACGACGTTCTGGAGACATTTTTTAATGTTATTAGGTGCATTGGGCTTGGACTGAGGTAAGGGTACAATGTAGTTTTATTAGGTCCAATAACGTTTAGAACCCACTGAAAACAGAAGTGAAACAGCTCTCTGCATATTTGCTTTCCACACCCAGCACCCAATTTTTTCCTTCTAAATTTCCCTGTTTCTGTTTTAAGAACAGTTGTTTTATTACTATGGAAAATGCTCTTAAATAGCATATCAATATAGCAAAGAGTCTTATTATATCGATATCATCTTGAAATGTTGTCGATACTGTCGATATTGTCTCATTATACCAATAGCAATTAGTCTATAACATAAATAAAATATCAATATTCTGTTGTCATTGTCGATTTGTTACACTAGTAGTGTTATTTAAGAACAATGCTTTGTTTAGGAACGATGTTGTTTGGGAGTTTTACCCCCTTTGTTGGGGAATCGTGCAATAGACTATTCCAAGTATTTGCAACAAAAATAAGATAGCTAATCTTTTGGATAGGCGGCAACAAGGGTCCTCCACAATTTCAGTAGGCTCAATGGTAAGAAAAATTCATTAAAAGTTCAAATATTCGATAGGGTTACATTTCTATCTATGGCAAGGACCAAGGAGCAAGAATTTTGTTTCAGCTTAATTTGTCTGGCCATTCACAATCTCCCTAGCTACTTCGATTTGTGAACTTGCTCAACTTGCAAAGCCTGTCATGAAGCTTTTGTCTGCTCTCTCTCTCTCTCTCTCTCTTCCTTGGAGCTTTGTCAAAATAAAATATCCTATATGATGCAGCCACGGTTTACACTACTTGCAAGATAACTTTTGAGAACCTCGAATCAATCGGACAAGCTTTGCATTACTAAGCATGCTATGTATTTCTTCATCTAAGGCCTCATGTCTTCCTCCTGATAACAAACCATGAATCTTCAATCCATTTTCTAGTTCAATAGCTTCGCTCATTTTTCGTACAACCTTCCCGTAGCACAGGTATCTCCCACAGGCTCCATAGTCCATGGCTTCATAAACGTACACATGTGCCTCTGCAGCCTTCTTTGCATCCTCAACGGCTAGGTGACCGTGTTTGAGCATGACCTTGCCACCTACATAGGCATAACAAAATGCAGGTTAAGCATTTTTTAACCCAAAATGTTATCTTATCACACAATTTGACATATTAAGTTGTTTGTTAAAATGTCAATTTTAATGGACTATCCGTTGTTCATATTAAAATGTCATACTATCTTATGAGAGAATATTTCATGTGTTTAAGATATATATGGTACAATGAGATGTATTTAGTATCTGCCTTTAAGATATGGTACAGAGTTGTTAGCATTTGGAAAAGATGCATCCATGAGAAGGCCGGGGCAGACTGTAACAAGATTCACTTTCATTTCCTTGGACTTCCTCCAACAAGTCATCTCTGCAGTGGTCTTTCCTAAGGCTAGCCAAAGCTGTTCATGATCACAATAAGAGGAGGAATTTTACTGAGATGTCCATAATTTGTTTGGTGTGATTAATTTTCAAATATCAGCAAAAATTCAACGACTCTAAGGCCTGTAAAGATTTTTAAGCACCTATTTTTATACCTTGTTTTCTCTGCAGAATTCCTCATTGGTCCAGCTAAACTCATCAATGATCTTGTTTTCATTGTCACCAGTCCAAATGGCAGCAAGAAGAGAGGAAGTGAAGATACATCTCTTTGCATATGCTGCCCTGCCACAAGCTTCAATAACATTCCTTGCCGCTTCAGCTTCAAGAAATGCCATTTGTTCCTGAATTGCACTCTCTATCAGCTTCAGAAGAAAACCAAAACGCACTCTCTATCAGTGCGTGCAATGGAAGCGTATGGCAAAACTTACCGAATAACCGGAGATACCGTGTGGATCAATGAAGGAGGAGGTATGAAAAATTGCATGACAACCTCTAAAAGCCTCACAGAGACTGTCCAGAGTACCCATCTTCGCCACAACAACGCCCTCGAGTTGGTTTATCTCTTCATCTCTCATTAGCTTCTTCATGTCTTCATAATCCACTGCTCATCATAGGACATAGTTTGAAGAAGAAAATTAAGCATAGTAACCAATATATGAAAAACAGAAAATAGAACAATTGGACTGCATATTTGTGTGCCTCAAAGCAATTTAGACTCAAAGGCCGGCCCGATTTATTGTTGTTTTGTCTAAAAATGCAACAACCCATGATAGAAAATAAGAAAAAAGACAGGTGAGAACAATTTTGATCATCAAAATCCAAGAGAAACTGCAAGTTTTATGATCATGCTTGTTGAAATTAAGAGGCAGACATGGACAGAAGGTTTACCAAGAAAAACTACAGCCAGGTACCTTGGTTTTGAATTGTGACTCGGACCAAGTAACCACGTGCCAATAGAGCCTTAACTATGTGAGAACCCAAGTTAGAATTCCCACTGGTCACACAAACCAGCTTCCTCTCTCTTGCATCCGAACCGCAGCTGAATGCATTGTTCACACAAACCTTCTGCTCCTCCTCCCTTAAACAACGCACTTGAGGTTTTAGAACTGCCAATTCTTCCGTTGCCATCTTTCTCATTCTCTCTCTAAACTCTCATGCAGAGTATTTAAAACAAGAAAGGCTGGCTGCTCATAATTGATTTATACTTTTTCTTTTTTGTTCTTGTCTTTCATGAGGGGCCTGAAATGCAGAAGGTAGTTGAAGAACATTAGATGGAAGGCACGAGGGTGGTAAGTGGTATTCAAACTAGAGAGTCAGCCAGTCGAGGCGGTGACAATGTGACATCCTATTGGTCAAATGCAACTTTTAGTTGTTAGTACATCAGAAATTTTTATATTTGAAATTAAAACAGTTAACCAACTTAATAATTTTTTTTTTATCCATCAGTGGTTGACTTGGGACTATGTCATCTACGGCAATGTCTATCCGGGTTTCTTACAGACCAGAACAATAATTCACACCCAAAAGCAAAAGCCGGGGCTTTAATGACAAAATTGCTAAAATGGACAAAATTGCCCTTATTTATTTTTGGATTTTTTAAGGAATTCTTTACATTTGCATGTCTTTGATTTGAAAGTTGAGAGGTTTTTATGTCTTTTTTAAAAAAGCTTTGGTTTTTTTCAAAAGTGAAATTTTTTTTTGTTGCTAAAACCTAAATTTTCTTTTTTTTTTTTTTTTATGGTAATACAAGTCAAGACCCTTATTCACTCGGCTAGACCCATTGGCTTAGAGGATTAAAATATATTTGAAGTTTTAAATAGCAGTGGGTCACCGCAGCAACTGGGCTACTATTAGGTGCCCCCTACAGTAGTAATAAACATTTTGAGTTTTTAAGAGTCAGATAGAGCCTCAGTGATGATGGCATTTGAAGAGAAGGATAATTCATAAACATGAACTATATTATATATATATGAAAACAACAAATACAGATACATACAATATTGTATCAATGAATCTAGATTACAAAAGAATACAGAAATGTGCATCCTGACAACAAAATCATGTTAGCAGAGAATACAAAAATTATGGAAAATGATGATTTGGGTAAGATTTACAAGATTTGAGCAACATAGCCTGGTTCCAATAGCACAATAAAGGGTCCCAAAAGTGAAGTGAAATTAATGGCCTGCACCCTTAACTCGTCTCAGTTGTTCCATAACCCAGATCTATCAATGGATATTACAGTACTTTGGTCTCTCTGGTCTCTGCTCCAGCTACTCTGAGTTTGGTCCCTATGCTCTCTAGAGTCTCCACTTGTCCAGCTACTCCCGGTTTTGTCCCTGTGCTCTCTAGAGTCTCTACTTTTCCAGCTACTCTGAGTGTGATTAAAAAAACTTGTACTGTTGTCTTGACTACCGAATGCCATTCTCTGAAACATTCTAATTTGTGCAGATTGTTGTGCAGAATCAAAAATTTCACTTTGTCCAGGTTTCATTCCGTTACTGAGATCTGATAATTCATCTAAGGAGTCAAAAGCCCTTACCACCTAGCAAGTGGAGAAAGTGTATTAGTTCACAGTAAGTACAAACAAAATGTTGGAAAGGGTCATACCATATTTTGTAAATACCTGTCTCATCCGTGGCCTTTTCGCAGCTGAATGACGCACACAAGCTGAAGCCGCCTCAATCATTCGAAACATTTCATTCTCAACATAATTCTTTTCCAGCCTTGAATCTGCCAACTCTTCAAAGTCTTCATTCTCAAGTGCTTGAGAAAGCAAAGGCCGAGCCTGGAGGAAAAGTTTAGCTGTTATAATCTAGGCATTGTAGACAACCATACAATTCTGGTCATACAAAGTTGGCATAATACAGGTAAAAACCCCTTAAAACATGCCAATGGAAAATCAGTAATCTAAATTAGCATAATCATATGCATTACTGAGAATAAAAGTCCCACAATGATTTGCATAAACACACATTTGAAAAAGAATAACTTCCACCACCTACAAGGAGATAACAACGATGTTTATGAATTTACCCATTCAACTAGGCTCTCATCACCCAATGGCTGAGAAGAATCCACGGGTTTGCGGCCTGTAATTAGCTCCAATAGCACAACACCATAAGAGTAAACATCAGACTTGTCTGTCAACTTTCCACTTGTTGCATATTCTGGAGCCATGTATCTGGAGAATCACACAATTTCATTCATCAGAAGAACAGATAAAGGCAAATGATAGCATGAATAGAAAGATTGAAGAAATGGGAAGGATCCTGATACAAAGAAGTGAAGGTATCTACCCAAATGTTCCCATTACTCTTGTGGTTACATGCGTATTTGAATCCAATGATAGCTTTGCAAGCCCAAAATCTGCAACCTGTTAGTGAGAGAAAATTAATCTTTAGAAGATTAATTGCTGTCAAATGATTAACAATAACAGACAGCAAATACGTGGTCTGGCTGCCAGTTATTGTAAGAGGACTTTGTAGTCATTCCATGAATATATAAATATCAGACTCCGAAAAGGCTCTTATTTAAAAAATGGAAATGCATCCATGTGAGTGCCACTTTAAGCAATCACTATAACCAGATAGAAGCATTTTTCTTTTTTTCTTGAAAATTAAGGCTGTACAATACCTGAGCTTCAAAGTTGCTATCCAAAAGGATGTTTGATGACTTAATATCTCTGTGAATAATGCGGGGATGACCTAATAAACACATTAAAACAAAATATTAAGAGGAGAGAGAGAGAATTAGATGCTAGCAGGCATGACGTTAAATACAACACTGAAGTAACAAACTTTGCACAACTTTAAAAACAGCCAACCTTTCTAATGTATAATAGTCATTTCATTTATATCATTTTTCTTTTGGGTTACCATATTGGAAATAAAAGCACAGACCACGATTAAATTCCAGAAATGAAGCTTGTTTGTTTTGGACATGTCAATTCTGTAAACAAATAATTCTTTCTCAATTGATAATGCTACTCAGGGGGTTGAAGGCCTTGGAAACAAATATAAACTTTGACTAATGCTGTTTCGCATAGGATAAATTACTATTTGTACTTAGATGGAAACTATGACAAAGGAAAGGGTACTGTTCATTGAATTAACAAATAATAAAACAGTTTACATTTCTCATTGTGTGTCTGTATTCAAACAAACCAAGGTCTAGAAAAGTTGAATCCCAAATTGAGAGGTCCAGGAAAAAACAAAGAAGAAACTCACAATCTTCGTGTAAGTAAGCTATTCCACGAGCTGCACCAGCAGCAACCTTGACTCTGGTTGCCCAATCCAGAACTGGCCTGCCCTCACCTGCAGTTTTCAATAGAGGAAAGTTAGAAGATGTACAAATTTTCACAAGACACCTACATGCAGACGAGAATTATGCTTCGAATTTACTAATGCTCCAAATGTTGCAAGATAATTTATGCTTCACAATTACTGCATGTAGACATGAGAACTACACGCAGTGAATTCCCAAGCCTAAAAATTTGTCTTCCTTTAAAATCAGAAAGCTCACCATGAAGATGGTAATGTAGGGTATCATTTGGAACGAAGTCATAGACAAGCAATCTTTGATGCTCAGATATACAGTAACCAACCAGGGAAACCAAGTGGCGATGGTGTACACGACTAATAATTTCAACTTCAGCTTTAAACTCACGTTCCCCTTGTCCACCACCAATTTTTAGCTGTTTTACAGCAACTTCCCTTTCATCTTCCAGAACACCTTTGTATACACAACCAAATCCACCTTCGCCCAAAAGATTCTTTGTCGAAAAACCATTTGTGGCTTGGAGTAGTTCTTCATACGTAAACCATGATCTTGAATTGTTTACTCCACCAGGATCTGATTGTGCATACATGAAATCACTACCAGAACCATTTCCTACAAGCGGAGCTGGAGAATGCGGCTTCAGAAATACTGAATCTGGAGAGCAGAAAAAAGATCCATTAGTTTGAACTAAATGACCTCATTTGCATTCATCTAAAGCTTGTTAGTTAATTCAGAAGCTTGACTTTAATAAGATTTATAGAATATTTTAGCCAGAGCATAGAAATCGAGTTTTCCATTTAGTTTCCTCTACTAATACTATAATTTAGAGAGGTATTTATCTATTTGGCTCTACTTATACTAATTTAGGGACGGATTTTTAAGGTTCCCTATTACATTCAGTTTTTCTATAACATTAGGATAATTTAGGTACTTTATTATTTTGGGATTACCTATCTAAATAGGCTTTATTGTAATAAGCTTTTAGATTCTAGCATGTGATTAGTAGTGATTAAGATATCTATTTATGATTACAGTAATTTTCCTTTTGTTCTAATGTTGTTCCTATTTACTAGTGTCAGACGCTTCTTGTCCTCAACCAATAACCTATCAAACCTTATAGTCCTTGTATTCCTGGATGTTCAAATGTGATGTCCATTTTAAATGAAATCACAACTGGGAAAATATTAAAAGGCAAATAATTAGCATTTTACGGTTAATTAAACATTTATAATTCTTCCAATTCTCTTGGAACAGCTGCTACAATTCCTTGTCCGCGAAGCAAATTTGAATACTTAAAAGTGTCAACAACCCAACAAGAAAATGAAATAATTATTGTTGTGCATGTTCACTGTGTTACCTGAATTCTGGGATGAAGCGAAGGGGGAAGGCATGGTGTAACGAAGATTTGATCCAGTTCTTTTCTTGTGCTTCTTTGCAAACCAAACCGCCATAACAACAAGACTGAGCACCAGAAATCCAACTGCAATTCCAATTGCCACAGCTCCTCCCGTGTTTAACCCGCTTGTATTTCTAGATGTGGTATTTGCCGTTGCATTGGCATTAGTAGTTGACCTTGCAGTTGGCTTCTGTGGTAAGGGAGTTGGACTTGATGAATTACTAGGTGGAGCTGGAGAACTAAGAGGAGGTGAAGAAGATGAAGGGACTGAAGGAGGTGGTGATTGCAAAGTGGGTTCAGGGGGGGAGTTATCAGCTGGTGGAGGAGCAGATTTAGAACCAGATGGAGGAGGTGTACCAGTGGGGGATGTAGGGGATTTTTCTGGTGCTTTTCCCCGTGGTGGGGGTGGTGAAGAATTGGCCGAAGGTGGTGGTACATCAGCTGGCGGAGGTGGAGAATCTGAGGTGGATGTAGGTGGAGGTGAGGATTCTGCTGGAGGTGGTGGGGAAGATTGGGGAGGAGGGGAACGTCCTGATGGAGGCGGTGGGGACGCATTTGGTGGGGGTGCAGATGCAGCAGGAGGAGGGGAAGCTGGTGGCGAAGGTGGTGATGATGCGGGTGGTGATGGTGGGGGTGATGGCGCCGGAGGCGATGGGGGTGGAGCAGTTGGGGAGGATGGGGGCGGGGAGCGAGGGGGGGGGGGGGGGGGGGGGGGGGGGGGG
>NC_024129.1:19724982-19760576 GCF_000346735.1 Prunus mume | reverse complement strand
GCGGAGACCGAGGAGGGGATGGGGGTGGAGCCTGAGGAGGCGAAGGCGGTGGTGAAGTTGGTGGCGGTGTTGATGGTGGTGGTGATGATTTTGGAGGGGGAACAGCTGGTGTTGCTGGAGGAGGAGACTGGGGAAGAGGGGATGAAGCGTCAGAAGGGGTTGCAGTGGTTGTAGTAGTTGATGAATTTGATGGGGCAGGGGAAGCAGGTGGGGGTGGTGAGGTACCAGATGAAGTTGGTGGGACCGCAGAAGGGGAAGAATTTGGAGAAGGTGATGTTGTTGAAGACATCTTTGTATGAAATGAATGCTAAATTCTCTACTGTTTTTTTTTTGCTTTATTATATCAATTCCATTACCAAACTAGCCAAAATCAGTGACAGGAAAAGTCACTCTCACTGAAAATCAAACATCAGCTAACACTACATAACAAAATACAATCGCCAAATGTCTTCCCCACAGCAACAACTATAAACAACCGATTCTCAGAAAACTGAAAATGCCAGAAACCCCCAATTCAAAAGGACCAGGCATAACCAATGCCTCCTAAATCCTCTACTGGTCCCCAAAACTCAGGAAAGTTCAGATGAACCCAAAATTCACAAAAAATAAGCACTACCCAGTTCACAAAACCCTTGAAAGAACAACATTAACACCCAAAAACCCAAAAATTGAGGAAATATCAGATCACCATGCGCAAGCTTCAAACTTTAAAACCCAAATTTACTACAAGAAGTAAAAGCTGATAACTTTATTGGGCAAATGCAGCAGCCCAGATCACCAAACTGCGCATAGAGAAAACCAAGAAGCTAAAAAACTGGAGCAATTCATACCTCTCCCTCCCGGAAACGGAAATGGGGTTTGCTGTTTGGGAGAGTTGGGTTCTTACAGGATGGAATCTTCGAATGCCACCAGTGTTTTCCGGAGAAAGCAATTTTTGTGGAAAATGCTGAAGACTCTAAAAAGGTGTAGCCACAAAACACGCTAGTGAACGTGGGGGCGACTTCGGAAGAGTGCCTCCTCACTGGTGACTCCACATGCAGAGCGGAAGTGGCAGCCAAAAACAATCATTGTAAAATTACTCCTACCATAGCGCATGATCAAAAATTTTATGCTTGAGCTTACCAGAAGGGACACCTTTCTTAGCTGTTTACTTCCTGTTCTATTTGTCTTTTTCAATGTAATGTTACTAATGTTTTTTTTTTTTCTTCTAATTGAGTTTTATTTGTTTTATAATTTTTCTTTCTTTTTGAATGTTATAAATTAGAAAATATAATCAACCCAATAGAAAGAAGATAAGATACAAAGCTAAACTCCTTTTGCCTTTCCTATTGAGAGGGGCGAGAATACTAAATTCAGACACACTATACGCATGTTATGACTCGAACTAAATACCTTACTTGCATAAGTAATTACTTCAAACCACTACAATGGTAAATTCTTTGGGCAAAGCTAAACTCTTTAGCTCTACCAAGCAATGTACAAATGTGAGAGTTCATTTTTGTTGTCTTATCCAATTAGTCACTTTTTAATAACCCAATTATATTTTGAAAAGGGGAAGAAAAAAAAAAACTTAAGCAATAACCTTATGGCTTTTTCTGGATTTTGAAAAATAAAAATAATGGGTGTCTGCAGTAATTTTGCATCAATGGAGGTGAATAAAAAAAACCTTTTTTCTCATTAAAAAAGGGATAAATAAAAGAAGAGTCAAAAGAATGAGGCCGCGTAATCCAATAGTCAGCGCTTAAGGGTATAATAGAAGAGGTGATTTATCAAATAGATTGTGAGATCTCATTCTCACTGCCAACAGAGTCTCCCAACTGCCATGTTGTCCCAATGCGCGCATGTTGATGAAACGGCAATAAACAATTCTTAAAACACATAGCCTTTTAACTTGTTTAATTTGTTTGAGGTGGAGAAGAGGAGGGGACTTTGTCTTTTGGGTTGTTTTATAAGGTGGTTTAATGTAAAAACCATGCTCATAATCTTGAAATCTTCAACTCCAAGGCTTTTGATGAGGGAGGAGGTTGGTTGGTTGACCTAATGATGGAAGATGGCATGCATTCTTCTCATGGTGACAAGCTAACTGAAATTGAAATGTAGCACCTTCCACTCTTTGATTTTTATATATGTTGGTGTACAACTCAATGTAGCTTTTGCCTGTCTTTTAGCAAGTTGTTCTTTGAGTATTAAGAATGACACAATTTTGAGTTTTGAGAAAAAGGGATGATGTGATATATGTAATATAAACAGCGATAACACCTAATGATTGTGCTTCTTATGACAATAATTAATATAGTAAAATGGTAAGATGAAAGTAAAAATTGATGTATATATATTATGACTAACATAGTTGGCACTAATAAATGCGATATGGTGCGGTCCTGGTTGTGAGTGAAGATGATGGTGGTAGCTTCTTAAGCTTATATTGCTTTGCGATTTGAAAACAATAATATTTTAAGATGAGATCTCTAAGTTTGAAAGAAAATGAGACCCTTTCTAATAAGTTACCCAAATAGAACTCTAGCAATATGAATTTTTTTAAAATTTATAAAAACGAGTTTGTTTATCTATTTATTTTTCACCCATGCTTTGTATATATATTTTTTAAATAAAGAGGAAAATTCTTATGGGGCTATGAATAAATGGGCTTAATAATATTTAATAATGCTTCCTCTTCCTCCAAAAGGCTCCAACCATTTTGTAACCCAATTATCGTTTGGGCCATCCCATTGAATAAAATCCGGATCCTGACCCGAAAAACAAACAGAAAGTACTCCCCTAGTCAGAAACCGCGTGCATAAAAGCGTGGACTTCGAATGCGTACTCTCTGTGTTCCGGTTCAGAGGTACGCGCTTCTTCATCCTCGGTCTTCCCTCACTGAAAATTTACTAATTGCGACCTCATTTTTCGTAATCTTCTTTCGAATTTGATATACTGTTCCTATTTTCTTTGGTTGAATGCTGAATTTGTGTTTTGCCGCGTTTTGTTTGCTTGGTTACTGATAAAATGCCGCAAAGAAAATGAACCCCAATATGAAGTGATGAAGTCCAGCAAAGTATGTATAGCGAAATTTGAATCTAGTAGTGGTTGCTATTTGAATTGTAAATAGAAATCCATGTCTCACCATCCTGAAATTATCCAAATTCTGTTTTGTACTGTGTCTTTGTATATGAGTTTATGTGGAAACTTTGTCTATCAACTCAACTACAACTCTGGCTTCAAGAATTATATGTCAAGTTTTTCGTTTTTTGGAAAGATTTTTAAACGCTAAATGTTGAATTCATAAGTTTCGTTTCTCTGTTCTCTCACTGCATTCATACTATGACACACAATCTTTACATCATTTGAAGGAGGAGATGAATTTGCCCATGCTTTATTTTTTTCCTTTCTAATGGATTGTCCAGTGGATGGTGAGGAGGGGAAGGCGGGGAAGCAAATGTTAAGCCCTTGCAATCTGTATTGTCAATGATACAGTCTATGGTTTCCAAACATTAGTATTTAGATTAGTGAGCTAAAGTAGGAAGAGATCCAGTTTGCACCATATACTATTTTAGAATATGAATACTTCTTCCTCTTACCCCTCTGTTTTATAACAAAAAATACTATATTATGTAGGAACCACCAACAGCAATCAAAATGTGTCGATACCAAGATTGGGAAGATGACCTACCAGATAGTGAAGTTCATGATGAATATCCTGGCAGAGATGCAGTGACTGCTTTTATACGCCAAATCGAACAACAAATGAATGAAATTAGCGGATTTTTGGACAACATGAAAGGTGATAGTTCCAAAAAGCCAAACAAATTTTGGTCTGGATTCTTGTCAGGCATCTGTTTCACCATACTGCTCAACTTTGTGATCAAGTACGTAACTAGTAACTAGTAAGTAGTTAGGGCTGATTTTGTATAGCAATTTGACATCCCAGACCTTATTCAGGTTCAGTGCACTTCTAATGGCGTTTGTGTTGAGTTCTATTCATGTTGTGAAGAAACTCCTGTGGTTGTGGATGTTTTGACTTGTACAATTTATTTGGCTGCTTTATGGCACCGATCTCGCCTTTAATCAAATTGTTAAGCATGCCATATTAGTTTTGTCATGTGAAGCACATATTTCTTGCCATGGAAAGGTAGCATAGTGGTAGACTTATTTCATAAAAGCCATCTAAAACGAGAAATGTTTCATCAACGACAGGAAAGAAATACATATAAAGCTCACAATCAGTTGGAAGAACAAATGAAAGCCAATGAAAACACGATAGTAAATCACAAGGCATTTAGAACTGCTCAATGTCTGCAACAAAGAATAAAATCACAATCACAATCACAATCATAACACAACCAAACTCAGTGATAGTGCCTAAACCAGCATACGTTCCCTCCAGCCTCAAATTCATTTCCTTCCTCACCTCTGCTGTGGATCCACCACAACAAATTTGTAAGTGAGTTACCATCATCGTAACCGTTCAAGTTCCTTATCTTCTGCAAAGCACCTTCTTTGTCGTAAATCCCTTCCAAGGAATAAACAAACCCTTTCCATCCTTCTCCAACTCCCTCCCTACTCAGAGCTGGTAAGGTCCACTTCACAAGATCCCTAACAAAGCCAACATCAGAGAACAAGACCTCGCTGATTGGCAATAGTGGTAGCAACTGAATTCCAAGCCTGCATTCTCTCCACTCTGGAGGAGCAAACCAAAGACCACTGTCCCTCTTGGTAGCCCACAGAACTCCAACCACCCTATTTTCTCTTGTGAAATCTTCCCCATACATGCTATCTCCCTCTCTTACGTGCCACCACGTTTGAGCCGCCTGAATTTCCAATGCTGCAAGCATTGATCCCGTGGCCACAAGATGAGTGTCTCCATAGGCTAACCCCATCAATGCAGCTGAATAATAAGCATTCACTGCCTCACTTGTGCTCTCTTGATTCCGCCCGTCTGCAAATTCAGTTAGCCCGCCTGCCCACGAGTGTAATTTGTACAAATCAAAGCACCTCAGACGAGGATAATGTGAATTTGATCGCCTACCAATGCTCAGAAAATCGGCCGCAAGCGAATAAGCTTGAGGCCTGTACTTCCTTCCCCATGCAGGGTCAATCTTTGCAAGCACCGAAATGGCATAAAGAAAGTACCCCAGATGATAGTGGTGATCATTATAAATTCCAAAACCAAAATCTGCACCAGAATCAGTTGCTCCTTGTTTAGTGACAATTCCACCCCATTTGCGATCATACAAGAAACCATTTCCACTGAAACTTCCATCCAGCCATGGCTCAATTGTATCCTTCAAATATTTCCTAATTGCCGGAATCACATCAAGATAAGCCACCTCCTCAGCAATCAAAGCTAACCTTGCCGCTCGGGCAATCAATTTTCCATAAAAATAGGAAGATGTAGTTGTTATTGGGGTTGAATTCAGAGCTTCAACATCTTTCCGAAGTGCAGAAATAATTTCAGCATATGAATCTTCGTTAACACCTCTGGTTGAATGCCAAGTGACTGAAACAGGGTCTGGTTTCAAAACCCATGAATCACCAACAACACCAACAAGATCACCATCAATGCTTTTGAACTTAAAATCCTCCAAAATAGTAACATCACAATCGTCACCAGAAAGCAGCTGAAGATGGAGAGGATGAGCCAGCATAAGCAAATCACCCCATCCTTTCTTTTCCCATTTATATTCCAAAGAAAATGGCTTCGTGAACACAGCTTCACCCGAAACCGGGTAACACGAGCTGAACTGGTCGAGGGTTGCCTCGTATTGTGGATCAGAATCCGGCAATATGGCAATCCGAATAATCCCAGAAAACCCACCAGAAGTGATCAATGACAGGCTGCTGCTAGTCAAATCAATTGGGGATGATGTGTAGATAAGCCATGTTTGATTGTTGTTGAGCTTGATGGTGTATTTGGTGCGTGAGCTACTGGAAGAACAAGAGAGAACTGCATGAATGGTGGAGATTGAAAGCTCAGTGCGGCTAGAAACAGAGCAGGTGACAAAGGGGCTTCCCCGGACGAGAAAGAAGCGGAGATTGGAGGAGGGAAAGTCCAGAGTGACACTGAGATCATTGAATGAAGAGATTTTATGCGTCTCTTGGGAATTGGAGTTTTGTGAGGCAGAGATGGTGAGATCAGCTATGAAAATTTGGTACAGAAAAGCAGAGTTGAAGAAGCGAGATGGGTAAGAGATGGTGAGAGAGGAGGAGGAGGATTTGATTTGGTAGGGGTGAAAATACTCAGGTTGGTCGCCATTTTTTAGGGCAAAGTTTTGGAAGAAAGAGTTGGTGGGAAGAGGGGTTGTGAGGAGATTGGGGGAGAAGAAATGGGAAGGGTCAGGGAGGACTGTGGATTGGGTTTGAGGGAAGAGGAAAGGGGTGGCGGTTGGTGGCTTGAGGGCTGACTGTGCTGGCGGTGGCATGGTGTCGGATTCTTCAGGAGATGGTGGCGATGGAAATGAAGGTGAAGATGGAGGTGGTTTATAGGGCTTGCGAGATTTTTTGAAACTCTTGGTGATTAAGATTTTGACTTTTCTTTTAATTTTTTTCAACATTGGATTTGTGTGAAAACGAGTCGAATTAATGCAACAGAAGGCGGAATGAACGACTCTGAAATAATAATAAATAATTAAATAAATAAAATAAAATAGAAATATTGATTTTTGATGAGTTGGTGGGAAATGGATGGAGCCAAGAGGGAAAGTAGGAGGAAATGGTGGGAGGATTTTAGCTGTTAGTTACCAAACTAGGAGGAGGAGGAGGAGGAGGAGGAGGAAGACGAAGAAGAAGTTTCGTATATACCTTAGAAATTTGGAACCCCACAAAACCCAATTTCTGGGTTTAAGAGGATTGCAAGATATCCAAAAAAGTACCTGAATTTGAAGGAAGGGATAAAAATATACAAATTTATAAATAAACCCAATCCTAGACATGTATTTATAAAAAAACCCAAGCACTATTTAAACATAGTAACACACCCAAAATCAACCTCAAAGTCAACTTTTTGGGTGTGTTTATAAATGGGTTTTGAGTGTGTGTAATGATGGGTTTTGGGTGTGTTTATATGTTTAAATAGTGCTTGAGTTTTTTTATAATTTCAACCCTCATTTTGGGTGTTTTAGTGAAACTCCCATAAAAATACCTAGGGGGGTTTTCAGAATGCTTGAGAGCCAAGCAAAAGAAATGTATAATGAAATGGAAATGTGTGATTGATGACTTGATTAAAGAAACAAAAAAGAGAAAAATGAATCAATCAAGGACCTCATTTTTTGCATATGAAACATTATTATTTTTCTTTACAATGGCATTTTCGTTCAATTTTTTTCATGCTGTGAAAAACACACTGCTGGTACTGGTTTTTTTTACTTGAAGATAATGCTTCCTCGTGAGCACACGTCTCTTCTGTGAACAGAAAACTAAGCACCTTTCTTGGCATGAAAAGGAATTGCCAAGCTATATAGATGTTAATTTGGGTAAGTGAGTGGTAGACGTTGTTTATACGTAACCTGGAAATGCATCTTGAATGTCACATTTCAGAGAAGCACAAGAACAATGACAGAGAGAAACCAGCAAAGAAACACACAATTCACTTGGAAGAACAAATAGAAGCCAACAACATATGGCGCATTCCGAAAGAAGCTCAACCAGCAAGCAGCGTGCAATTCACTGAGAAAAGCAAACGAAAGTGAACAGAATATAGCTTAGACAAAGAAGCTGAATTGAAAAACAGAAGTCATCCAAAATGGCATAGAAAGGATTAACCAAAAAAACATAACTCTGTCTAAGCCCCCATTCTAAGTCCACAACCCTCTCATTTTCCCTCACCTCTACTGTGAATCCACCATAAAAGATTAGTGAGAGAATTCCCATCATCAAAACCCTTCAACTTCCAGTTCTTCTTCAATGCATTTTCTTTGTTGGAAATCCCTTCCAAGGCAAAAGCAAACCCTTTGCATTAATTTCTCAGTATGTAGAGCAGGTGATGTCCATTTCACAAGTTGTTTAACATAGCCAACATCAGAGAACAAGACCTCAGTGATTGGCAATATGGGCCGGACCTGAATTCCAAGCCTACACTCTCTCCAGTCTGGAGGAGCAAACCAAAGTCCACTGTCCCTCTTGTTAGCCCATAAAACTCCCACCACTCTATTATTCCTCGTGAAATCTCCCTCATAAAGTTTACCTCCCTCTTTCACATGCCACCAAACTTTAGCTGCATGAATTTCAAAACTGAAATTGAGGAATGGAAAACACAAACCGGAGTGTAGTTCTAATTGATTAAATTTTGTCACATAAGAATTTGTTAATTTGCATGCTACCAACTACAAAAAAAATGAAGGAAAACAACACAACCTAAAGACTAATCAAAGATCCTACTGTGAACCTGAGTTCCTACTATGAATCCACCATAGGAGATTAGTGAGAGAGTTTCCATCATCAAAACCCTTTAAGCTCTTAATCTTCTCCAAAGCACCATCCTTATCATAAATCCCTTGCAAGGCATAGACAAAACCCTTCCATCCTTCCACACCTCCTTCTCTACTCAGAGATGGCAATGCCCATTCCACAATTTCCTTAGCAAAGCCATCATCAGAGAACAAGATCTCAGTGATTGGGGATATGGGCAGTAATTGAATTCCAAGCCTCATTTCTTTTGCCTCTGGAGGAGCAAACCAAAGTCCACTGTCTCTCTTGTTTGCCCATAAAACTCCCACAATTCTATTTTCCTTTGTGAACGCTTCCTCATAAAGTGTATCTCCTTCTCTTACATGCCACCACATTTGAGCTGCTTGAATTTCCAAAGCTGTAAGCATTGATCCACTGTCAAAAAGATTGGTGTCTCCATAGGCTAAGCCCATTAATGCAGCTGAATAGTAAGCATTCACTGCCTCACTTGTGCTCTCTTGGTTCCTTCCATCTCCAAATTCAGTCAGTCCTCCAGCCCAAGAGTGTAGTGTGTACATATCAAAGCATCTCAACTTTGGATAGTTTGAATTCGATTGGTTGCCCAAGTTGATGAAATCAGCTGCAAGAGAGTAAGCTTGAGCCTTGTACTTGATCCCCCATGCTGGATCAATCTTTGCAAGCACTGAAATACCATACACAAAATATCCTAGATGGTAATGGTGATCATTATAAACTCCAAACCCGAAATCTGCACCCCGATCAGTTGATCCTTGTTTGGTGACAAGTCCACCCCATTTAGGATCATACAGAAAACCATTCCCACTAAAAGTACCATCCAACCATGGCTCAATTGCGTCCATCAAGTATTTCTTAATTGCTGGAACCACATCAAGGCAATCCACCTCTTCAGCAATCAAAGCCAACCTTGCTGCTCTGGCAACCAATTTCCCATAAAAATATGACGATGCAGTTGTTATTGGAGTCGAACTGAGAACCTCCACATCATGACGAAGTGCAGAAACAATTTCAGGGTACGAACCTTGTTTGATGCCTTCGATTGAGTGCCAAGTGACTGAAACATTATGTGATCTCAACTCCCACGAATCACCAACAACACCAACCAGATCACCATCAATGCTTTTGTACTTGAAATCATCCAAAACAGTAGCGTTAGACAGAATCTGAAGATGGAGAGGATGAGCTAGCATAAGCAAATCTCCCTGTCCATACTTTTCCCATTTATATTCCAAAGTGAATGACTTTGTGAACACAGCTTCACCAGAAACAGGGTAAGCATAACTAAACCGGTCAAGGATTGACTCGTATTTTGGATCAGAACCCGGCACCAATGCAATCCGAATAGTCCCAGAATAGCCATCAAAAGTTAAGGTTGATGGGCTGCTTCTAGTCAAATTACTTGGGGATGAGGTGTATAGAACCCATGTTTGATTGTTGTTAAGTTGGACGATGAACTTGGTGTTTGAGTTGCTCGAATAGGATTCGAGGATTGCGTGAATGGTTGAGACAGAAACCGCAGTGGGGCTAGACACATTGCAGGTGACATAGGGGCTTCCTCGAGCGAGGAAGAAGCTTAGGTTGGACGAGGGAAAGTCCAAGGTGACACTAAGATCAGTGAAGCCAGAGATTACACGGCGGCTGCTATTTGCTGCATCTATGTTGGTGCTGGTTTGGGAGGCATAGATGGTGAGGTCAGGGGCAAAGGTTTGGGAGATGAAAGCAGAGGTGGAGGAGAGAGATGGGTAGGAGAGAGATAGAGAGGAGGAGGAGGAGTTGATGCTGTACGGGTGAAAGTATTCGGGTTTATCGCCATTGTTGAGAGCAAAGTTCTGGAAAAAAGAATTAGTGGGGAGAGGGGTTGAGAGGAGGTTTGGAGAGAAGAAGCTTGACGGTTCAGGGAGGATTGTGGATTGGGTTGGAGGGAATTGGAATGGGGATGATGATGAGGTGGTCTGTGGAATTAGCGAGAAAGCTGACATGCAAATGATGAGAGCAAAAGAGAAACCATAAGTGATGTTGTTTGCCATTGCTCCTTGTGGTGGCAAATTCTCTCTTCAATTAGCCACATATTTATAAGTTTTCTTCAAGATTTTCCTACTTCTTCATGAATATTTTTTTTTTTGGGTTTCTTTAGAAAATTGATAAGACCAAACAAACAAAGAAAAAGAAACAAGATAGAGAAAATTCAAGAGCGTGATAAGACCAAACAAACAAGAAAAACTTCAGAATCCGCTGATGCTGTAGCCTTTCGTATGTTGGCACGAGTTTCTTTTTTTGTTTCTTAATCAGTTACAGCAACTTTCCTTTTTCTTTTTATCCGAATCTAACTAGGAAATTTTTTTCCTATTGCTGTACTTCTTTATATACAGCCCTAGATATCTTACTAATTATGATTCAGATCGAGTAATATCCTTGTTAAGTTGAGCTTTTCCATATTAGAAATGAAATGTAGATCACCAAGTGTTACATCTTTCTATGGAAGCAAAAACATATTTACATTCATGAGAAATAAAATTGAGGACAAGAAATCTGAAAATTCCAATGTGTTGCACGGTATATTTGGAATGTGGTGCTAAGAAAATAATTTCAAACGAAGGCAAATATATCAACGGGAGCATTTTTGAATGGAAAAAATTTGAAAACCATAGGCTCCAAAACCATTCATGTCAAGCAATTTGTGCACAAGTAATTCCCTCTTTTGAGTGATCCAGCCAGGATTATTTTGGATAATCTTGTTAAGAGATGACCTAACCCAAAACTTAATGGCTATTATACCATTTTAAAATAGGAAAATACTTGCCTCCTTCTTTGGTGATTATCCTGCTAATCACAGTTTGACGTGTGTAGGGATTTTTCTTTCTGTGTTTTTTATAATTATTTTCGCATATGTGTCAATCTGTGATTTGCAAAAAGTAAGAATGCTTCCTTTCTTCCCTGGAACGAGGGAAGCAGTGTCATTTAAAATATCCAGCCCCAAACTTAAATTTTTAGGTAATTAGCTCAAAATATGTACGTGTGTGTGTGCCCATATATTTTTTTATATAAGATATTTAACCAGATCAATGTAGGACTATTGCTCAAGAAGTTAAACTTTTAAATCAAGATGTTAAAAAATTCAACATTGATCAAGTTTTTAATTTGTTTTTAATCAATGTGGATCAGTTTTTGTGTGAGGTTGGTAAATGAAAAATTGTTACCTTAGCCTCGGATGTACAGTTAGAATTCAGCCACGTCAAGGATCACTCAACCGTTCGTTTCAACCATAAAGCATCTATAAATTGAGTCCTTTGTTCATTGGAAGAGCATGCACTCACTGAGAGCTTGAGTGAAATCTTTTTGAGCAATTTCTTTGAAAATCTCTTGGTAAGAGGGTTGGTCTTTCTCATTAAATAATATATCTCCTAGTTTCATTTCCTTTTCTCAATATTCTTCAAGGCTGAGCTAGTGAGCTTTAGAGAGTTTGAGCTTCACTTTAAGCATATATGTGCTCCTATACCATCAAAAAAGTACATTAAAATTGATCAACATTACTACGTATACGTACGTACATTAATTTGTCAACTTTTATATATAATATAAAAAAATTTCGGAGCCCTCAAAAATCCGTGGCCCTGTACGGTGGCACCACTTGCACACCTTCAGGGCCGCCCCTCAGTATTACTATCCCTTGCTTTGCTAAGTTTGAGTAATGGAATTAGCTTGTGCCTCCCTGAAAGTGTAAAAGAAATTGATTTCAGTGCTGATGGTGAAAATGGCTCTCCAAGTACCACTAAGGATAAGGGGAAAAGATGGGCAATTCTAATGGCTGGGTCAAATGGTTACTACAACTACAGGCATCAGGTTTAAATTTGTCCAAATTTCATCATATATATAGTATTAGTATCAATGATTATGCTATGTTACTAATAGTGCATTTGATTAATTTTCCATGTAGGCTGATATATGCCATGCATATCAGATACTGAAGAAAGATGGACTGAAAGATGAGAGAACATCATTGTTTTCATGTACGCTGATACTGCACACAACACGGAAAACCCTAGACAAGGTGTCATCATCAACAAGCCAAAGGGCCATGACTGGAGGTAGTGGCAAGGTTCTGAAAAGTGGTCCAAATGACCATGTTTTCATCTATTATGCAGATGATGGTTCTGCAGGATTACTTGGTAGCTTTTAATTAAATTTTAAATATTTAGTTAATGAAATTAAATTGTATGTAATAGGATTTTTTTTTGGAGTTACATTTGTAAAAACAAGGGAATAAGTGAGCGCATGATCTAATCAAGGAAGAACCAACTCTTGTTTTCTGTGGAAGTTATTCTTAATTGAAAGAAGATGGAACAGGGTAACATTTCTGTGAAATTAGATATTGCATTTACATGTGAGTGGTATTTTGTATTCAGGGATGCCTTGTGAGGATGATTCTGTTTCTGCTAAAGATCTTATACATGTGCTAAAGAAGAAGCATCTTTGTAAAGGTTTCAAAAGCATGGTAAGATCAATATCCATTTCAATAGCAATTGATAAGTATCTAGCCTCTAGTTTACTATCAATCTTTGCTGAGTTTCAGTACTTTCTAAGGCTTTTATGCATCGAAGCTTGCGAGTCTGGGAGCATATTTGAGGGCCTCCATCCAAATAAAATAAATATTTATGCTACACCGCACCAAATGCAGAAGACAGTAGTTGTGGGAACCAAATTCTAGCAAAACCCTAGGTCAAATATTTCCTTTAATTTGGGGATTATTTGACCTAATTGGGAGTTACTCAATTTAATTGGAAGTTAATTGATTTAATTGGGATTAATTTGATTCCTACCTTAATTAGGGATTTGATTTAAATCAAATCCCTAATTAAGCAAATCTCACAAAATCAGAGAAGAATAATTCTTTTCCATCTGCAGAATTATTCCTTTGAAACCCTAGCCTTCAAGGCCCCTATAAATAGATGGCTATGCACAAGGGTTGAGGTACGTCTAAAATTCTATTTGAAACTCTGCAGAAATTCCCTCTCACAAACCCTAGCCGCTACACTCCTCCCTCTTACACAAGGCTCCGGCCACCATACACGGCTCCGGCCACCTAGTTCACACCATACATACAACTCCGTACCCTTTTAGTTAGCTATTGTTTTCCTACAAACTCTCGAACTAACTTAGGCATCGGAGGGTCTTTGGCAAATACCCCCGAGTGTGGTCCTCTTGTTCCGATCTATTTTGCAAGGAGAAAGAGGCGACGAAGAAGAAAGAGGAATCAATCAATCGAATATTCTAATGGGAAGAAATCGCTCCCACAAATTGGTGCTTCCCATAAGAATATTGGATTGATTGATTCCTCTTTCTTCTTCGTTGCCTCTTTCTCCCTGCAAAATAGATCGGAATAAGAGGACCAAACCCGGGGGTGTTGGCCAAAGGCCCTTTGATGCTTAAGTTAGTTCGAGAGTTTGTAGGAAAACAATAGCTAACTAAAAGGGTACGGAGTTGTATGTATGGTGTGAACCGGGTGGTCAAAGCCGTGTGTGGTGGCCGGAGCCTTGTGTATGAGGGAGAAAAAGTATGGCAGCTAGGGTTTGTGAGAGGGAATTTATGTAGAGTTTCATATAGAATTTTAGATGTACCTCAACCCTTGTGTATAGCCATATATTTATAGGGGCCTCGAAGGCTAAGGTTTCAGAGGAATAATTCTGCAGTAGTTATGGAACATATTGTTCAGGTGAACCTGAAGTTCCTGAGGAGTATGATACCTGTTTGGGAGACTTGTATAGTATTTCCTGGTTGGAGGATTCGTAATGCAATGCTTTCCTTTATTAAGATGCTGTTATTATGCAGAGTACATTACTTTATCAGTTTCCAATATATTTTGAATCGTTGGCTCGTACTAATTACTTTGTTGTTTCAATGAATTTGGAACGTATTGTGACATTTGACAGTAGTGACAGCAATGATTTGCGCAAAGAAACTTTGGAGAAGCAATATGAAAGGGTAAAATATTGGAAACTTCTCACAGTTTTAGATATTTATGGAGCTTTCATTACAATAGTCAATAGATAAAATATTTTGAAATGCTTGTCAGATGCAGATCATAAAGTATATGTATAATGCCAAGGAAAATTAGAATAATATGACCATCTTGACTAAATTACAGGTTCGAAGAAGAACAAATGAGTCTCATGTTATGCAGTATGGAGATATGAGCCATAGAAAGGAGTTCCTCTTCACTTACATAACATGGGTGCAGATCTTGTGAAGGATAGCTATGCTTCCATCGGTGATATCTCTTCACCCTCAGTCTCAAGGGCTGCTAACCAACGCGACACAAACCTCCTTTATTTCCAGCACAAGGTTTCTGCTCTTAATTTATTACGAGTCCTAAACTTAAATGTCTTTTAGTTTGCACAAACTTTCATATATTTTGATAATATGATTTATATCTACAAACCATTTCTCTTTATTCTTCAGTCTGCCTGATATCGTGCGAAACTGGAAGCTCGAACGCAGCTGCTTGATGAAATTGCTCATAGGCAACATGTAGACTAGAGCATCCATAAAATCGGGGAGCTTTTGTTTGGACACCAGAAGAGCTCAAACCCGTTGATGAACGTTAGGTCTCGGGGGCAACCTGTAGTAGATGATTGGGACTGCTTCAAGAAGTTTGTAAGCCTTCCTCTAATTCCATACATGAAATTAATACAGACACACAAGTTTAATGCTTATCTATTTAATTGTTTACTTAAAGTAAACCAGTAAATCTTATCTCTGAGATATTGGTTTTGAATTCTATCTGTGCAGCTGAGGATTTATAAGAAGTACTGTGGACATTTATCAGCATACGGAATGAAATACACGCAAGCTATAGCCAACATATGCAATGCTGGGGTAACCATGGAAAAAATGGTTGCAGCTTCTGATCAAGCTTGTTCCAAGAAATCCCATGTCTAGAACTTCCTTTCTGATCAGATGAAGTAAATAAACGGTTATGTATATATGAATTTTATTTTGGTCTAATGGAGTTGATGTTGCAACAGTCTTCGTATGAAAATAAGAAATGAAAATTAATAAATAGTGTTTCAAAAATGTGATGTCGACTGTGGATCTGCAACACGTAGTATTAAAACACATGTTCCATTTCTGTCTTGGATAATGTCTTTACTAGTCATTAGTTGCTAATTAATGCTCTTGCAAGGCTAATCATATGAACCAAACTCTATATTGAAACATGAGAAATAAAATGAGAGCGCGAAAAAGTTAACTCTGTAGCGGACCAAGATCTTTATCAGTTCAGCAGCCAGTACAAGCTCTCAAGCTAAGTGCCTATTGATATGTTCATTATTGAACGCGTTTGGCAACAAAAGAAACAAGTACTTAAGGAATTCGATCAAGGAAACACAGAGACTCTGCATCCTAGATTAAGTTTTGACTCTTTTAATTGTTAATCTGGACTCTTGAATTGAAGAAGCTTTCTTCTTTTCTTTAAAGTTTTCAGATTTGATATAGCAGCATTTCGTGTTTCTTGAGAAACAAAAATTGTCTGTTGGATTTTGTTTAAATGAGCTTCAATAAATGGTAATTGAGAGGAAAAGGAGAAAAAAAAGGGGGGGGGGGGGGGGGTGGATATAAATTGAGAGGATCTGTTAAGGTATGACAGTGGTCCTGTTTCTCTTGAAAGATATAAATTGGCTGTGGGATTTTTGTTTAAATGAGCTTGAATGCATGGAATTTTGGAAAGTGAGAAAAAAGGAAGGGATATTAAAGAACAGAATCGAAAATAATGATGGTGCTCATATGGAAGATCATTGGTAATTAAAAGAGCACTCTTCTACTTAAGCCTATTGTATTCCTACATATAATCTTATTCTGCAGATCAATGGCATTGGCCGGTCAAGGTTATGGAGTGTTACTATCCCTTGCTTTTTCAAGTTTTACTATTCGAAGCTGGTATCTCACCGAAAATGCATTTAAATTAGCATCTGCAGAAGTGACAGATTTCAGTACGCATGGTGATAATGGATGTCCAAGTACCACAGATGGTGATGGAAAAGGGTGGAAAGTTCTAGTTGCATCCGGGGCAAAAGGTTATGGAAACTATAGGCACCAGGTTTAAGTTTGTCCAAATCTCATTAATGTTAATAAGAGTGAGTTTACTTACTGTATGAAAACATAATTGTGTTCATGTATGATGATATTGCGTTTGACAGGCGACATCCTAGACCTGGTGTGATCATCAACAAGCCAAATGGAACTGATGTTTATAACGGAGTTCCCAAAGTCTAATTTTCCTAATCTAATATCAGTTTCTAGCTAGTTTGTTAGTTTAACAGTAGTTTAACTGTGATGCGGCTGTGCAGGATTATACAGGGGAAGATGGAAGGACATACGCGCAAGCAATTGCCAACATTTGCAATGCCGGGAAATGGCTGCAGTGTTATGTCTAGTTCTTCCTTGTTGATCAAACCAAGCGAATAAATAGTCATGAACATGACTTTTAGGCTGCTCTAAAGGGTAAAGTTTGTGGTACATGTATATATGAAAATAGACACAAAGAAGAAAGGATCCTTTAAAAATGGTGATGCTCACTTAGAGAAGAAGTATCTCTGTAATGATTTCAGTACAATACAGAGAATCTAAGCTTAACAGAGTTACTTAGTGCCTAAGCTACACAACAGGGATATTAGAAAATTAGGTAAGTTATTGGACTTATATCAAAGAAAGTAAACTTGGAGATGTATTTGACTCATTCTAAACTTCGATATAAAGGTGGCTTTACATCTCCAAATTCACGGGTGAAAATGCTATAAGTGGCTAAAATTCTTTAAACAAAAATAATCAGAAAAATAGAAAATGTAAGAAATTTAAATCCAATATTTTATTATTATTATTATTATTATTTTGTTTTGGTTTTTGGGTTCTTTGCAAGGTAAGATAGAAAGTCCAATATAGATCACAAAGTGTACATCTTTTCATTGGAGCAAAAACATATTTACACCCACAAGAAATGAAATTGAGCATATAAAAAGTGGTTTTGTATCCCCAAGTTTTCATCTCAAGGCTGAAAATGCTCTAAGTGGCTAAATTTAATTAAACAAAAAAAGTCAGAAAAAATAGAAAATGTAAGAAATTTAAATCCAATACTTCACTTACAACTTTACAAGGCAAGGTAGAAAGCCGAATAGGCCTCAAGTTCGTCCGACCCGCTTCGTTTCCTGAAACCGCAACACTGCAATTCGGAGGGAGAGAGAGAGAGAGAGACCCAATTGGCGAATTGCTCCCAACCCGCGTCGTTTCCGGTTTTAATTCGGAAACCGCAACACTGCAATTCAGAGAGTGAGAGAGAGAGAGAAGAGATGGCTGGATTGCTAGCGTGGGCAGCAGACGTAGTAGGAGGTGGTGGCGGGCAAGGTAACGAAGAAGACGGTTCCAATTCGATCCCGCTTATATTCACTCCGGAGCAGCAAAAGTATGCTCTAGACTTGGATCACAAAGCAACTTCTCTCAGCCGTTCGATCCAAGATCTACGGCTCAGACTCCCTCCCTCTGATATCTCCCAACGGCTCCCTGATCTCCATGCCCACTCCGTCGCTTCTAATGCCGCTCTTGCTCTCCAATTGAATGCCCATTCCACTACCCGCGAACAGGTTCGGCTTTTAGTTCTTGAATTTATGTGGCTTTTTTCTTATCCGGGTCCTTGATTTTGATTGTGGTTCTTGTGCAATTGGATATTTTGATTCGAATTGGACGTTTTTATATATGGGTCTTTTGTTTTGATTGTAATTCTTATATACAACTCTGAATTGTTGCATATTTAATTCAAATTTTGGAACTTTTTAAAATTATCTGTGTATGTGATTGTTTATTGTTGCCTACGAAACTTTCTAGTTTAAGCTTCATGTACTCAGGAGGAGGAGATATGCTGATGTGTTTATTTTTGTTTCTAAAAAGTCTCCATTTATACTTGTGGACAGGCCCAGTTGAGAGAGGTGACATTGCAGGAAGAGAATGTTGCATATGAAAGGGCTATTTCAAATTGTGAAACTAAAATAAAGGAGAAAATTCAAGAAGCAGATTTACTTATAAGGAAGTTAATGGTGAGAAGTTTCTTCACATTTAATCTTATACATGTATTGTGGTCTTCTATATGATGACATTAAGGATATTGTATTTTGGTTAATGGAAAATCCACACTTAAATTGTTTCTGAAATTTGGTGATTATTGTTATCAGGAAATGGAGGAAACTGAGAGGGATTTAAGAGTTAAGCTTGAAAATGCACAAACTGCATTGGATGTGAGTCGTTCTGGCGAATCACATGACTCCATTGGCGACTCAAAGATGACAATCGAAACTGAACCTGACATTGAAGCCTCCAAGAAAGCTATACTTGACAAGTTAGAGGAGAGGAAGAAAGAGTTGGTCCGTTGCACCTTTCCTTTTTACCTCACTGATCTTTCATGCCTTCCCCGTTTTTAATGTATGTGTCTGTGTGGTTTTGAAATTTTTTATCTTGATTGCTGAAAAAATGTTTTATTATCTTAGAGTTCAATGGAAGAAGTAGTGAAACATTTAGAGAGGAGCTGGGCAGAAATTCAAGATAATGCACTCAGTCACCCTTCTCCAGGTAATCTTACATCATCAAAACTATTTATTTGGTATATTCTGTGTGCTTGCTCTTCGAATGCATTTATACTTCCAGTTTACAATAGCAATGCAGTTTGTTTTATATTAGACATCTTATTGGTCTTGGGGTTTCAACCAAAGAAGGTTTGTATGGAATTAAAAACATTAAATTTTGACAAAGAAAAGGGAAGGGGGTCCTCAAATTATGTCCCAGATGAGGAAGAAATTTATGGTAGAGTCAAACCTAGGTGCTTGTACGCCATGTATTCAGGGGATCTTGCCTTGTGGCTGCTCAGTGATGCATATAGTGCAGCATGTGGCTATGGGATAAACTCATAAACTGTTTGCAATGTTAGTTGAAATGCCATGTATGCATATTATAGGGCATTCTAGCTAGTGGTAAGACTAATCTGTAAGTTTTTTTTTGTTTTTTTGTTTTTTTGTTTTTTTGTTTTTTTGTTTTTTTTTTGGTGGTGCAGTTCAAAGAGAGAAGATTTTGGATAAACAACTTCACAGTTTAATTGAGCAGCTAGCAGCAAAACAGGTCTTTCTGTAACTTTTCATTAATAGTTGAATTTTCTTATTTATCTAATGGATTTAAAATTATTCTCTGTTGAGCATATTTGGGAGAAAATTTCTTCATTGTTTCTCTTATATTTATAGGCACAAGCAGAAGGCCTGGTGAATGAAATTCATTTGAAAGAGACGGAGCTAGAAAGTGTGAATGGGTTGTGGAGAAAGCTTGAAAGCAGCAACATGGAGATGAATACTGCTAGAAACCGGTTTGGACGAAGCACATCTTTTAAAGGATCTGCTTCCTCTGATTATATTCTTGATGCTCATCATAGATATGCCGACGGCCGAACAGAGAGTCAGCAAAGGCTCATGCTGCTCAGGTCGGGTTTTGTGCTTTACATTTTAGCTTTACACATCCTGGTCTTCATCAAGATCTCATTTTGACGAATGTTATCAGTCTTTCCTAATTCTGTTTGTATGCCAAACAACCTGATGTGTCTTGTATTGTAAGAGGCGTTGTCAGTGTGGTTGTATGATATATTCTTTGTTTCAGATATTGAAAGTATATAATGAAATTACTCATTTACAATGATATTGTTAAGGCTGTCAATCAAGATCCCATAATTCATACAATGATTTCGCATATACACTTTCTCCACAGGTGAGAAATTTTCAGCTTACTAAAATCCTCATCTGAATTATTTTCAATATTTGCAATGCAAGTCTCAATATTTGTTTAGCCGTCAGAACAGGTGGTGCACTTGAGAAGATTCATATACACCGAAACTAGACTGGAATGAGCAACGAAATTTCTGTCGTCTTCAATTGGTCCATATTCTTTCTTAATTAGGCACTAAATAAATCATATTAATTATTAAAATCTATTAGTAGCCAGCAAACACAATCAAATTTATGCAAGTACGCTGTCGTTTTGCCAACATAATCAAATATTCTTCCAACTCAAAGTCAACTATTCACATGCATCAAACGCTTTTTTTTGGTATGATGCAAATAATAAAAATTAATAATGTGTGTATAAATACATATATTATAAAAAATTCATGTATATGACGTTTGCATGATGAAGCATTTCTCCATAGCTTCTTCTCATCGAGATAGCCTGTACCCTGTCTTCAACATATACAGCAAGATCTCATTCCACGTATCAATGGGGCCTGGCAAGCACCAGTGAACACAGTCGGCAAGAGTCATATTCCTATGAGGTGAGTGTCCATAGAAGTTTGGGTGTCCATCAGGCCTCAGCAACATAGCTTCTGTTGTGTCCATCAACCTAAACTGCAGGCCTCTCTGCAGGCCTTGCTCTTCTGCTGCTTTTAGCTCCTCCACTTGAGTCAAGTACATTTCCAAAACATACCCGTCTAGCTTCGTTTCTTCTTTGGTAAAAGGACTTGTCCTCACACAATTCCCTCCCTCGTTCCATGCCCCGTTTTCAAAGTGTGAGGGAGAAAACGTCCTCAGAAATGTCACCCCCTTGTAGTTTTTAAGGCTTCGAAGGGTTCTAAACACCGTTCGAAAGGCCTTTCTGTATCCGTAGGAGGTGACAAATGACGTCATGTTGTCTTGTTCGCACTTGTGACACCCGATAACTCCACCATTTTCGTGGTATATCAGTGGCCGGAAGAACCATTGTCCTGCTGAGACGATCACATAGTCGAATTGTTCGACCTGAGTTAGCCATGCCTCGTCCGGCTCATCTAAGTAGAGGCTCATGAGGCTGTTGATGTCGTGTCCTCTGTGATCTGCGTCTCTAGATTTAACCAAGAAGGGGGACCAGAGAGTTGCTATGGTGAAATTGTAATCATTGTAGACATAGCGCTTGAAGTAATCTGTGTTTGAGGAATATTTATGAGAAATGTCCTCGGGATAAGCTACCTGAAAGAAAAACAAAAAACACACAATCTTGTTAGAACAAACTATAATCTTAGACTGTTTCAAGTCTCTGTAGGCTAATTTGAATGCTTACAATGGCTAAGAGGCAAAGCAATGACTGCATTTGATTCTTTCCCACAGAGTCACCAAGGAAAGCCAATGACTTGCCTCTAACAAGCTCCAAGAACTGAGCTGCATCAAACAAGGGCAACTCACAAGCATCAGGCTTCCACCTCCATTTCATGAACTCCGTATCAGGTCTCCCAAACTTCATGCAGTTTTGCTCATCAATGATCAGATTGCAAGTTTCATTTGTGTAGTAAGCAGGTCCATCAGGATATGGAACCCAGTTCCCACTAAATATTTGGCATTGATCTTCTTTTTCGATGCTTTTTGAACCGCTGGGATTGCTCTTAGGAGACGGCAATGGGGAATTTGGGATGTTTAGACAGAGAGGGATTGTAGTGAGCAGAACTAAGGTAAGGGCTAGCAGAAAAAGATTTTTGTGGGTGTTGTTGGGTTGTGTGTATTTTCCATTAGGGAGATCAATGGCATGAAACTTCATGGTGGAGAAGAGAACTGTGAGGCAAGATAGATTCAAGCAATATATATAAATGGGTCCAATAATAATGTGCTTAGCTGAAGGTTATGGCTTTGGATAATTTAGCAAAACTGACAATCGTGTATTTTCAAAGCAACTAGCTGACCATGGTTTACCTACCAAATCACCATCATGATGATGCAAAAATTTACACATATAACTGAATAATAATACCTTTTAAAACAGAGGCATCTCCCCTAAATCTTATTACTTGATGAATAATGACTTTTTTATAACTAAAAAAAGAGTGTAAGTGGATAAAATATGAGTGGGGAAATCATTGCCCTACTTTTAAACAAATGGTTTTGATTATTATTTTTTAATTCTTTGGCTAAAAACTTGCCAAAGAATTATGCCAGAAGTGATTGGAATTTGATGACCAAGTAAACTCTGGCGTGGCTTAAGAGTGAAGTCATAAATGATTGTAAAGTTTGAAATCATGCCCTTCACAGTTCACGGTCTCCATGTTTGCTTTGATAATGGAATGTAATAATGCAGTTTTTGTCTACATGTCTATGGACTTCACGATATCATCTAGAACAAAACTGTTGCCAAGAGTTCTCTAACTTTCAGTCTTCAATGACCGAAAGATGGCTTTAAAGATTGAGTAAATTGCCACCATTTTCCAAGCAGTTGCTTGGTTGTCATCACAATTACTTTGGCAACCAAACAAACAGGTGATCTAAAATGCTGCTCTGAAATTTAAAGTGTTGAGGTAAATTTTTTGTCCATATATTTACCAGTTAGCTTAGTAAGCATATGTTGTGTGGAAGCTTGGAAATATATAGGAAAATGACAGTGTCATTTGGTGCTTTCCAAGTTACAAAGATCACAACCTATCTGCAACTTCGAACAATATCTGTCTGTGCTAAATTACAAATTAATGAGACAAAAACCTTGAGAATAAAGGGTGGTTGAAGGCCAACAGACACCAATTATCATATATATATGCCTCTCATTTTATACAATTAGTCAGCAATATAATGATCCACATTTGTCACCGGCCAATGGACATGTATCAAATCCACAAGTTCATCCCTTTACTTAGAGCTGGCAAATTGTTCACTAGCTTAGATAGTCCCTAATTCATTGAGGAAATAGGCTGGTTGGGTTTTGCCTATAATTTAGGCGTTCTTGGATCTGACATGACTTCAACCATTGTATCCCAAAAAATTAAAATAGAAAAGAAAAACAAAGCTTTATCAAATACCAAATAATAGGCTGGTGTGTTTATAATTTAGGCAATAATGAATCATTGTGCTGTGGCTCTTGATAATGATATACACTTAAATCTTGGTTTAGTTAAATTATTAGTTTTTATTATTGATTCTTTCGATTCGATCTAATCCATACCGAAATGTTGAAGTTAAAAGATTAGGTAACAATAACACTGTCCGACGGAAATCCATTCCATGTTTTGGCATCATGGTATCAGCATAAATGCCGAATTGGTTAATGAGAGCTTACAACTATATTAGGCAATTATTGTATCAAGAATGAGTTGTTGAGAATATTGTACTGTCTTGATATTCAATAAATAATACTTGTTACTCTATGTAATTCTAGGGTTAAGGTTGAAAGGAGTTTAACACACATAATCATATGTGACAACTGTTAAAAGTCTTATATAGTTATGCTATAGTAACTTTCTCTTTAAGGAGGGGCCTTGTGTCGGATTAGGTAGTTGGTAAGGCAAAGCTAACTAAGGCAATTAGGAAGATCAACCACAGTAATTGAGACACATCCTATACTCCTACCCAAGGCAGTAGTAGGGAATTCTCAGCAATGAGAGAAAGCCCGACAGAGCAATGCCGCGTAGAGGTAGAAGAGGCAAAGAAAGCATCGGCTTTCTCTGTGCTAGCAGCCGCGGTAAAATAGAGGATGCAAGCATTATCTGAATGATTAGGCTTAAAGCTATAGGTGACTAGTATAGTCCACTTGCTACTAAAGCTATTTGCAAATTGACATATTATCTACCACATGATGTGGTATAGTCCTCTAGTCTTTCTTCAATGAGTTTTAACACCCACATACACATTCCCCCAATCAAAAAAGGAGCCATTAATTGGTATTTAAGTCTTCCTCTAGTCTTCATTGATTGATTGGTAAAAGTCTTCCTCTGGTCTTCATTGATTAATTGGTAAAAGCCTTCCTCAAGTCTTAGAGCACTTCCAGCAGTTTGCCCTTTGCCATAACAAGGGAGGGGGGGTTAGGGCAGCTACTATTCACGTGAATAGTTGCTGCCTTTGCAAAAGGTTGTGGTGTTTCCACCAATTGCCATGGCAACAACTATTCACATGAAATATGAGGTGAGAAATTTGTATAGAGTTTTGGTGTGGGAAATGAAAACTATGACTAGGTATTTATTTATTTTTTAAAAAGAATTGTTTTTGTATTTTTTAAAGATTTTTTAAAAATTTTTGTTGTTGTTGACGTTAGCAAAGAGTTTTGGTGTGGGAAGTGAAAACTATGACTGGGTATTTATTTTTAAAAAAATCTGAATTTTTTTGTATTTTTTGCAGATTTTTTTTAAATTTTTTTGTTGCTGACGTCAGCAAACTCGGGCTGATCTTGCCTGAGGGCTGGCCTGGTTTCATGGGCTCCACCTCCTGTTAGGGCTAACCCTTGCTGATGGAATCTTTTTTTTGGCCCAAACCCCCCCCCCCCAGCTTGAACCCAACCTTAGCTGCTGGAAGTGCTCTTATAAACACCCACTTTTGTCCCACTCCTCCGAACAAAGGAGGAGGACATGTATTTTACTTTTTCATTTATGAGCATATGTATATCCTTTTATGATAAGTCTACCTTTAGAATTTTCTTCGTCATTTAATATGAAAATTACATAAAGAAAGAGCGGAAATTTTATACATTATTTCATTGACTAATCTGTCTTCCTCTAGAATTTTTTGAGTAATTTAATATGACAATTACAAACAGAAAGAGCGGAAATTCCATACATTATTTCATTGACTAATCTGTCTTCCTCTAGAATTTTCTTCGTCAATTAATATGAAAATTACATCAAGAAAGAGCATAAATTCCATATACATTATTTCATTGACTAATCTGTTTCCTCTAGAATTTTCTTCATCGTTTAATATGAAAATTACATAAAGAAAGAACAGAAATTCCATACATTATTTCGTTAACTAATCTGTCTTCCTTTTTGTTTGTTCCCACAATACACGATAGGAACTCATACACACCAATAAGTTCAAACATAATAGAAAATTGACAGACCAGTTAAGGAAAGGCAATGTGCATGTGAAGAAGTGAGAAATGTAAAAATTTACATGAGAAAGAACTAACTATTAGCATTTGTTTCATTGAATGATGGGGAATGCTAGTAACCTTCTCTCCAACCTTGTCTTTTAGACCTTCTCCCTTTTCTTTAAGACATGTGTCACTTCACATACACTTAAAATAATGACATTAATACATCAAACAAACCACCTTTTGTTTTCCGAGTTTACCCTTATTAAATCTATTGTCCTTCAATTTACCCAATTTTTTTACAACTCTCTTACCATATGTAAAAAAATTAAAAATTTATGTTCTTTTAAAAGAAAATGTCTATTTGTTTTTAGAGGAATTTTTTTTTTTGTTTAAAAAAAATCCACAAAAGATATATCTTTTTTTTATACAGACAAAAGACTTCCTTCTAAAGAAGTCTTTTTTAAAAAGAAGTTCATTGATTGCATTTTCAAACCATTAATTCGGTAAGTTTGATTATTGAATTTTTTTTCTTCTTTCTAAACCATTAATTAGGTAAGTCTTATTTGTTGGAATCTTTCAAAAAAGAAAAAAAAAACTAATGTTTTTTCTTATTTAATTTTTTAACAAGGTGATAAAAAGTTGTAACAAATTTGGATAATAAATTTAAGGAAACATTAGAATCAATACAAAAAATGAAGGCAAATTTGGAAACAAATGTTATCTTATTAGATGCATTAATTACATTATTTTTAGTGTAAGGAAAGTGACACATGTCATGAGGAAAAGGGAGAAAGTTCAAAAGAGAAGGTTGGAGAGAAGGTTGCTAACATTCCCCTTGTGAAATTACGTTGTGTGTGGAAAGAAAAACAAAAGGGTTTTCTACCGAATACCCCTTGAACTATTAAGCTTGTTGAAGTCACAAAATTTTTTCACCTTCGGATTTGTATGATCATGAAATTCCAAATATGTTTTCATCTTTAGAATGTCGACATTGGTATCTCTAAAGTGTTTCTTGAGCTTTTCTTTCAGGATGTCAACGCCATCCAGTGGAAGAAGTATTTGGCCGATATTGTCGTTTATATAATGCAACAAGAAAAATGTTAAAGTATATATAAAATTAAAGAGTGATATTATTAATTAGAAAATTTTAAATAGCTTTAACAAACAGTAAGGAAAGAAATGATTGAATTCACCTCTGTAGAGCACTAATCAAAGCTTGATTTTCCATATAAAATGGTTGATATGATAGTGACTGACTTTGGTTGGTTCTATGATATCAATCTCCTCAATTTGGACGGCCGTTAAAAAAAAAAAAACAACTGCTCCAACGTCTGTGCAAAAGATTCCCTCTTGTTCCTGTGTCATTATATAGGTGCTGTTGCTGGATGAACGTCTGTTCCAGAAATGGATGACATGAAAAGGATTATCACTCCATTACGAACCGAGGTGAGTTCAAATATTTGTCAGTCAGTTTTTTTTTTTTCGAAATAAAATATTTGTCAGTTCAAATACTAGTTTAGTTAGTCTCATCCTCCTTGTTTTTATTATCTATTTTTCTCTCATAAAATTCTGAACTCGAAAATCGAAAAGCTACTTTCTACGCCTAGCGGCCTTCCCCTTGTTAGAGGTGAACTGAAACAATTTTTTGTTACGACTTATCCAGTCATTGCAAGGATGGATATATTCTTGGAGGAGGGTCACCTTACAGACGAGAGAATTAGAGGACTGTTTCACCTGAAGTGCAGAACACTTCGTGATATGTGCAAATGCTATGGTTTTCCTCGATTGGCCGTTGCTTGTCGGAAATTGCTGAGAGCAAATAAAAGATCTGACAACGTTTTTGACGAATTGGCTGCTGTCAAAAACGAATTTTTTGTGTTGGCGGATGGTCTGCGCCCCGCACTTGGAACGGTAATGTTCTGCTTCCCTTTTGCTTTTGCTACCTATTTCTCAGAGCAAGTATAACTTATTTATTGAAGATATATATTTTCTTATTGTTGTTGTTTAATACAATATACAGATAGAGTTCCTGCATGAAATGGTTGACATGGTTGTGACTGGCTATGGTCATTTCTATGATATCAATACCCTCAATTTGGACGGCCGCAAAAAAAATACAACTGCTCCAACGTCTGTGCAAAATATTCCCTCTTGTTCCTGTGTCATTATGTAGGTGCTGGTGCCGGATGAACTGGTTAATTAGTGCTGCACTGCTATTTGGTTTAGATCAGACAGTATTCATATCTATGTCTATGTCATTCTCTAGGTGCTGGATTAACTACTTAATTAGTACTGTATTGCTATTTGGTTTAGATAAGACAGTAATTATATCAGTTTCATTGTGAATGTTTTGATTTTATCTTATCTTAGATTGATTGTGGATGGTGGGCTTCGTTGATCTGATCTTTTGCACACTTTTTGGGTGTTGATTTTGTTCTTTCAAGGGATTTGTGAACAGGGTGGTGCTTAGTTTTTGGGAATTTTGGGTTCATCTGAACTTTTCTGAGTTCGATTTTATTTTAAACATAAAAAAGAAGTATATTTTATTTTGAAAGGATCCGGAATATTCATTAGACTTCAATCCAATACTTTGGTTTTTGTTGTTGTTGTTGTTGTTGTGCTTATTGTATTTTAGTTGTGTTTATTTTTGTGTTTTTCTACACATGATGACATGACATACAGAACATTTATACAGAATAAACTCAAAAGATAGCTTCTAGAAAAAAAAACTCCAAATTTTTTATCAAATTGAAAACAAATTAAACAGAGATGAGGACCAAGATGGTTTTCATGAATGCTTTTATTTCCCAACAAATCACAAATTGAATGGTAACATATCTAAACACACATCAAGCTACTTCAGCAAGCCAAAGAAATTACTATAAGTTATTCATGTTAGGTCTTTTGCTATCTAGCTAGCTCATATAGTTCTCCAACAACGGTAGGACCTAACTTAATTTTATATGGTTTAATTTTTGAAAAGGGTTCATTTCAGTTCAACACCAAAATCAAACAAATATGTGTGGACGATGGGGGAGAATTTTATTCCCTTCGTGATTTTTTTGCAGATAACGGGGTCATTTACCAACGATCTTGCATTTATACCCCCAACAAAACGGGGTTGTAAAACATAAACATCGCCATATAATTTAAATAGTTTGGGCTTTACTTTTTCAAGCCCATATTCCTCTTCAATTTTAGGGAGAAGAAGTGCTTACCACATGCAAATGTATTGGATTCCTTAGGAAATCTAAAAATAAATAAGGGCATTTTTGTCCATTTTTGCTTCTTTTAAAATTTTTCTCTCTTCTTTTGCTTTTTCCAAAATGTCACTATAATTAACCGAATTCCTTCCAAGCTATTAGTCCAACAAACCCCTTTTGGAAAATTATATGGCAAACCACCTTTCCATACACATATGAGAGTCGTTGGGTGTCTTGCTTTTCCACCAACACCCATCCTACATCCAAATTTGATACTCGTGCCAAGAAAAGGCTTTTTTTTTTCTTTTTTTTTCTTTTTTTTTTTTTGTGCGTACCCTAGTAGGCTTGGTTTACAAGTTGTATGATCTCACTGCCCGCAAAATCTTCATCAACATGGATATTAATTTTTTTGAGCATCATTTCCCTTTCCCCACCATCAGCCCAACCACAAAATCAATCCAATTACTTGTCCTACCCACACCACACATAACAGACCTTGATCCATGCCATCCAACCTTGGGCCCGCATGACTTTCCTCCAACTAATTCATCTTTTTCCCATGAGCCCAATCCCACACTTTCAAGCCAAGATGAGACCATCTCTCCAGCCACGCCTAACTCTCCAGCTAACCATTTCTCTTTTTCTCCTATGGACCCACCTATTTCTCTTGCCGGTCCTATTACATCGTCATCTGTTGCACTTACAAACCCAGACATAGGGTGGGCACGGTTTGGGTTGGATCAGTTTTTGCCTTAAATTAGAACCGATCTGGTACTATTCATCAGGTTTGGTTTGGTTTGGTTTTAATAAAAAAAATTCAAAAACTGTCAAGCTCGAGTTGAACCGGTTTCGGTCCGGTTCAATTTTGAACCGAATTATAAAAAAAAATTAAATTATTTTTTAATACAATTCTCAACTAAAAAATATATTTTTTTACTTGAAAATTAACAAATTATTCAATTTCGTATAAAAATAAATATTAAAGTTAGAAAAGAGAGATAATTTGAAATTGAACTTGGATAAATATTAGTTTTTTGTTCTTAAATTAAAATATAGCATTAAATATAAATATATATTGAAATAATATATTTTTTAATTTGACCGGTTCGATTCGGCCTAGTCCGATTTTTGAAGACATAGAACCGATCCAAAACCGGTCCAAACCGGTCCTGTTCGGTTTTTAATCGGGTGTTGACTTTTTGGTGAACTAGGTTTTTTTCCGGTTTGGTTCGGTGCAGTTCGGCTTGAATTTCCAGTTCGCCGGTTTGAGTGCCCACTCCTACCCAGAACAACCCGCACCTCTTCCACCTTCTACTACCCATCTTTCTACCAATCCACCTGCTAGGCTTATAAATAAGTTTATTTGTGAAATCCTAAAACATCATTTATTTTTATCGTTCAATATAGTGAGAGTAGGTTTTTATCAACGGTCCCTAAAACATCATTTTTTTTTACACTCTTTTGTCAGTTTATTGATACTTTTCCATCTTTATTTCATTATAAAAATAATTTTCTTTTGTTAGCTCAGAAGTCAAATACTATTTAGTTGGTGGACAAAAATGATACTAGAGTAATAGTTGAGGGACCATTTCGGTAAAAAACCCTATTTTAAATTAACATAGGAATATCAATAGATTTGGGATTTATCTTATAAATCGTGTTGTCCGTGTTAATTCTTCCTATCTTGAAAGAATTAGCTGAAATATGCATAAATATACAACTAGCATAATATTATCATAAGGGTAAGCTAACAAAAGCGTCTAGTTAAAGTTTACTAGCGTAATATTTTTTTACATGAAATCATTAATAATTTTTATTCTTGTATCCTTATCCCTTTTGTATGTGATGCGAATGAATGACTCCTCCTATCATACCACTTTAAATTATTTTATTTGTGCTTTAGAAATTATAATATGGAGCTTTGAATTTACAAGAGTACAAAAATAGGAAGATAGGAAGATATTCATTAGAAACAAAATGCAAGAAGTTGAAGCAATAACATAATCTTTAAAAACTTAAGGTAGAAGTATCCTGAATTAATTTAAAAGTAAATAAAAAAACTTTACAAATACATTTTTGTCCCTTCCGTTGTTTTTGAACCATTGCTGTCTATGCATGCAAAATTCCTTCCAACGAGTGGTTGGCAATCTATACTTCTGATCTTGCTTCAGGAAGGGTAAGAAAGTAAAAAACCAAAACTTAGAAACTAAAATCAATTCAAATAAATCAAACGAAGGGAAGAGTCTTGGTCTCCTCAATGTGCGCTATATATATGTGCGATATATATATATATATATATAAAATTATAGTATTATTAAAAAAGAAATATTAGCTATTGTATTATATATTAGTAAATTTCAAGATGATTTGCTTAATCAAAAGTTTTTAATACGAGTTGATTGTAAATACAGAGAGCTTTTATTGAGGAATCCCTCAAATAAGTTTATTTGAGGGACACCCCTTGTAGGGCCCACTCCGGATTGTATTTCACTAATCCAAACCGTCTATTTTGTAGATACACATTCAAAGATCATCTCTAAGAAAAATTACTTGAATCCGATATCATTTGACCATTCAATTGAGTTATTGAAATTTTAGTACTTTCTTGAAGCACCGTGTTCATTGATTTTATAGAACACAATTGAATGTCGAAACGGTTTCCGATTTGTCTAATTTTTTGTAAGGATGATCTATGAATGAAGACTTGAAAAATAAATTGTTTGGATCATTGGAAAAAAAATTGTAGAGTACTCTAAAGGGCGTTCCTCAATAGAATGGGATTGTATACATATATGTATACAAAATCAATTATAAAAAATTATTGAAAATTATTTCATTCATAGATCATCCTTACAAAAAATTAGACAAATCGGAAACCGTTTCGACACCCAATTGTGTCCTACAAAATCAATGAATACGGTGCTTCAAGAAAGTACTAAAATTTCAATAACTCAATTGAATGGTCAAATGATATCGGATTCAAGTGATTTTTTGTAGAGATGATCTTTGAATGTGTATCTACAAAATAAACGGTTTTGATTTGTGAAATACAGTCCGGAGCGGGCCCTACAAGGGGTGTCCCTTAAATAAGCTTATTTGAGGGATCCCTCAATGGAAGCTTATATATATATATAATAGGGTATTCTGCTGAATTGCCCCCTGAACTTATATATAATTCTCAATTTACCCCCTGACTTTTTTTTAAGCAAATTAAAGGCTCGAATTAATTTTTATTATCAATGTTCCCCCCACCATCAAAATTCGAACATTTCATTCATTATTCCGTCTATTTGACCCATGATGACTCTTTGTTGAGGGTTATTTTCATCATTGAACGCAAATTGAATTAGCAACCTCTCTCACAACTTCGCACATCTCTTTCACATTGATAGGGTAGGGTTAGGAAGGGACCGAATTGAGGGCGGGAAAAAGGACGAAATTGAAGGTTGGAATCAAATGAAATCGAAGGTTGCTGAGAGAGAGAGAGAGAGAGAGAGAGAGAGAGAGAGATGAGAACGAACTTATCTGGCAGCGTTGATGGGTCACACAGAGGGAGTTCAGAGTTGGTAGATGGCAATTCATGGATGTTGCCATCACGGGTCTGCTACTGTGGGAAGGTTGCAAAAATTCAAATTTCGTGGACCTCTTCACATCCAAGACGATGATTTTATGTTTGTGCGCAAGTGAGTTAAATTTTGAAGTTTGTCAAATTTGCGGTTTTGAGTTTCCACCTTTTAAAACTCTGTGTTTGTAGAAATGTTGTCAAATGTGGGAGTAGGGTGACCCCGTTATGTGCAATATATCTAAGCAAATAATTCCAGGATTGCTGAGGAGAATTAACATGTTGGAAGCAGAAAAAAAGGAAGGGAATTCAAAGCTGAAAAACCCATGGTTTTGGGTGTCATTGTTCATGTTTGCGGTTATTATGTGCTTGATTTTGAATGAAGATAAAGGCACCAATGGGCAGCTGTAGAAAGGGATGGGTAGTTGGCATTTGGTTTAGGGTTATAAAGGGATAGGTGCTTGGCATTTTGTAATTTTTTTTGTAAGGGTTAGAAAGAGATGGGTGATTGGCAATTTGTAATGGTGACAAAGATGGGTAGTTGGCAATTTGTAATGGTGAGAAAGAGATGGGTGATTGACTTTTCTATAAGGGTAAGAAAGGGTGTGTAATTGGCAATTTTGAGTGTGGTGTTGTGACCATTGTTTTGGTGAATGAAAATGCAAGCTATCATTTTGACCATTGAAATAGTAACTATCACACCAAATGAACTACACTTCAAAGTAAGCCAAAATATACAACATTTGAATTCACATGTGATTACGTCAAAGCTTGTCCAAATTCAGTTTAAAAAATACATCTTCATCCATTCACTTCATATCAAAATCAGTTTAAAAATATACTAGCAAATAGATTGCAAACCAAAATGATCCAGAACACCAAAATAAACATAACGACTCTTGAACCATTCACTTCAAATTACTGACTAAACTCTCCATGGCCTTATTTGTTTTGCTGGAGATTTTAACTTAGGCCTCTTTGGAGAAGTTACCATTGGTTGAGGTTGTGAACTTGAACCTTGATGAGCTTATGAACTTTGGGCAGATTGTGAAAGAGCTTATGAATGTGGGGCAAGTTGTGAAGGAGCTTGTGAACTTGGGGTAGGTTGTGAAAAAGCTTGTGAATGTGAGGCAAGTTGTGAAGGAGCTTGTGAACTTGGGGTAGGTTGTGAAAAAGCTTGTGAATGTGAGGCAAGTTGTGAAGGAGCTTGTGAACTTGGGGCAGGATATGAAGGACCTTGTGAACTTTGGCAAGGTTGTGAACCAGCAAATAGATTGGTCTTCCTTATGACATGGGGGGCATGAGCTCTTCTTTTCACCTGTTCCAAGCATAGATCCCTTAAGCCTTCAATAATGCAATGATTGATTCACATCACACCACAATAATCTAAGTACTTACATTAAACTTTGGTCTAGCCTGAGTTTGTTGTTGTTCACTCACAACACCTCTGCCTCTCATAACACCTCTGACAGTTGTTGTTCCACTTGCATTGACACTTGTAGTATCAACACCTCCATTACCAGTTGCATCTCCTCTTCTCCTTGCACCTCTTCCCTTTACAGCTCCTCTTCCCCTTCTACCGCATCTTGCTCTATCACCTCTAGGTTGCCCCTTCATTATTAAGAACAATAACTCACATGTTAACATAGCAAAAACAGTCCAATCACATGTTTACATAGCCATTTTCAACACAAGAAATATGTAAACAAATAAATTAAGAACAATTATAACCTGTCCATATTAGGGACAACCAGCAAAATTGTGACCTTCTTGTCCACAGTTGCGGCATGTCATTACAATGTCATACCTTTTAAGTTTTGTCGCCCCTTTTGGTATTTCATCAGGTTCTCTATTTTTGCTAAGTTTGGGCCTTCCTGGTTAGATGCGATAAACATGTGGCTTGATAGGTACATGCCCTGTTTTTCTCCAATATGCTTGACTAGGCATTGGAGATATATAGCCTTCATAAGCCTTATTATATGCCGGCTTTTTGTAAAGCGCATGCACAAAATTCAGAGGGTTGTGCTCACTCTTTGTTATTGCAGCCAAGGCATGTGGATAAGGAATTCCACTTAAGTCCCATTTTCTGCATGTACATATATGCCTTTCTAAATCCACAACAAACATATTCCCAATATGCTATTAACTTGATACTTCCCCCCACCAGCATACGAAGCTATGTAGTGGCCACTTTCAATTGAATTCTTCTTCACAATACCAAATATTCTTGGAATAACCTCATGGGGCCACACTGTCTCTTTAAGTCTAGCCATTCTAAGCATCAAATAGATTCTAATTCTCTCCAAAAGAGTAACAATGGGCTTATCCCTTGCTTCTAGAATTGCCGCATTAAAACACTCACATAAGTTGTTTAGAAGTATATAACACTTTGGGACTGTACTAAAGTGTGATCTACTCTAATGAGCAACTGGTCTCTCCTCAAGCCACTTATAAGATGCCTCAGATTGACCCAACATATGCTCCATTTCAGCTTCAAATACAGGTATTGTTGTTGCCCTAGCTGCTGCCCACAACCTCTACTTCAAAGCTGCACAAGTATGGCTTGCAAGCTTGAAATTATTGTGTAAGTGCCTCACACGATGCCTATGCTTAGCATTGGGTATCAATGCATAAAGGACATTCCCTAAACCCTTTTGCTTATTAGTAATGAAAACCCACCCATTGCCATTTCCAATACCTACATCTTGAAAGAATATGTCAAATAACCAACCCCAAGTCTCTGTGTTTTCAACTTCAATAACCGCAAAAGCAATTGGATACATCCCATTATTTCCATCAACCCAATTACCTTAGAATCTGTCTTGGATGAGAACCCTTAACATGGCACCCATCAAAACCCACCACAGGTCTACATCCTTCCGTAAATCCTTTTTTAAGTGCTCCAAAACATATATAAATCCTCTTAAAAATAGGATTCTCACCCTGCAATTCAATTTTCACAATGACAGTACTTCCAGGGTTATTGCTCTTTAACTCCTCACAATAATCACATAACTTACCATATTGCTCTTGAATACTACCTTGAATTCTGATTTTTGCAAAACTCCTGGCTTTATAAACTTGAGCCTCAGTTACATCCATGGCATAATGTTTCCTTATTAACTTCATGAAATTTGTCACTTTCATTTTGGGATTATCTCTTAACTTCTCATCAAACCTCTTAGACAAGCATGATGAAATGACATACTTGGTTCTTTGCCTCCTTCCACATGTATGCCATGGAACATATGTCTTAATCCTTGTAGTTTGACCTTTCCCCACATGAGAAGCATACAACATCCAAGGACATGGAACCTTTTATTTTTTATCTCCTTCACATTTGAGCCTCACCCTATTCGAATCATTCCTCACCCACTTTAATGGCCTTGTACATGAAACTGCATAATATCTTATTGCTTCCTTACATTGCTCCATGTTGGTAAATTCCATTCCCAAATGAAATGTTGGCTTCAGCAAATCATATTCTCTTCTAAACTGCTTAAACCTAGGAGTTTTTCTTATGCGACTACAGTTTTTCACACCTTTATCCTCATCAGATTCTTCATCAAGACTTACAA
>NC_024129.1:19688699-19710557 GCF_000346735.1 Prunus mume | reverse complement strand
GATATCATTTGACCATTCAATTGAGTTATTGAAATTTTAGTACTTTCTTGAAGCACCGTGTTCATTGATTTTATAGAACACAATTGAATGTCGAAACGGTTTCCGATTTGTCTAATTTTTTGTAAGGATGATCTATGAATGAAGACTTGAAAAATAAATTGTTTGGATCATTGGAAAAAAAATTGTAGAGTACTCTAAAGGGCGTTCCTCAATAGAATGGGATTGTATACATATATGTATACAAAATCAATTATAAAAAATTATTGAAAATTATTTCATTCATAGATCATCCTTACAAAAAATTAGACAAATCGGAAACCGTTTCGACACCCAATTGTGTCCTACAAAATCAATGAATACGGTGCTTCAAGAAAGTACTAAAATTTCAATAACTCAATTGAATGGTCAAATGATATCGGATTCAAGTGATTTTTTGTAGAGATGATCTTTGAATGTGTATCTACAAAATAAACGGTTTTGATTTGTGAAATACAGTCCGGAGCGGGCCCTACAAGGGGTGTCCCTTAAATAAGCTTATTTGAGGGATCCCTCAATGGAAGCTTATATATATATATAATAGGGTATTCTGCTGAATTGCCCCCTGAACTTATATATAATTCTCAATTTACCCCCTGACTTTTTTTTAAGCAAATTAAAGGCTCGAATTAATTTTTATTATCAATGTTCCCCCCACCATCAAAATTCGAACATTTCATTCATTATTCCGTCTATTTGACCCATGATGACTCTTTGTTGAGGGTTATTTTCATCATTGAACGCAAATTGAATTAGCAACCTCTCTCACAACTTCGCACATCTCTTTCACATTGATAGGGTAGGGTTAGGAAGGGACCGAATTGAGGGCGGGAAAAAGGACGAAATTGAAGGTTGGAATCAAATGAAATCGAAGGTTGCTGAGAGAGAGAGAGAGAGAGAGAGAGAGAGAGAGAGGGATACGAGATGCCACATATCTGCGAACTTATCTGGCAGCGTTGATGGGTCACACAGAGGGAGTTCAGAGTTGGTAGATGGCAATTCATGGATGTTGCCATCACGGGTCTGCTACTGTGGGAAGGTTGCAAAAATTCAAATTTCGTGGACCTCTTCACATCCAAGACGATGATTTTATGTTTGTGCGCAAGTGAGTTAAATTTTGAAGTTTGTCAAATTTGCGGTTTTGAGTTTCCACCTTTTAAAACTCTGTGTTTGTAGAAATGTTGTCAAATGTGGGAGTAGGGTGACCCCGTTATGTGCAATATATCTAAGCAAATAATTCCAGGATTGCTGAGGAGAATTAACATGTTGGAAGCAGAAAAAAAGGAAGGGAATTCAAAGCTGAAAAACCCATGGTTTTGGGTGTCATTGTTCATGTTTGCGGTTATTATGTGCTTGATTTTGAATGAAGATAAAGGCACCAATGGGCAGCTGTAGAAAGGGATGGGTAGTTGGCATTTGGTTTAGGGTTATAAAGGGATAGGTGCTTGGCATTTTGTAATTTTTTTTGTAAGGGTTAGAAAGAGATGGGTGATTGGCAATTTGTAATGGTGACAAAGATGGGTAGTTGGCAATTTGTAATGGTGAGAAAGAGATGGGTGATTGACTTTTCTATAAGGGTAAGAAAGGGTGTGTAATTGGCAATTTTGAGTGTGGTGTTGTGACCATTGTTTTGGTGAATGAAAATGCAAGCTATCATTTTGACCATTGAAATAGTAACTATCACACCAAATGAACTACACTTCAAAGTAAGCCAAAATATACAACATTTGAATTCACATGTGATTACGTCAAAGCTTGTCCAAATTCAGTTTAAAAAATACATCTTCATCCATTCACTTCATATCAAAATCAGTTTAAAAATATACTAGCAAATAGATTGCAAACCAAAATGATCCAGAACACCAAAATAAACATAACGACTCTTGAACCATTCACTTCAAATTACTGACTAAACTCTCCATGGCCTTATTTGTTTTGCTGGAGATTTTAACTTAGGCCTCTTTGGAGAAGTTACCATTGGTTGAGGTTGTGAACTTGAACCTTGATGAGCTTATGAACTTTGGGCAGATTGTGAAAGAGCTTATGAATGTGGGGCAAGTTGTGAAGGAGCTTGTGAACTTGGGGTAGGTTGTGAAAAAGCTTGTGAATGTGAGGCAAGTTGTGAAGGAGCTTGTGAACTTGGGGCAGGATATGAAGGACCTTGTGAACTTTGGCAAGGTTGTGAACCAGCAAATAGATTGGTCTTCCTTATGACATGGGGGGCATGAGCTCTTCTTTTCACCTGTTCCAAGCATAGATCCCTTAAGCCTTCAATAATGCAATGATTGATTCACATCACACCACAATAATCTAAGTACTTACATTAAACTTTGGTCTAGCCTGAGTTTGTTGTTGTTCACTCACAACACCTCTGCCTCTCATAACACCTCTGACAGTTGTTGTTCCACTTGCATTGACACTTGTAGTATCAACACCTCCATTACCAGTTGCATCTCCTCTTCTCCTTGCACCTCTTCCCTTTACAGCTCCTCTTCCCCTTCTACCGCATCTTGCTCTATCACCTCTAGGTTGCCCCTTCATTATTAAGAACAATAACTCACATGTTAACATAGCAAAAACAGTCCAATCACATGTTTACATAGCCATTTTCAACACAAGAAATATGTAAACAAATAAATTAAGAACAATTATAACCTGTCCATATTAGGGACAACCAGCAAAATTGTGACCTTCTTGTCCACAGTTGCGGCATGTCATTACAATGTCATACCTTTTAAGTTTTGTCGCCCCTTTTGGTATTTCATCAGGTTCTCTATTTTTGCTAAGTTTGGGCCTTCCTGGTTAGATGCGATAAACATGTGGCTTGATAGGTACATGCCCTGTTTTTCTCCAATATGCTTGACTAGGCATTGGAGATATATAGCCTTCATAAGCCTTATTATATGCCGGCTTTTTGTAAAGCGCATGCACAAAATTCAGAGGGTTGTGCTCACTCTTTGTTATTGCAGCCAAGGCATGTGGATAAGGAATTCCACTTAAGTCCCATTTTCTGCATGTACATATATGCCTTTCTAAATCCACAACAAACATATTCCCAATATGCTATTAACTTGATACTTCCCCCCACCAGCATACGAAGCTATGTAGTGGCCACTTTCAATTGAATTCTTCTTCACAATACCAAATATTCTTGGAATAACCTCATGGGGCCACACTGTCTCTTTAAGTCTAGCCATTCTAAGCATCAAATAGATTCTAATTCTCTCCAAAAGAGTAACAATGGGCTTATCCCTTGCTTCTAGAATTGCCGCATTAAAACACTCACATAAGTTGTTTAGAAGTATATAACACTTTGGGACTGTACTAAAGTGTGATCTACTCTAATGAGCAACTGGTCTCTCCTCAAGCCACTTATAAGATGCCTCAGATTGACCCAACATATGCTCCATTTCAGCTTCAAATACAGGTATTGTTGTTGCCCTAGCTGCTGCCCACAACCTCTACTTCAAAGCTGCACAAGTATGGCTTGCAAGCTTGAAATTATTGTGTAAGTGCCTCACACGATGCCTATGCTTAGCATTGGGTATCAATGCATAAAGGACATTCCCTAAACCCTTTTGCTTATTAGTAATGAAAACCCACCCATTGCCATTTCCAATACCTACATCTTGAAAGAATATGTCAAATAACCAACCCCAAGTCTCTGTGTTTTCAACTTCAATAACCGCAAAAGCAATTGGATACATCCCATTATTTCCATCAACCCAATTACCTTAGAATCTGTCTTGGATGAGAACCCTTAACATGGCACCCATCAAAACCCACCACAGGTCTACATCCTTCCGTAAATCCTTTTTTAAGTGCTCCAAAACATATATAAATCCTCTTAAAAATAGGATTCTCACCCTGCAATTCAATTTTCACAATGACAGTACTTCCAGGGTTATTGCTCTTTAACTCCTCACAATAATCACATAACTTACCATATTGCTCTTGAATACTACCTTGAATTCTGATTTTTGCAAAACTCCTGGCTTTATAAACTTGAGCCTCAGTTACATCCATGGCATAATGTTTCCTTATTAACTTCATGAAATTTGTCACTTTCATTTTGGGATTATCTCTTAACTTCTCATCAAACCTCTTAGACAAGCATGATGAAATGACATACTTGGTTCTTTGCCTCCTTCCACATGTATGCCATGGAACATATGTCTTAATCCTTGTAGTTTGACCTTTCCCCACATGAGAAGCATACAACATCCAAGGACATGGAACCTTTTATTTTTTATCTCCTTCACATTTGAGCCTCACCCTATTCGAATCATTCCTCACCCACTTTAATGGCCTTGTACATGAAACTGCATAATATCTTATTGCTTCCTTACATTGCTCCATGTTGGTAAATTCCATTCCCAAATGAAATGTTGGCTTCAGCAAATCATATTCTCTTCTAAACTGCTTAAACCTAGGAGTTTTTCTTATGCGACTACAGTTTTTCACACCTTTATCCTCATCAGATTCTTCATCAAGACTTACAAGATCGTCGATATTGTAGTCTTCACTGTTAACCTCACTAGGTTCTTCATTGTATTCTTCATTTTATTCATTAACTACATGTTTGTCAAACAAGTTATCATCCTCTTCCAAGACTGTCTTCATTTTTCATCTGACTACTCAAACTCGGAGTCAATCAACTCAATGTCTATCTCACTGTTATCATCTTTAGCCTCTTCTCCACTATCATCATCTTCAGCCTCATCATCTTCATTGTCATCTGCCTCATTATCTCCCTTCTTATCTACCTCATCATCAGCATCATCATCTAAATCAACATCTACTTCTACACACTGGTTCCCTAACTCACCAACATTAGTTTCAATTTCAACTTCTACTTCCAACCCCAATTGTGGAGTAGATGCATATGTCTAGCTCTCTGGGAAATGTGGTTGATTCTTATATGATAGATATAAAGGTTGAACTTTAGAGGTAGGTGTATACTCCACAAACTCAACTACATGGTCATCTACTTCCATTGGAACAAACCCCATTCTTTTGTTCTAGTAGTGGTATTGTATTTTTTGATGGTCATATTATAAAAAGATAGCAACATCAAACAAGTCAAACATTGACAGATGGTCAGCATTACAGTTGTCTACCCATGTAACCTTACCTTGAACATCCATGGTGAATTTCTGGGGAGAACAAAGAAAAAGAAGCCGACTGTAGCTACGAGAAAACATATGGAAAATCAAACTTTGATTAGTGCTCTACATTCCATGCACGCAGAGGTGAATTCAATCATTTCTTTCTTTACTGTTTGTTAAAGCTATTTGGATTTTTCTAATGAATAATATCACTCTTTAATTTTATATATACTTAACATTTTTCTTGCAGCATTATATAAATGACAATTTTGACCAGATAATTCTTCCAATAGAAGGTGTTGACATCCTGAAAGAAAAGCTTAAGAAACACTTTAGAGATATCAACGTCGACACTATAAAGATGAAAACATATTTGGAATTTCATGATCATACAAAACCGAAGATGAAAAAATTAGCTAACAAAATTTATCATAACTCAAGACAGTTTGGTTTTGTTAGACTTGTGGATGCTTCTCTAAATTATATTGAAGCTTTTGACGGAAATTAAAACCAAAATGAAATCAACACAAAGTTTATTGCCCTTGAAGCAAAATTTCTGGAATTAGGGAAGCATCTACAACCCTTAATTGGTACGATCAACTCAGAAAAAGTTAAACTTCGTATTAGGCAGGAGATTGAAGCTAAGAAGAATCCTGCTGCTAAGGAAAGGGCTCCGTTTTGTGCATGCATGATTCTTTAATTTTAAGTTGATGAGTATTGTAATCTCCTCCTTAGTGTCTCTCTAGTTATTGGCAGAAAGTTTGGCTGGTTAAACCAACTAAATGAAAGTTTCAATTTGGTAGTTGTGATATGTACTTCATGTATTCTCCAATTTGTCTGCATTTTTTCTTTGCTTTTATTGATTTCTGGCCTACTGTAATATTGGTATTGGGAATAGGAGTCTTCTGCAACTTTTGGTGTTTGATCCAAGCGAGTGGTTGTTTCTGCATTATTATTTGACAATTATTATAAATAAAACATTTGATTCACAATCTTCAGTTCTTGAGCTCTTTACTTTGCCTTCTCTATCTTTTGTTTCTTCCTCTCCATCTCAGCATCATAATTGTCAGGTATGGAAGCTAGGATAAAACTTCCAACAACAGACTTAGCCTTCTTTTTCTTCCCAGGTTGGTTTCTTTCATTTGTAGGCTTATGTCTATGACATGTTATTGAATTATGACCCTTTTGGCCACATGTACCACATTTGAGAGAGTCTTGGTATCTTCTTACCTGTCTTGGTCTCTTTTTCACCAGCCTCTTTCCTCATAACCTTGGGTGGTCTGCTTGGTTGTCTATTGTACATGGGAGGTAAGATTTCCGGAAATCAGTTCTTTCCCACACGTCCATTCCATTCACAGGTTGTATAATGTTCTCATATGCTTTTAGGACTGTCTCATTCATGTAACACTTGTCTATATAAATGTTAGGCCTATTCCCTCTCTTATCGTTAATAGCTGACACAACATGCTTACATGGGACACCAGATAAATCCCAATGCGTAGGTCCTCTCATCCAAATCGACTATAAATTGCCCACCAGTTGCAGTATCTACTTGGAACTTGGGTCCTCCAGACATAATAGCAATGCAATCAACAGCCTGTTTTTTGCTGGTTTCAAGCTTTGCTAAGGGCTTGGGACATATTGCACGCTCCCATCTCATCATCAAATCTCTTCTCATATGTATCATTCTCATCAACTTAACCCTAATCTCCTTTATATCCATGAATCCTTGGTTTCCACTTCCACTTGAGCATAAGCAATAACCCATGTCATAATATTGGCATATAGACCAAAAGCTTACAGCAACTGGTGTTCATAAGGACTCTTCAAATGGCACCCATCTAGTCTTATTACAAGTTTGCATCCAGCCTTCAATCCCTCCTTACAGGCACCCAAGCAAATGTACATTCTTTGGAACACATGCCTCTGTAACAATGCATTGAAATCACATTTGATTTGCACTATTGTTCCAGGATTTGTGTTCCTCAATTCTGTACCATAGTCCCAGAGTCTAGCATATTGTGCAGTAATGGTACCTTCTAGGATTTTCAAAGCTTTATTCTTTGCCCTTCTAGCCTTTGACAATGATATTCCACTGTTAATATTCCTCTGCATTGTTGCCTTCCAGGACACCACTGGTACAATGGGGTTTGTCTTCACCTCCTCCACAATTGTTTGAGCCAACCATGAAGATTTTATCCCTTTGTTTTCCCATACCTTGCTACATGTGTATTTGGGATTTAGTCTCTTCACTTAGAATGTGTCTTCATGTTGCATCTTGGATGCATAAATCTCAAAAATACAGTTCCGAGCTGCAAAAATTGCCCCAATCCTATACTTCTCAGACTTCATCCAACATATTTCCTATCCTTCTTTGATTGAAATGGCCTTCAGAGCCTGTCTGAAGCTAGAACTATCTGCAAACTGCATGCCAACTTCAAACTCGACAGTTCCCATGTCATAATAAGGATTAAACTCTGGGAATCTTTGACCAGTGCTCTCCTCATCTGATTGTGGTGCTCTCCTAAAGTGCTGCTCATCATCAGTGTCTGCAAACATGACTTCATTATCCACAAAGTCTTCCGCAATTGAAGGTTTTGGTACTTATTACTCAGCATTTGCTCCACCCCACTTACCATCTATGTCAACCTCATGTAAGAAGGCTTCATCATCATCATCATCCTCATCAATACCATCTTCATTATCCACAAAGTCAGGGTCACTCTCATCATCAGTTTATGAAGAATCTTCAGCATCACAACTTCTTGTTGAATTGAAGGGTTCCTTTTCCTAACAGATCTTCTTACTTCATTGATCTCAGCATCTACAAACCCTTCATCAACTTCTGCCACCTTTTCTTTGCCTTTGGAAGTAGCTTTGGTGGTATTTGGTTGTACACTGAACCATTCATCAACTTCTGCCACATTTTCTTTCCCTTTGGAAGTAGCTCTCTTTGTCTCATGTTGTACATTGCCTTCATCAATTGCTGCCACCTTTTTGTTGCCTTTGGCAGTAGCTGAATTCATTGATAGAGTTGGTTTCCTAGTCTTGTGTACCTCATTGGATGTAGCTTTATCCAACTTATCATGTTCAACAATTGCTTTATCAAACTCTGGTAGCTCTTGAAGGATAACACATGGACTTCTCACATCATCAGCATAATGATATAATTGTGAAGAATAATGGCAATACACATTAGAATCATTCTGGCTATTCATAACATCATCAAGGTTGTCTCAATGATCCATGTACATGTGAATCATCCTGACCTCAGGCACATTTTCACACATTTGAATAACTTCTAAGTCAAACTCCACCATCTTCAAATCACCCTTATCTTCAACCCTATACCAGTAATCAATCCTACCAATGTGCCCCAAATACACAGTCATGCAGTCTATGTCAGTTAAAGACATCTTGTCTTTATCCACATAATCAAAGTATGTAATAGTTCCATCCACATAGTACTTGTGTATTAGTCTTCCATCATGGTGCATTCAAATGCTAAATAAGCAATCATCGTCTGCATACATAGATGATCCAACATTAGGCTATTGTTACACATTGCATGGATTTATAGACGTACACAGAAATCACCTACTAAACAATTACCACATAGAAAAATCAAAGCAAACACTTTTAGAATGCACTTTACTATACCACCGGGGATGAATTATTAAACATAGTAAAGTCACTTTCCACACCAAAAACCAAACATCACATGGGTTACAATAGGACCACAGACCAACTTTCCTTACATAAAGGCCACTGACAACAACCAGAAAACTCCAAATATGCGAATTCGGAAACCCTTATCCCCACAACTTTGAACTCAGAAGCCTAACTCAAAAAAAACCCCATATTAAAACCCTGTTCCCTAAATATGCGAACTTTGAAACCATTTCCCCAAAAAATCAAACTCAGAATCCTAAACCCCCAAATAAATCAATATTAAAACCCTAATGTGAACTTCGAAACCTTTATCTAGAAAAAAAAAATTCAAATAAAACCTCTATCCCCACATACCGTAAACTCGGTCATCCTCTCCAGGTGGTCATGGATCCCAACTCATCATAGCCTTCTCTTAATCGGCTCTGTGTTTTCGTCCTCTCCAGCATATGACGGAAATCAAGTGGAAGATTTGCAAGTGTGGAAGATTTTGTTTGGTAATCTGGTGCTTAATTTGTTGACGACTCATTGGAGGGCATGAAGGGGGGAGGGGGGAGAGGCCGATTAATCCAAGTTCGAAAATGCCTTTGGAAGGACTTCGAAACTAGCGAACAAGTGGGCCTTATCAGTGCTAGATTAGCAAATAACTATACAACTGACGGAAACCCTAACAGTGGAATTGGATTGTAACAAATTTACAAGCTCGGGGTATGTGATTGTAAAAATTGAAAAGGCATGGACTAACATGCCTTAACGTTGTAAGTTCAGGGTACTAAACTGTAATTAACCCTTTATTTTATCTTAGATTGATTGTGGATGGTGGGCTCGGTTGATCTGATCTTTGCTCAATTTTTGGGTGTTGATTTTGTTCTTTCAAGGGATTTGTGAACATGTGGTGCTTAGTTTTTGGGAATTTTGGGTTCATCTGAACTTTTCTGAGTTTGATTTGATTTTAAACATAAAAAAGAAGTAGATTTTGCTTTGAAAGGATCCGGAATTTTCATTAGACTTCAATCCAATACTTCTACCATTAATTATAAACACTCGTATTGTTATTGATTTAATTTATTGTCATTATGGAATTAGTGTTATTTTAATTTTAAGTCATCATGTGTGGCACTGGAAATTGATGCTCTACTTAGTTCAAATTTGTTCCTTGTCAATACTTTGTTTTTGTTGTTGTTGTTGTTGTGCTTATTGTATTTTGGTTTTGTTTATTTTTGTGTTTTTCTACACATGATGACAATGACCAATTTGACTAAATTTGTTTTCTCAATGGTTAAATTGAACTTTCGTGTAAAACCCAGTGACCAAGGAGATATTTAACCCTAAAGAAAATTGTTGGAAGTACATTATGTATTTGGGTGGCAGAGTGAGAGCATTATCTCACTACCAAAAAAAGTGGCAGTAGTTACCATTTTGTCACAAATTTTGGTGATTGTTGTGAGGGTTACTAAAGGCTTTAGTCACTAAAAAAAGCAAAAAAGGTGACTGAAAGCCTTTTTAGTCACCAAAAAAGTCAAAAAAAGTTACTAAAACCTTTAGTAACCCCCACAACAGTCACCAAAATTAATGACAAAATGGTGACTATTGCCACTTTTTTTTGTAGTGTCTTCACTGTATTATTGCTCTTGAGGCTTAGATTGAATTGCTTAAGTTAGGCTTTATTATTTGATAAGGAGATGTGATGGAATAACTAAAATGAAATTTTGAGATATTCTCTCATAGTTATTTAAGTACTCATATTTGGTTGGTTGACTATATAGGATAGAGTCTATTTGCTATGACAATCACTACCAAAAAAAGTGACAACAGTTACCATTTTTGTCACTAATTTTGGTGACTGTTATGGGAGTTACTAAAGGTTTCAGCCCAACAAGCCCCCTCTTGAAAAATTATATGGCAAACCACCTTTCTATAAACATATGAGAGTCTTTGGGGCTTTTCCACCAACACCCATCCCACATCCAAATTTGATACTCATGCCAAGAAAAGCATTTTTTTTTTTTTGGTACCCTAGTGGGCAAAAAGCTTACAAGTTGTATGATCTCACTACCCCACAAAATCTTCATCAACGGGAATGTTAATTTTTTTGAGCATCATTTCCCTTTCCCCACCATCAGCCCAACCATAAAATCAATCCAATTACTTGTCCTACCCAGACCACACATAACAAACCTTGATCCATGCCATCCAAACTTGGGCCTGAGTGAGTTTCCTCCAACTAATTCATCTTTTTCCCATGAGCCCAATTCCACACTTCCAAGCCAAGATGAGATCATCTCTCCAGCCACGTCTAACTCTCCAGCTAACCATTCTTCTTTTTCTCCTATGGACCAATCTATTTCTCTAGCCGATTCTACTAGATCATCATCTGTTGCACTTACAAACCCAGAGCACCTCTTCCACCTTCTACTACCCATCTTTCTGTCAATCCACCTGTCAGAGTCTCTCAGCTTCCCAAACAAGCCCTTGTTTGGCAAAAAGATTATGTTCTTAATCACATACTAGTACCCAGACCCGCCTTATCGTCTTCCTCACTGCCGATCCCTCACAACGGTACTCATTATCTTCTCTGTAATTTTATTTCATATCATCGTTACTCACCTTCACATGTCTCTTTTATAGCAACCGTCAGTAGTAGTGTGGAACCTTGGTTTACAGAGCTGCTGCAAATCTCAATTGGCAACAAGCTATGTGCTCTAAACTTGAGGCTTTAACACCCAACAACACATGAACACTCACTACTTTGTCCCCCGGCAAACAACCCATTGGATTAGTATATACAAAATAAACTATTTGAATTAGTAAAATACAATACATAGTAGGCCTTACAAGGGTGTCCATCAAATAAGCTTATTTGAACATGGACGATAATTGAAATTAATTAGGATTTGAATTGTTAGAAACATAATCTCTAAAACTGAGGATATAATTATTCAACGTTAAATTTTAAAAAAAAAATTAGCATTATGGATATGCTAGAAATTAGGAACTTTTATTATGAAAAAAAAAATGTAACATTATTTCACAAAACATGAATGTGCATGTGGCATAGATTGTATTTTTAGTGTGTAATATTAGGACAAATATTATCTTACATAACAACTTATTTTTAATTTAAGTTTCCGTTGGAAGGACATATAGTTGAGATAATTTCCCTTATTATTTTCAACCCTCTTTAGCAATTCTCAACTCCAGAGAATATATATAAGTGATGCAACTACACAATTTGCACCTTGTTTTTTAGTTAAAACTTTGTAGCAGCCACCAATTACATCTTAAACAAACCTTGACACCAAAAAAAGCTGAACAAATGAATAATATCCATTGAATACCAACTTATTCATCATCAAATCTATGAATCTGACTTTAATTCAATCTCCTGTCTTTTGACATCATGAGCTTCTTCTCCTCAGCTGATCTCATACCCTCCATCTTCAACATCTCCAGCAAGAAATCACTCCACGTGTCAATGGGTCCCGGCAAGCACCAATGCACACAGTCATTATACAAAGTCACATTTTCATGTGGCCAGTGGCCATATCTACTAGGATGACCATCTGGCCTTAACAATGAGGCCTGTGTTGTGTCCAATAACCTATATTTCAACCCCTTTTTTCTCCCTTCTTTTACAGCGTTCCTAAACTCCTCAATTTGGATCATGTAAAGCTCCAAATTGGCACCCTCCAATTGCGTCTCGTTGCTCCGAAACGGCATCGTTCTCAAACAGTTCCCTCCTTGATTCCACAACCCGTTTTCAAAATGTGACGGTGCAAAAGTCCTAACATAGGTTATGCCCTTATAATTTTGTAAGCTGTTTATGGCCTTAAAAGCTGACCTAAAAGCCTTTCTATATCCATAGAAAATGCCTACATCAGGCACATTGTCTAGAAGGCAATAGTGGCACCCTGAAATCTTTTGATTTTCATAGTAAACCATCGAACGGAAGAACCAATGGCCCGCAGAAAGTATAATGTAGTCGAATTCCTCTACTTGGGTTGTCCATGCCTCATCAAATTCATCGAGGTAGAGCTCAAAAAGGCCGGTCTTCGTCGGTCCGTTCGTGTAGGTTGCTGCTTTGGATTTGATCAAATGTGGCGTCCAAAATGTTGCCATGGTGAAGTTGTAGGACATGTATTTCCAACGTATGAATTTCTGAGTTGGATCTGGTGTGATTGAAACATCTATTGGATACTCCACCTGAAATTGAACACCAAAATCAAAATTTATTTGATTTGTACGGATTTGTGATTTGTGATTTAATTAAGTTAATCTTGATTTGCAGACCAAGAACTTTACTTATTAGAGAAGTGAAGGGTTAATCATTTTATGTCACATATTGGCAGGTCCAGCCAGACCCATGTGGAAGATATTATACATGTAATGAACAAAGCACAAGGTTTAAGATAACTAATCTATAAAATAATTGTTAGTTAAATAGTTAATAGACAGGAACACATGGAGAAGAAGGGGTTGGAGGGCTTCAGCAACTAGATCTGTTTGGACGACAGTTGTCTCGACAAGGATGTCTGTTATTCGAATATATGTCAAGGGGCCCCATGGACAAATTAGTTATTGCCAATCTTGGATTATCTCAAGTCTTTTTGTTTTTTGTTTTTGTTTTCAATCTCGATGTTTTTTAATATAGAAGAGATGAGATTTGAATTTGAGATAATTTAGATTTTGGTGTTAGCTTAATTTCTTAGATCCCAATTTCAGTCATTTATTTATATATTAATATAAATAATAGTCTAAATTATATAAGGGTTATGAGATTTCGCACGCATACAAACTATCAAGGTATCATGATAATTCAAATTTAAGACCATTAATCTACAACTAAAAATCTTTTTTCATGAAATTTTAATTACACTATAAATAAAGTGAAACAATATTGCAAGACACACTCATTGGCACAGAGAGGGGTGGCAAAGATTCCTATCATGCTAGCTAGCTGGACAAGATATTGTAATTAATAATAAAAAAAGGGCGTACTGTTTTTACCTAATGCCCTTTATCCTTCAATTATAAAGGCTTAGGTCAACTAATCTTTTGAAGATCTGAATCTCATGCATATTAGGACAAAATTAGTTTGCTAAACGAGAAATGACACATGTTTTCGAGATCCAATCCACAATTTTAAAATTTTCGCTTTTAGTTTCCAGATTTTCAAGTCAATAATTAATTACCATGCCTGTTCATGGCAGGGGCCACAAAAAGCTTTTATCAAAATTACACATCATTAGATCATACAACAAAATAAATTATGAAATTATATTTCTGTAATGATATCGTGTTTGTAATCAAAACAACCTGGTTATAAATTAGCATTGTCATAAAAATTTGTTATGTTTCATCAATAATTACTATCGCTTTTTTTTTTTAAAGGAAAAAAAAAGAAGAAAATTATAAGTAGAGGGTCCAAATAAAAACAAGTCATCATAACATGCAAGATTTTTGTTGGTTAATATTATCGTGACATTAAATAATAAGTAGGAAAAAATAGATGGTGGAGGATGATACGTACCCTAGAAAGGAGGCATATCAAAGACTGCATTTGATTTCTGCCCACAGAGTCTCCAACAAAGGCCAAGGACTTGCCTCTAAGCAATTCTAGGAACTGGGCCGGGTTAAAAATAGGAAGCTCACACCCATCTGGCTTCCACCTCCATTTCATGAACTCTGTGTCTGGTCTTCCATACTTCATGCAGTTTTGGTGTTCGTGGATTGCCCAACATGTTTTGTTTGTGTAATAGGGAGCCTCTGGATTTGGAACCCATTCTCCGGTAAATATGTCACACTTTAAATTGCTAGTTACGGATGGCAAATCATCCTCCTCATGAACATGATCATTTAAATGATCTTGTGATGATGATGATGAAGAGGGCACAAGTGGGTTCGAATTAACAGTTTCCGACACAAATAAGGACTGGCTTATTGAGGGGTAATAGAGAGGGATGATTGTGAGAAGAAGTAGGGCAAAGACTAGAAGCACCACTTTTTTTGGTGACTTTTGTGGTGCTTGGCATATTTTCCCAAAGGGAAGCTCAATGTCGTGGTGCTTCATTCAGAGAGAGAAAGAGAGAAAGAGAGAGGAGAGAGAGATGGGGGGAGAGAGAGAGAGAGTTTTGATTTCTAAAGGCAATGGGAAATAATAAGAGAGTTAGATAGCTAACTAGGCTGAAACATATGGGTGTGGAAAGTTTCAAAGATCACAAGGAGGGAGGGTTGTTAGCGATTATTATAAATAATTTTATTATATTATATGGTTTTGTGGTTTGTGTTGCAATGTGCATGATGCTACCTCTCTAACCGATCTCTTCTATTATCTACATCATATAGATATATATTTTTAAAAATATAAGTTTATTAATTAAATCTAAGGCTGCACCTTCACATCTTTGAGAATCTAGTGGGGGATTTAGTTGTAATTTAGTGGGATATACAAAAGTTATTAAATTTGGGAGCATTTTTCCTCACCACTTTAACCCAAGGTGTATGCACTCTACTATTTTCAACACTTGACACATGTCCATAAGTATAACCATGATTACATAAATCAAAGTAAAAAAATTAACCATGATTATGTATATAGACACGTGTCAAGTATTAAGAATGGTAGTGAGCATGCACCTTAGGTTAAAAGGTTGAGCAAAAATATTTCCATTAAATTTTCTGGGATGGCCATGAAAAGATATTGTTAGTTCTAGCTCAAAATTCCAAAATCTGTTGTTCGACAAGTTAATTATTAGTTTCATGAACAATATATAAATCGGGATTTGACATTTTTGAAAATTTCCAAATTCCCAGTGAGACTGATGAGTGGTTTATTGAAAAGTTTGCTAATTATGCATGGGAAATTACTTCGCATCAACCATTTCATTATGTTATCTTTCTAATATTTTCTTAATTTCATTTTAGGATCCCTAAGTTCAGAATTTACGTAAATGATCAACTTTCAATCTTATATTATATATATATATATATATTATTTAAATAATGAACAATTATATGTGTTCATTCATTGAATTCGAGCAAAATAATTGAATTCAAGCAAAATAATTATAGGTTATATATGTTGATTGAGTGCTTAACAAAAATACAAGAAAAGACACCTATAATTTGTCACCACCTACACATTACATCAGTTGGTATTACATTACCATCATATAATCAATCCGACCTTGCCCTCTATTTATTTTTATAAATGCAGCTATAAATTAATTTATGATATATATGTATGGCATTGGTGTGCTTAAGCTGAAAAATTAGGTTGGCTTCTAATCATAACCACCGTGATATCATCTTCTGCAGACTTGATTGTATGCTGGCTCCACCAGTTCAACTCAGATTATTGATCCTTTTAATTATATATTTATATAATTTATTAAGTCTTTATTTCTGTTTTCTCATCATCATCATAATTCAGACACATCCTTCTTCTAATCTAATCTGTTCCCCTTTTTTTCTTAATTTATTTTAAGTGGTTGTTACATATCTGCCATCATGAATGCTGACTGAGTATGATTGGCTAACTATATGATTGTTATATGTGCTTCAAGACATTGAAACTTACTGGTGTCACATATTTTTTTCTTCTTGATTTGGCCTAAATTCAACGGTTATTTAGAAACAAGTTAAGCCCACTAGAACTATTGCGCAGAAACCCAACTAATTAGTTTCAAGAGGCCAAAGATGGATTTCTATATATTGCTTGCTATACTAGCTGTAGGCTTGTAGCCACAACTTATTGATCAACTATAGCGATGAGACTACAAAAAGGTGGGTGAGTGATTGATTGAGCTAAAAAGGCTTTTCCCCCCAGAAATTCTTGTTTGTCACGGTCACAGTCATGGTTGTGGAGAAATTATAGAATGATACTGTACTACCATGTCATCTGGTAGTACTTCCATTCAAAATATGTCATATGTCATTTTTTTAAAATTATAATTTTGTTTACAGCTGGATTTAATACTTTCTTTTTAACTTTAGAATAAGATTTTTTTATTTTAAAAAAGAAAGAACCCAAAGAAGCTGCCAGGACTCGACAGGTTTCTGTAGTATGCTGGTTATTTCTTTTTGGGTTTGTTGATAATCATTTTTACAAAAACCACAAATGAAATAATCAGTTTTTGTTATTTCCAGTGATTTCTTTACGTGATTCTTGTTGTAGATTAACTAGGTGGCCAACCAAAACCCTTGGGCGATTGGGTTGGGTGGTTGGTGGTGCAAGGTAGGAAGATTTGGGTTGTCGTGGGAGTTGGTTTCTGGAGTCTTTGGTTTTTTGTTTTGTAAATATTATTCTAGAGGGCAAAAGTCCAGCTGTAAATGTTCACCCGTTTTGTGTTTTTTCCTGAGATGGAAGGGTAAAGTTCACAACTGCCTTGACAACCATTGACTGGTTAATAAGTCAGCTTTCTTTGGTGTGTGAGCGTGTCACTGCTAGTAATGAAAATCCTAGCAGACTTATTAAAAATAGATAACCTGAGCCCCAAGTTACTGATTTCTAAATAAGTGATTGCGAATTTGGGTGAGGAATATCTTCCAAGTAAGTTCTTTTCTTGCCTCAGACTAGTGAGGATTTCACAATTTATCTTAGTATAAAATCGATGGTTCTGGCCAGAATAACCGATAGGAAATTGTATTGTTTTAGGCAGAACTGCATTTTATAAAACTATAAATATACATATCAATACTAGAAAGACAAAAAGACAGCTGAAACTCCATTTCTGCTTAGATAGAAGACTCTGATCCGGGCTGAACTGGATATGTCTGGGCTGGACTGGACTGTTAACAACTTCAATTGCTCAGCTTTAGCTGCAAATCGATACCAAAGTTCAATTTTGGCAGAGCTTTAATCTACTTTAAGCTTTGGGAAGATTTTGAACGAGCAGAACTGCAGGTTCTTCAATTTGAAGGGACAGAAGTGGCCGTTCTTGAGGATTTGATGAGCTGGGACTGCATTGTAAAATTTGTTGAGGTTTTCATATTTGAGAAAACTCAGACTCTGCTTGTCTTGACTTTTGCTGAACCAAATTTGTAACGAGAGAGATCTCGTTTTGAATGACTTATTTCTCTAAGTATGATCTAAAGCTGGTTTTTCTTGTTTTTGTTCAAGTGAACTTTTGGTTGATTTTTGTTGTTTGTTTGTTTTTTTATGAATTGAGTGTGTTTTATTATGTTCACCCTCTCTTGTATTTATAAGGAATGCTTTGGAGTGGGGTTTCTTTTTTTTAATAATGGGTGGCAAAATTCTCAAAAGATCTTTTCATTTTTTAAATGCAAAAGAAAAAAAGGGTTTTAATCAATTCTGGCAGATAAGCTCTCAACAGTCAGTTCTCAAGATCACTTCCCTGTTTTTCCTGAAAGAGAACCTAACCCCTTTTTAATTCCAACTGCCTCCTGTGAGAGCTTAAACCGTGATGGTTAGTTTGATTCTCATTTTGAACAGCTCCCTGTCCTCCTGCTTATCTCTTTCTGAGTTTTTAGTTTGCTTATCTCTCAGGAGAATCACCTTCTTTTGAGTAGAAGAAATATCTCTGATATACATGTAAGAGGGATTTGATTTTCAGAGTTTCATAGATGTCTCTTCCTAGTTTGCCAGCCACTGAACCTCTTTCTTTAGCTCCTAATCAACTCTGTGATAGTTGATTTTGTTGACTTTTCAAAGTCTGAAAAAAAAAATATTTCACGTGGGTTTCTTTTGAGAATAGTTCCTTTTAACAGATATGTTGATTTGCTCTTGGGCTTTTTAGAGATGGCAGTAGATTGGGCTCTTGTTTTTGATTTGTCTAGAACGTAATTGCCATTTGCTTTGGTATTTTTACATTCCTGCCACTTTTGAAAAGACGTGAGCTGGGCTTTCTCTTGTTCTATTAATTTGAAGCCCAAGTCTTTTATTTCTCTTGTTTCATGGGCCTTTTGAGAAGTGGGCCGGTGCATGTTTTGCTTTTGGCCTAAATAGTAAAATAAAACACTATAAATTTTTAAAAAATGACACATGGCATATTTTGAATGGAAGTACTACTACCTAACGTGGTAGTACAGTCTCATTCTATAATTTCTCGTGGTTGTGAAGCAAATAAATCTGACGTCCAATTAGAAGATGCCACAGGAAAAAGAAGCTAATTCTAAAAATAGATTATTTAAATCAATAAATCAAGTTTAATAATATATTTAATAGGGAAGCTACCTATTTAAGTTGAGGGAATTCCCTCAATCAAATTATTCCTAACTTCGAAAAATTCCTTAAATTTCTCTCTCTCTCTCTCTCTCTCTCTCTCTCTCTCCAGCCGAAATCCTCCTCATCTCTCTCTTTTGTTGGTGATGTTGTTGCCCTGCTTGGACCGATTTTGTCTCCAGCCTAAATCCTCCCCATCTCTCTCTTTTGTTGGTGTTGTCGTTGCCCTGCTTGGACCGATTTTGGAGCAGGTGTCGCTACACCCACCTTTGTCGCCGCAACCTTTAAATGTTGCACTTATTCACGCCTCCAGAGAAACCCCAGGTCATCATTAACTTGGCTCCACACAATTCTCTCATGCCTGCCCAAACAGCCAAGCAGATCTTAATCGTAAGGTTGATGAGCCAACTAGGCGAGTCCAGGACCAAAGCAACTTGGTTGATCGACTACTTAGGCAGATCAACTTGGTTCGAGACTTTGAACCAAGGTTCGATGGTGAAGAGAGAGGATAAGTGAGTGCATCGGCAGATAGCTTGAAAGATCCCAAGGAGATCGAGTAAGGACCCGCAGGCAATAAGGAAGGCAGGAACGAGATGATCAACGTGTTGGAATGTCACGAGCATCCTTGAGCTGCGACCAAAGTAGGATGAGCCTCTGTTCAAGATTAGGCCCACAAACTAACGTGCACTCAAGACTGGGGGTACAATCTAATGTCCACACCCACTTGGGCCTATAGAGAAGCATCTGTTCGAGATTAAGCCTATAGGCAGACCAACCTCATAGTCCTTTACATAAAGAGCGTGAAGGAAGGCACTTACTTGCTCGAATCAGAAGAGTAGATTCCATGCCACATGTTGCGGAGAATCCGTCTCAAGCCTAATCTACCAATGCACAGCGCCGGTAGGCCAGCAGGAGAGAACAACCCCCTTCAGTTGATGAGGAGGTTGATTAGTGACGACAACACTACATACGTAGTCAGCAAGAGCCACAAGCATTGCAAGTGGAAGATGTCGACAAGCTCGTGAATGATCAACTCCAAGGCCTAAGGGTCGAAGAATATTTGGAGGATGCCCTGCGCAAATAAGTAGACTAAGTGAACTCCTCACCATTCCCCGACAAAATTGACCAAGCAACCCCACCAAGGAGGTTTTCAATGCCTACATTTACACCATTCAAAAGGTACTCCGACCCCAAAAGCCACCTCAAGCATTTCAGGAGTGTCATGATACTCTACAAAGGCAATGATGCGCTGATGTGCAAGTTGTTTGCCATGACCTTACGGGGAGCAACCCAAGATTGGTTTCAGAGAGTTAGCCCTAACCTTTAAAAAGGTGTATACTTCCTACCAGGTGATCAAGAAGCAAGTTGACCACCTTTTCAACTTGAAGAAAAAGCATGATGAGTCTCTCCGAGATTACTCTCACCATGAATCACTGCTTCTCTCCCTCTATCTCTCTATCTCACCACTCCTTCTCTCACTGACTCTCTCAACTATACCTCTCCCGACCCTCTCTCTCTCTCTCTCTCTCTCTCTCTCTCTCAACTCTCACGGTCACTCTCTCCCTCTCACAATGATAACATTGAGGTTATGGTTTTTAAATTTTAATTGTTATTGTTAGGTTTTTAAGATTTAGGATTTGGTTGTTAAATGTTTGGGATTTTTTTTCTTATGCTATTTGAAAGAAAAGTTGCTTCTCTGCTTGAGATTCCACTCAAAACATCAAGGTGAGGTTCTCTGCTTCTCAAGGTCAAGAAGAGGAGAGAGAAGGAGAAAAGGTTTGTTTTATTTATAAAAAAAGATGTTAATTTTTTGGTTTTAAATATTTTAAAAGATGTTACGTTTTTTCTATTTTTTTTTTTTTTAACTTGGAGCCCCAAAGACGAGAAAAATATTAGCCTACCCTAAATTCCTAAGTCCACCATTGATTATAACAACGTTAATAATGGGTTAGGGTTGATATACCATGATATTTTGAACTTTTGTTGTCCTTGGAATGAACAAAAGTGTCCATATAGAATATGAAATCCAAGAAGCATAAAGTACACGAAAAAAGCTCTGTTTGTGTGACATTAATGTTTGAGATTTTATGAGGATTCACTCAACCTGCAATATGTGGGTTAGGGTTGATGATTGAGATGCATAAGAAACACAAGATAATTGAAGTTATTGACTATCTTATGACCTGTATATGATGACATCTGCCATTTGATATTAAATTTTCCGTGTAGGCAAGAAAAACTCTAAGAGTTTAACTCTAGTGCTTTTCAAAGGGAGATTTTCCAATTCTAGGAAAGTGGCTTATTTGGATGGGGATAGATAGATATGCATGGCTATTATCCATGTGTGTGCGTGGCTGCATTTCTATCTCAAAATTTGAGGCTCACTTGGCACTGCATGTCCACTTCTAGCCTATATGTGTATGTATCGTTCTCTCACTAAACAAATAATTAAAGAAAATTCTTCCACCTCACACTTTTTGTCACCATCCCTTTGGCTAAGTGAGCAATCAGCTTGTTTCTCGTTCTTTAAGGACGGACGCAAACCACTCCATTTTGTGGTGTTTGGCCAACAAAAGATGTTTCAGATGAATTCTATTTTCCATTATTTATTTATTTATGGTAATTTCATCATTTCCATTAAAATGACTGAGAAAAAGGGAAGGATTTGAGTAATTAATAGATTTCAAAGTGATTAGATGTATAAAATTGTGGCTGCTTTTGTGGCCAATTATTGTTAATTGATGGAGCATATTATTATTTAGTAATAACTGACTAACAAATCCAATTTATATATATATATATATATATATATTTCTTGGAAGATACACATTTTCTCTTTTATGTTTTCTGTCATCTTCAAAA
>NC_024129.1:19669641-19688542 GCF_000346735.1 Prunus mume | reverse complement strand
TTTTAAATATTCCAACAACTATATTTGTAATCAATAATCATGATTAATTTTAAGCAATCTCAACGGCAAAATTTAATGATTGTCGTTTATTTAAAAATGCTTAGATAATTTAAACACACTTACATAATTCAATGAAGAGTTCGAATTATTCCGAGCATACGTATAGTATTGTACTTATTTTTATTTTTTAAGTGAAATTCAATTATGTTTTGGAATTTTATTTTTTTTAGGTTAAAATGTTTAGAAAATTAAATCACGAGTGTTGAAACAAAAATAATGTCAAGAAAAATTAACAAGAATCAAAATTTAGGGGTTAATCATTCTTAAACAATTTAATAAAGTTGCGGACTCAAATTATGAGTCTACAAGGTTGGAGGAAAAAAAAATTTGAGTCCTGAAAATACATGAATAGTTGTATTTTGGAGGGTGAAAATTTGAGTTTAGCCCCAACATGGTTGGAGATGGTCTAATAGGAAAATGGTATCGCATTGGATGAAATGCAATCGCTCTTGTCAAGACTGAAAAGGACACAATAACAAAAATATACAATTGTGATTGTTTTCCTTCCATCTTTTTCTTTCTAAAAAATAAAGAAATATGAGAAAAATGACCCTTGGATTTTACAGAGAATCAAGTCGTTCTTGTAAACACTAAAAACATATAATCCTAGCTCAATCAACTTTTTTTTTTCCAGACTAGCTCAAGCTACTTAAAAACCACCCAAATGCGGAGAAAGTCTTAAATTTTCACGTGATAAGAAAGATAGATACATAAAATTATATAGAAACCTGCAAAGAGGAAGTGTTTCTCCAAAAAGTGGGCATTAAAGAGAAGTCAAAGGGGGTGGTGATCAATAAGGCTCATAAGTATTGCGTGGTAAGCCTTCCAAGTTCTATAAACGCTTACATTGTGAGCTCCAACTCCTCCAACCGTTTTGATTCATTCATATTACCTCTCCCACTTTGTTTTTTCCAAACTCCCTTCATCTCCATGATCTCTCTAGCACTCTCTCTCTCTTTCTCTCTCTCTCATATTACATAGATTTCAAGTTCACTCTCAAATCTCAACCTTTCAATCTCAAACTTTGTTTTGCCAAAAACACATGTTATGTTACTTTCTCTGTCTCAAATCTCAGTTCCCTTTGGTGGGTTGTCGCCAGAATTTGGGTTTTGGTTTTCTTATTCATTGCTCAATCTGCAGGTTTTGTAGAGTTGAAATGATGATGCTGGGATTGGAGAGGTTGGTGTTGAATTTGAAATCCAAGTTGAGGTCTTTGAAGGTGAACAAGAAGCCTTATGACAAGATTGAAAAGAGTGAGAGCATGAGAGTTGAAATAAGGAGCAAGAAGGCCAGAAAGCTCATTGAAAAGACTTTGAAAGTAGCAGATTCTCCCAAGTCCAAAACCTTCGCTTTTTGATGATTGTATTTGTATATGTATATATATGTCACAAAACATCAAAAGCTAATGCTTTCTTTCTCCCCTCTTTTGGGTATACTCCCTTATGCAATAGAATAAGGTGATTAAGGAGGGCCTTCCTCCCCTGTTTTGGATAATTTGCCTCCCTAACTTTGATTCTCTCTCTCTCTCTCTCTCTCATACACAAACAATCACTCATAGAATCATATTATTCATAACATTGTCATATCAAGAAAACAAGGTGTGAATTTTTCCAAGATTACAATCTTTGGAGAGAGGTTATTAATTTCCCTCCATGTTTTTGTTTTCCATATATGCATAAGCAGCTAAGCACCTAGATAGCTAGAACATGAATATGCCCCAAAACTACTTTCTTTCTTCGCCAAGCTTCTGGATCCTTTGAAGCATAGAATTTGGAGTAATGAAATCCCCAATAGCACAAAGATGCCAAAAAGAAGAAGCAAGAACCCATGTGAATACATATATTTGCACCGTTTTCTTATCCCCTCTCAACTTTAGTGTGTGGACACATAAAATTTGAAACGTGGTTAAAATTTGGAAATTAAGCAGTTTCCTTCAGTTGTCGTCATGCATTTTTGTTTTCATGCATCTTCTACTACTTTCCGACCTAATGTGGAAGAAATCCCTTGTCATTCCATCTCATCAAGATAAATAAATACATACATCATCTGCAAACAAATGTTCCATTTGATCGAAGTCATTGAGATTAACGCAATAAAATTAGGTCATAGAATGAGATATATGGAAGACAGAAGACAAGAGACAGAAAGTTCACTCGTCATTTCAAAGGCTTGCATTATTATTTCCGGAAAATCAACTCCACATTCATTTTCCACTACACTTAGGGCTAAGGTTATCCACATATTACACTGAAAAAGGTTTCAAAAAGAGTTTTTTATCTTCTCCTTTTTTCGCAAAACGGTGAACGAATGAGTCATAGGACCACAAATCAATATAAATGGATAAAGTGACAGAAAACAGAAGAAAGTGATAGAAAGCACTCTAGAAAATGTTTCATTAAGTTTGTTATCTTTATTTTGGTTTTAGTATCAATCATTTTATGTGAGCAAAATGTTACGAAATATAGCGATTTGTTAGTTACCAAATTCCCATTTAATATTCGTTTTATATATGTACGTATGTATTTTTAAAAATATTTCCGTTTTTTGTACATATCTTAAAGACTCGATAAAAGAAATAAATTTTAAAATTCAAATGTAAAATACACATTATACACGTACATAGTATTCTTCATGTTTAATGCACGTATATTTATAAAATCTTCAATAATACATATAAAATTCACATATTATACATATATTTTTTCACATATTGTTGAATAAAAATAATATATATTAAATACTATTGAGTGGCTGAACTTTTCATTTGTATTTTGCAAAAAATTTATCAAATAAAACACTTACGTATTTTATTCATACTTTTTCCCTTTTTTACAACCTACGGGCCAGATACTTTATAGATATTGAAAAGCCAAAAGTCGATTAGTAGCGTGAATTTGATTATAAAAGAGCAAGCAGAGAAAGGGATACGAGAGTGACGTAAGAAATGGTCGAAAAGAAGAGCAGAATACATGAAATAATATTTTGAATATATAACGAAATACTATTGCAAAAATAGACGAAAACAAGTAATAGGAATTGACCAACCTTCCTCAAATGAAATTATATTTATATGTGAAATCAAAAACAGTTTCAAATGTTTTAAGAATTTGTCTGCATTAAAACACAATCTGGACAATCAGATCTAAGATATATTTAGAAACATTTGTTGATCAAAATGCCTTGGTTTCATCTCAAGCTTGAGAAGATAACACCATCTTTCTGCTAGAGAGTATGGACTATAAGAATGGTAGAGCTAAAGGACCGCATTCATTGCCAGTGCTCATGACTTCTTAACCCCTTGAAGATACTTGGTACAAACACGATGTCAGCTTTTCCATTACTCTATGAAGGATTGAGGCATTCTTGATGTTTTTTGGCGATGTATATCAATGGTTGAGAAGGTAGACCAGTCGGAGATCCTTGCAGTGAATGCACGTCCATGGAAATAAGGGAGGGTCCAGGCAGTAGGAATGGATGCACCGGCTGTGGCAGAGATTGCAAGCGACCAGAAGTTCTTCAGGTTCCCGACCACTACATGCAACACAAACAGTTCCTGATGGGGACTGTTTAACCCCAGAGGACAATAAAAGAAAAGGAACAATTAGCCACAGAGACTACCAAAACAGCAAAAGATTTTAAAATCATACAATCTTCAATATCCTGTACTCAATATAATAGCACATAAGTATTAGGTTAAACAGCAAAAGAATTTAATCAGCAATCCTATACTTAATATAACAGCACAGGAGTGTTTAGCTAATACCGCAGATTACTGATTTTCAGTTGGAAAGACAACTAATACATTCAACTCCTAACAAAAGTAAGCAGTCATGAAGCAGGAGTTAGATGTCACACAAAAAAGATTTCCCTACCGACATATTGCCAAATGATGTACCAAGAGAGGTTTAAAACGAAGTTTACCTAGCACCAAGCTTACCAACACTCGGATGAGATCTAACACCAAATCTAACAACAAGAAGGGGAGTTTGCATACCTGAGCACCAAAATTGGGTATTCCTCGGTAAGTAGGAACTGGTATGTCCATTTTTGGGGCTGATGGAATGGTTTGGGAGTATATTTTCTGATCAATCATGTCAGCATCATCAACCTTGGTAATGCTTGTAAAACTAGCCTTGCATAAAGGGCATGTTGAATTCTTGCTCTTCGAACCCTACATGTAAACCATCACCCAATATGAATTGTGAATTGTGTACCCTTAGACGTTCAACAACAATTGGAACCAGAATGAAAATTTGTTTCAGAATTTAAGTAAACGCGAAGAAAATTTAGAAAGCTTGCACAACCAACTATACAATTATAAAGTGAAGGAGAGCATAATTTTTTTACCATATGACCAGCCCAGCTTTCAATGCATGAATAACAGAACCGATGACCACATGGCAAAATTCCTCTGGTTGAACTAAATTCTGTCCAGCATATTACACATGATAACTCCATCGAAGGAGGAATTCTGGTGGCATCTTCAGTCCCAAACCTGTTTTTGAATTCCTCTTTCGAGTTCTCAACTTCAAAGCATCCATCTTGTGGAGTTCCCTCCAGAGAAGTTGGTGCATCCTCAACATATATATTTGGATCCTTGGAAGGAGATAGGTGATTCTCATCAACCTCCAGAACACCTTTCAGACCACGATTTCTGATTCGTCTTCGGATATGCATGCCATTGTCAGTTTTTCCTTCAGTTCCCAATATATTACCATTTCTTTCTTCACCTGAATCGTCAGAAAGGACTGTGACAACATCCTTATGCATATTCTGAAATCTGATTGGGTGGCACTCTTGATCAGAGTCTGAGAGTGCTGATTCTTTCATATCTCTACCGATATTCCATTTTGCAAGTCTTCTTCCTTTTCGTGAAGTTTCAGCCATGCTGCTTCCATTTCCACTGGAAATATTTCTTTTAGCTCTTGCCAAATGTGTGGAAGACTCTTGAAGCTTCCCACCAAGAAAAAGAAAAGAAAAAAGAAAAAGGAAAAAGGGTGTTAAGATTGCATAATGGTAGTGATTAATCTTAATGATCTGATATTGAAAATTGAAGGCCATACATTCATTGTTACTTGATCATAGAGCTATCAGGCCTTATAGAACATTTCGTAGAAATATGAAGCTTAATTCCATGAACTTCTTTTGCTTGACAATTACATAAACACTTATCCATTAAAAAAAATGCAAAAAAGCTTATAAGGGTCGCAACCCAAGTCCACAAACAATATACAAGAGAAGACCACCAGAGGCAAAAGAAGAACGAAAAAAAAGATGCCTAAAAGTTAGTTGAATTTATTACCTCCATTCTAAGTGATGTAGTTAAAGGAGGATCTTGAAAACAGGGTCTGCTACATGATCGCAGTTCTTGCTTTGAATTCCTTCTAACATGTTTCTGCTTTGACTTAAGAGAACTGTTGTTTTCTTTAAATTCAGGAAACAAATCCTACAGTAAATTCACATGAATAAGTATTATCAGATCATTCTGAACCAAACAAGCCTGCCGAAATGAGACATACAGAAATGCTTCAACGAAGGAATTTTACAGAAAACATGCACGATGAAATTAGTTGTAGAAGATAGATTTTTACTGAAGCTACCTCGTTTAAAAGACATGAATCAGTCAAAACAGAACGGCGAGAAGCTCCACACCCCAACTCGATAATTTGTTCAGAGTCATCACAAACATTTGATTTGTCAGAAAGCACATTCCAGTTCTTAGTCGAGACACCCACCTTAGCAACAGGTGGAGGTTCTAGCAATAAGGGTCCGACTTCCTGTCCACTGCAAAGAATTGAAACCCAAAAGGCATCAATCCCTGATCACAAATTTATTTTGCAAGTAAAACACACAAATTAAGCAGCAGCAACAAGATTAAACTAGTAATCTGGAAGTAACAGCTCACTTATGCTAACATCTATATCCCCTATCAAATCACTTATTGGTTATTGCTAAAAACTTAGATCCTAAACCAAGGAATATGGCACATAATTAGCTCGCTGAAGCTAGCATCTTTAATCTTAAGTAAAGTTAAGTAAAATCAATTAAGTGAACAGCCGGCGAATGATATAGGCAATTTAGAGTCTCAATTCGGAAAAAAGCAGTCATTTTTGAATTTTAAACTGGAAAATACTAACAACCCAGATGTAATCTAAAACACCATTTCGTAAAGAAATGGGAAACTAAGCAATTTAGGCATACCATTGCAGAATATAAGGACGCTCAGGAACTCGTTTTCCTTGCTTTATGCAATCCTCAATCCACCGATGGTTGAGAACTATCGTATTGAACTTGTGAGCCAGTTCATATTTCTTTCCTTCGAACTTCCAACACACCTAATCACCCCATCCAAACAACGCAACCATGAAAACAAATTTAATCACTTTGCCTAATTAGAACAGATAATACATAAAAATGGGTTCTCAAACCAACCAAGTGAGTGGTGGATCGGGACAGCGCACCGACATAGCTCGCGCCGGCATGAGATATAAGCTTGATAAGGTTGAAGCGGTCCGAGCCGTGGTACCCACTAACGGTTGCGATCACCGATTCCATGCCTTGAATTGGAGACCCCATAGCCTCTGCAAATATACGAACACTTCAGCAATTGGATCTTTGTAAAATCAAAGAGTCCACGAACCAAATCGATGGGTATATACAAATGCAATAAATAAAATATTAAAATCTTACTCTGTTAACGCACAAAGAGAAAATTAAATAAACATTTAAAATTGCTAGATCAGGAAACTGCAGAGCAACCCTAATGGCCAAATCGTACAGAATATGCTTCGAATCGAGCTTAGTAAGGGTTTTGGGGAGAGAGAGAGAGAGAGAGAGAGAGAGAGAGAGAGAGAGAGAGAGAGGGAGTTTCACCGTGAGACTGGGTACGGCGAAGCGGGTGGTGTTGCTCAGCCAGAAAAAATGATTTGGCGGGAAATTCGAAAATTTTGAAATCTTCCAGAGACGAAGGAGAGGGCCAATATCTTCATAAATGCCGCGGATCTGGGCCCCACCCGAAACCACTCTATACACACCCAATAGCGATATTTAGACACCCGACACCCAACTTTTTGTCTAATTTGCCCCTACAACTTACTTGGTTATAAAAAAAAATTTAACATAACATACAATTTTTTTTATTTTTTATAAAAAAATAAAAGATACTTAGAAAAATATTAAAAATTTGAAACGACGTCGCTGGTCTACCGGTAGCCAGAGGCACAGCATATGACTTATAATTTTAGAAATACTAAATTTGTTGTACTTGAGAGTAGGGGTGGGCATCTTAAACCGAAATACCGAAACCGTACCCTAACCGCACCGTACCGTACCGATTTCATACCGTTTCATTTGGTATCGATAGATATTCGATACCGTACCGTACCGTACCAATTGAGTATGGTATGGTAGCGGTATCAAGATTTTGATACCGGTCAATACCGTACTGTACCGAATAGTACTCTACTAAAATATAATATATTTTTTTTCATTCTCTCGCTCTCTGTCTCTCGCATGCCTTTCAATTTCTCAAACGCTTTTGTCATTTATGTTTGGATTGTGTTTGTATTTTTGTAAGCCATAAGGCATAAGTTTAACTCTTTTGGTTTGTAAGCCATAATGCATGAGTTTTAACCATTTGGATTTGATGAATATGTTGATGGATAAATATTGATTTGGTTGATTTGGATATTGAATATGTTGATTATAATTTGGATATTGAATATGTTAATGAATATTTAATATTTAATATGTTGATGGATATTGAATATGTTGAATATTTGAATTTGTAACTTAGGCATCACTTATTTTGGTGTTGAATATTGAATTAGTTCATTTTTTGGTTGTATCGTATTGGTACCGAAATGGTACCGATACCGTACCGATACTGATTTGGCACGGTACGGTACGGTACCAATTTTGGCAAACCATAATACCGTACCGTACCATACCGATTCAAATTTCCGGTATTGGTAGCGGTACGGGCTCAATACCATACCGTACCGTACCGTGCCCACCCCTACTTGAGAGTCGCTACCATATGACTTGTAATTTTAGAAATACTAAATTTGTTGTACTTGAGAGTCTTAATGTGCATATGGTTCTACGTAGCCTCGATGCTCTCCTTCGCTTGGATCCAATTTGATTATCTCTGAAACACTAACGATTGTGTAAGGAGCGACTGCAAACCATATTCTTCTCATTTGAATTCTATAACAAACCACGTCCGTTGTCCGCAGCACAACTGGTTACAGAATACCTTCCTTTTTTTCTTTTTCTTTTTTTCTAACCACATACGAGATTCAAGAATGAAGAAAGAAGCTGAAGACCATTATAATGTTATTCAGGTAGCCGACTCAGGCAAAAAACACAACGTAACAGGCGATCGGAGATTTAGTGGAGTGGGTATCCTAACAACTACACTATTTCTCAGACAATTTCATTGATAATTTGGGTAATGAATTGAGCTCATCTTCGAACAGGGTTGCCCCCTCCCCCTCCTCGTGGTGGTGGTGCCTCATACCCACTTCCACCACGAGCAGGTGGTGTTGCGGAACCATAAGGCGCATTGCTTGTAGGCATATGTCCTTGAGGACCAGCAGCACCTCTAGACTGTGCATCATAGTTGACACCCCGGGATGGATCGTAACCGGGTCCTCTTTGCACTTCATAATTTGGTCTTTGTACATCATATCCAGGTCTCTGTGCATCATAGGCAGCTCCTCTTTGTGTATCATAACCAGGTCCTCTCTGTGTATCATAACCAGATCCTCCAGAGGCATCATAACCAGGCCCTCTTGGTGCATCGTAACCAGGCCCTCTTGGTGCATCATAAACAGTCCTTCCAGGTGGTCCAGGTTGAGCTCCCACTAATGGAGGAGTTCCAGCAGCTGTAGCACCACCACCACCTGCAGCAGCAGCAGCAGGAGGGAAGGGGGCACGTCCCTATCATACAAAATACAGAGTAAAAGTGCGTAAGCTTTCATTTGAATCACTCTGGTGGCAATGAGGATATTACTGTTTAATTGAAAGTAAAAAAATGAAAAACAAGATCGCACTACAAATTCTTAAGAGGTTATCAGCAACCATATTCTACCAGGTCTTACATAACTGAAAGTTAATACTTGGTTTTTGCGACTGAATTGAAGTTGTTTTAGTGTTCCAGTAATAAGGTGTGATAAAACGTTGTATGGTTGTCACCTACACATTATTTTCCAGCAAATACCTTCTGACTCTGATTTCACTGTCTGGCAAGGAACACCTTTCGAGAAAAATGCAAGCAAAAATAAAAGATTTTTGACAACCGCTGATACAATTTCTAGCCTCCATTTAGTCATGATTCATAAAATGAAAATTAGAGCTTCAAGTATTTTCAATAAGGCTTCAATCTGATGAGCATGGTGGTATTGACATGACGATAAACTATTTTGATAAGTATTCAAGCAATAGTCTTGTGTCAGAGTGTGTGGATGGATAAGCCATTGCTTTCACCAAGACATATTATGTTATTGCAAACAGCCAATCCCAGCTCACACAGTAAGGACTTAAACAACCTGGCATAGTACCATAATTTTGGAATTTGAAGGAGAAAAGTAAAAGAATAAGATAAAAACTAACAAAAGTCAAGATGTGCAAGATGACATACCTGGGGAACACCATAGCTATCTTCATAAGCATTTTGTCCTATTGCGTGCCCAGTAGCCTCATTTTCATTATTTCCAGGAGTTCCATAATAAGGAGCACCTACATTTCATTGCCCCAGAGAAGCCATCCACAATGTATTAAAGATCAAGGTAAAGAGTATCCAAACAACCTCAAATAAAACGAATTAAGTTTACCAGTTCTTCTATCAACATTAGAATTATTCAGCAACTCTGCTCGGAGCTTTTCCACCTCCCTAGCCATGGTAACATAGTTCTTCTCCATGACCTGAAGCGATTCAAGGTGGTCATTGTATAATTTCTTTTCGTAGTCATAAGTCGCCCTGCACAGTTCAAAACAACAGAAAATGACGATGGGTTTTGCATAAGTGAAAAACCAAACTGACCCAAGTAAAAAGCATACAGGCGTTGAAGTTTGAAGATATGAAAAATAGAACATAAAACACAAACCTGCAATGCTGATATTCCTGCCTCAGGCTATCAAGCTGTGATACCAAAGCAGGAATCTGCTGCACATCTGTATGAGCCCTCTGAAGATCCTGACTGAGTTGTTGCACTTTGGCAATGAGTTCTTGCCTTGACACAACCAAGTTTTGGGCTTCAGCTCCAGCCTGCTGTAGCTCCAACTTAACAGGCTCTGCTGACTTCAGCTCAGCTTCCATCTTGGCTATTTTATCCACAAGGCCCCTCATCTGCTGTTCTCTCTCAGACTTGATAGCACCTATCTGGGCATGCAATATCTGCAACTCATGTTGAGCACCTGCCAGTTCTTGTCTCAAGGTTCCATGGGTGGCAGCAAGTCTCTGGTTCTCATTTACAAGCCTTTCCATCTCGACATGTTGTGCAGCCAACTTCTGCTCCATAACTTGTGGAGGAGGCAACATATCAAATGGAGGATAGGCACCATGGGGTGGGCGTATGCCCGGACCAAACGGGTCGGGTCCGGGAAGTGGTCGACGAAGATGAGCAGGTGGAATTCGACCTTTGCTTCCCATTTTTACCAATTCACTCAAACCCTCCTAACAATTGAATTTTTTTCCTGCATAATCAAAACTTACACTATAAGAATCACAGCAATCTTGCAAACATTTTTCTTTAGATTTCTAAAATAGGATTGCTTTCTAGAATCACGGCGCGTGGGTGTCTTCGAATCGACGGGCAAACTTTATACCAACATGTCAAGCACAATGAGAGGAGTGTTTTTGGTTCTTGGACCCCGGCCAAAAAGTGGCCGGAGTGGGCTAAATCATGGCCAACCCGGGAGAGTTTTGGCCGGAGCTTCCCGAGCTCCGGCCGGCGGCTATAGCCGTCAACTGCGTCGATTAAGATAGGGGGAAGATATATGGAGGATAGGGATACCTTTTCCAAGTGGTGGCACGGCTTGAGGTGACCTGAATCGGCGCCGGCGATGGTGACAGCGGCTGGGCAGTTTTCCAGTCCAAAATCGGGCACGATATTGAGTTGTTGACGTCGATCAATGGGTGGGTTAGGTACAGGAAGAAGAGAGGAAGAGTTTGGGGGTGATGGCGCCGGTCTCCGTGACCGGACAGCGACGAATCTTCGGTCTGAAAGTGAGACAGCGCGGGGAGAGAGAGAGAGAGAGAGAGAGAGAGAGAGAGAAGAGAGAGAGTCTCGCGTCTGACGAGAGAGCTAGATGTCTCTGAAAAAAACTAGCCCTTGTGCGAATTGGTTTTTTCAAATTTTTTATTTTATTTTAGAATTAAAAAAAGATAATAAATAGTTGTGTTCATAAAAATATTTTTTTTTATTTTATTTTATTTTTAATTTAAAAAAATTAATATAAAAAAATATAAATTTAGCATATTATCTTCATTTAATTAATAATTTTAATTCTTAATATTTATATTAAATAAGGACAAGATTAGTAGCTAGCAAACACCAAATTTGTGCAAGTACTCTCGTTTTCACCAGAAGATAATGCTAACATAATCAAGATTCTTCCAACTCGAACTCAACCCTATTCACATCTATCAAACACTTTTTTTTTTTGTATATGATGCAAATAATAAAAATTAATAATGTGTGTATAAATACATATATTATATAAATATAATGTATATGACGTTTGCTTGATCAATCATTTCTCCATAGCTTCTTCTCATCAAGGTGGCCTGTACCCTTTCTTCAACATATACAGCAAGATCTCATTCCACGTATCAATGGGGCCTGGCAAGCACCAGTGAACACAGTCGGCAAGAGTCATGTTCCTATGAGGTGAGTGTCCATAGAAGTTTGGGTGTCCATCAGGCCTCAGCAACATAGCTTCTGTTGTGTCCATCAACCTAAACTGCGGGCCTCTCTGCAGGCCTGGCTCTTCCGCTGCTTTTAGCTCCTCCACTTGAGTCAAGTACATTTCCAAAACATACCCATCTAGCTTCGTTTCTTCTTTGGTAAAAGGCTTTGTCCTCACACAGTTCCCTCCCTCGTTCCATGCCCCGTTTTCAAAGTGTGATGGAGAAAACGTCCTTAGAAATGTCACCCCCTTGTAGTTTTTAAGGCTTCCAAGAGTTCTAAACAACGTTCGAAAGGCCTTTCTGTATCCGTAGGAGGTGACAAACAACGTCATGTTGTCTTGGTGGCACTTGTGACACCCGATAACGCGACCATTTTCGTGGTATATCAGTGGCCGGAAGAACCAGTGTCCTACTGAGACGATCACATAGTCAAATTGTTCGACCAGAGTTAGCCATGCCTCGTCCGGCTCATCTAAGTAGAGGCTCATGAGGCTGTTAAAGTCATGTCCACTGGGATCTACGTCTCTAGATTTAACCAAGTAGGGGGACCAGAGATTTGCTATGGTGAAATTGTGATCATTGTAGACATAGCGCTTGAAGTAATCTGTGTTTGAGGAATATTTGTGAGAAATGTCCTCAGGATAAGTCACCTGAAAGAAAAACAAAAAACACACAATCTTGTAAATCTTGATTTGTTTAAAATCTTTGTAGGCTAGTTTGAATGCTTACAGTGGCTAAGAGGCAAAGCAATGACTGCATTTGATTTCTTCCCACGGAGTCACCAAGGAAAGCCAATGACTTGCCTCTAACAAGCTCCAAGAACTGAGCTGCATCAAACAAGGGCAACTCACAAGCATCAGGCTTCCACCTCCATGTCATGAACTCCGTATCAGGTCTCCCAAACTTCATGCAGTTTTGTTGATCAATGATCAGATTGCAAGTTTCATTTGTGTAATAAGCAGGTCCATCAGGATATGGAACCCAGTTCCCGCTAAATATCTGGCATTGATCTTCTTTTTCGATGCTTTTCGAACTTCCGGCATTGCTCTTAGGAGACGGCAATGGGGAATTTGAGATGTTGTTTAGACAGAGAGGGATTGTAATCAGCAAAATTAAGGTAAGGGCAAGTAGAAAAAGTTTTTTGTGGGTGTTGTTGGGTTGTGTGTATTTTCCATTAGGGATATCAATGGCATGAAATTTCATGGTGGAGAAGAGAACAGTGAGGCAAGATATAATCAAGCAATATATATACAGGGCCGGTCTTGAGATTTTGAGAGCCCTGTGCTAACCTTAAATTGGGGCCTCACATAAGCTAACACAAACTTACACAATTACGTAATGTCATACAATAAATGTTTTTTTTTCTTGAAGTGACCAAAGTACCCCTATTCCCAAGGGCAAAATTGAAATTTCACAAAAGAATTAAATTTGATTAAATCGATTAAATTGTATCAGGGATGTTACACCTTTTGAATAATCACCATGATTGTGATGATGAGTCTTTGTCGTAATAGATCATATTCAGATATTAAATATTTTTTAGCACCTAATTTATTCTGTATCAATATTCCAAGAACATCATTATCTGGATGCGACTTTTTTGGTTGAGTTAGTTGGATGCATTATTTTTGCAAAATTAAATATCTTTTTAACACCTAATTTATTTTGTATCAATATTCCAAGAACATCATTATCTGGATGCGACTTTTTTGGTTGAGTTAGTTGGATGCATTATTTTTGCAAAATTAAATATCTGAAAAAACTATCGTGTACCACTTTACTAACTACATTTTTAATTGAGGTGAGCCCTACATATATGGAAGTCTTATCTCTGTGGGCACGTGAAAAAAAAAATCTACATGAGTAATTGAAGAGCTAGCGTCAAGTCAATGATGGGGACGTACGCACGTGACAAGCAATATCTACACATAGGAATATAGATATTATTGGGGCACTTAGAATATACTTGCTAAAGAATATATATATATATATATATAGTGCCATGCATGTAGTTGAGAGATTCAGTGTCATCATTTGAGGAATGAGATGCTTAGTGGTTGGATCTATTTTAATGAAATCATGTGGTTGAGATTGATTTAAGCGTTTAAACTTGTTTGTGTCTAATGACTTGCCAAAAACCCACATGTACGTACGTTTTACTGCGTAGTAAGGTTGCTGTAACTTGTCCACGTGTTATAATATGGATGGACGACATGGTTAATATTTTCCACTTTTATGATATAATATCAATAAATATCCACTTATATATTCTAACAAACGAGTTATACCATGTGACATACTTTCATACTACGTACACTATAATTACTTGCACTTAAAACATCCACAATGAGATCCATAAACCACCTCCATAGACAAATTTTAGGGAGGAATTGGAAAAATACAACTCCAACATGCTCCCTATTCACCTCCTAAAATAGAGAGACCTCTAGGAACTACTAAATTTGAGGAAAGAGAAAGAACTCCTAGTGACTCCTTATAATTTAATGATATTTCGTTTTATGCATAGTTTAAACTTTTAATTAATACAAACTTTTTATTTTTTTAATTTTTATAGAGATGGTAACCAATCATATTGAATTAAAAAATAACAATAGTATGTATGATTGGAGTTCAAATTTTATAGAGTTCCTAAAATAACTTTTGTGTATTTTTAGCTAAATTTTAACTAAATAATAGGGAGCATGACCTTTGCCTACATAATTACTGACTAATTCCTTGTGATCGGGTATTTATTATTTCAGTATGTGGTTGTGAAAGTAGTTGGGGTATTTAATGTTGGTGTTGACATTGGACAAGCTGCTTTAAACAGTGGTTGCAACATTATGTGATTGACAGACAGCAGAGCAGTTTTTATCTTTCAACAAAAACAGTAAGTTTCAAAAAAACAAACCAAAATTTTAATTTGACCCTAATTGTCATTATGGTGGTTTTGCTGCTAGCTAGGTCACATTTGCATATGACTTTGTTCTTTAAAGAAATTTTATTGGTCATGTACATAATAAATTTTCAACCATAATTTTTATTCTACTTTTTGCAATTTGATCTTTTTTATTTTATTTTTGTCATTCGATATGGAGGGAAATGGGGGAGTATTATATTGGGTTGCCTCAAGATTGTCTTTTACGTGAATCGAACTCGGTTGCACAGTATATATATACTTATGGCTTTGGATAATTTAGCAAAACTAACAATCATATTTTTTTGGGATTGTCCAATATAGATCTCTACATTTTCTATTTCCTAGACATATACCCATCACTCTATAAATCTATGTGTAAAACCCAATTTCAAATTTAAATGACTAGTAGGATATAAGAGGTCGTAGTATTTCTATGTTTTTACATCATTGCCCCTAAACTTCATATTTTATTTATAATTTAGTTCAAGCATTTCATTAACTGCCATAATTGTAATTAATATACTCCCTATTAATAGCATATCAATCACCCCATTTCTTTTAGTTGTCATTCCCTCTCACATCTCGCCCCTAAAATTACAAACAAACAAAAAAATCTGTAAATTACATATCCAATAATGTACCTATGAAAAATATAATATAAATATAGGTATATTATTTACCAAAAAAAAAAACAAAGTCAGTTACTTTGTAATTGCGTATATTTTTCATAATTAAAAATAGGTACACAATAATTTATATAAAATATAGGTACATTATTTACACACAGGTAAATTATTTTACAATATACCTGTAAATGTGTATAGGTACATTATTTGGAATAGATAATTATGTACACTTTTCATACTATGTAAATTATGTTTTTCATAAAACAAACAAGTAATAGGTACATTATTTTCTCAACATAATTAGTATGTACAGTTTTATTCATAAACAATTATAAAGTGGATTATTAGTCATATATAATTCATAAAAAGAAAATAACATAAACATTTTATTAAACAAACCGATTACCTAAATTTGAATTTATTGTTAAATTTTTTTAAAAATATTTCAAAATTAATTCATACATCCATTACAACCATTTGGAGATCTTTCCAAATTCAACATCTGTCATTATATACAATCCAATTAAAAACTGTTTCCATATTGATTCTTACATTAATATACAAAATGCAATAATGGCTTAGTTGGGGGTATTTTTGGAATCTGAAAAGTACAATAAATCAGATTTTATGCTTAATTAGGTAACTTGCTGAGTTGGATCCTAGTCATGGGTTTTTACTTATACAAATTGGGTATTATTTATAAGAACAAAAAGTGAAGGGTTTTAGGTACGGCAAATTGAATTTGAAGGGTGTAAGCCAAATTTACTATATTTTTTTCAAAGCAACTAGTTGGCGAGGCATCATGTTCATGCCCTTCACTGTTAACACTGTCCTTCTTTGCTTTGATAATGGAATGTAATAATGCAGTCTGGAATAATAAAGCAGAACTAACGCCGATAGAAAAGAAAGAAAAAGGTGGTAACTCTCAGTCTTCAATGACCGAAAGATGGCTTTAAAGATTGAGTAATTGCCACCATTTCCAAGCAGTTGCTTGGTTGCTATCATAATACTTTGGCAAGCAAACAAGGTGATCTTCGGACCAAAAAAAACACAGGTGATATAAATGCTGCTCTGAAATTTACAGATATTTACCAGTTAATTAAGTAAGCATATGTTGTGTGGAAGCTTGGAAATATATGGGAAAATGACAGTCATTTGGTGCCTTCCAAGTTACAAAGATTACAATATCCTATCTGTAACTTTGAACTGAACAATATCTGTCTGTGCTAAATTACAAACTAATGAGACAGATAACGTGTGTAGTTGAAGGACAAAAGACACCAACTATCAAATCTCTCTCTCTCTCTCTCTATTGGCAAAGTCAGGAATTTTGTCAAGGAGGGTCAGAGAGTACCTAACATGACCAAGAGGTGCAATGGCATATACATGGAGATGGGGATAGAAAGAGAGACTTTTATCTAGTTCTTAACTAAGTAAATTCAATAAGTAAGGAATTATAAAGAAAAAAAGAGTTAGGCTCGGAAAGAAAATCAAATAACATGCACCCTTTTTAAAAAAAAAAAGAAAAAAAAGGGCTTTTTGTGTTTTGCGTATAGGGTTTACGGTTCTAGAGCAGAGGTTGAAGCACGAGGAGGAACATGGGGAAAGGGTGGGTTGATTCCATTGACGTCCAAGAGTGCCTCAGCCTAAACCTCAGATACAGCCAGATTGACCATTTCGTCCAAGTTGTTTATCTGTATTATTTGTATGAAACAACAATTAATACCCATATATGCTTTGATTCTTGCAAGTTTTTCCTTTATTTGTTCATCTGGGTAATCAGTAAGACGTACCCATGCTTCGATTCTTGCAATATCCAAGTGTGTTTCCGTAAAGTATTTGTTGAGCTCTGTTCTTATAAAACTATAGCCTCCTACGCAATGGCGGACTCAGAAAATTTTCAGAGAAAGGGCAATTTTTAAAAGACTAAAAATTTGAAAACAAAATTTAGACAACTATTATCTATAGAATTTAAACAATACTAATGTCATTCATAATTGATGAAAAAAATAACAGTACAAACAAAACATGAAAACCTCTTTGAGACATTTAGTTGAATACATAGCAGGCGCTAGCTAAAATTTTAAACGGTAAGGAGTATGTTTTTTGAGGCATCAATTGTTTTGACAAGAAAAATTTATAAATTTACTAATTAATATTGACCCATAATAATCAGTATAATGTAATTAGATGTACGTACTTATTCATCTAAGCAGAATAAGCAATCCCAAAATATAAAAGTGAGAAATAATAACCTGTAAAAGCCACAAGAAATATTATCTCATAAAATATATCTTCAAGACTAACCCGTCAGCACTTAAATTTGCACTGAAGAAATCTTCGAGAGATTTGGGTTGTGGGTTTTCTAGATGGAAGAGAATCCTAATTTGCTCACATGGTTAATTGATTATGGGATAATTAAAACGTTTTTTGAGCTGGAGGATAATAAGATGGTTAAAGTGGTAATTTGCCAAAAGTCAGAATTGCATCAATCAATACTCCCCGTTTCATTAAACGCCTTTTGAGCTGGAGGATAACAAAGACGACGTCGTTTGCGCTGCAAAAAATTGAAAACAGAAAACCCAAGTCATCTTCCTCGTTTTGAAACCCCTTGCAACACACCTCAGATCCAGAACCTTGGGACCGGCAGAGGTACATAATCCAGCCTCTTCACAGGATTTTAGGCAAGGGGAGGTGCAACTGCTCCTCCTTGCGACTCTGCAGGTCCGCCTCTACTCCTACGTGCACAAGTAGAAGCTCGATGTTGTAACTTGTATGTTATAAGCTTCTGTAAGAAATGAAAACCCAAATTAAAAAAGTCCAACCCAAAAAATAAACTAAGCCCAAGTAGTCCAACTCGGGGCCAATGACAAACCCTAGCTGCAACACTCCTCTTCCATAAACCAAAATGGAGAAAGCAATTCAAACCTCCGTGTGCCTCTTCCATACTCAACCTCTTACTACAAGGCCAACCAGAGGGAAGTCCTACTATACAAAGTCAGTAAGAAGGGAGGCCTAGGCGTACTATAAAGTCAGCCTCCATATGCCTTCCTAGAACATTAGATTCACTTGTAGTTTCGCTTTGAAATGGATGATCAAAAGAATCATATGCTTGATGATATATCTTCTTTGCAAAAAGAGGTGAGTTAAAATATCAAATATTTTTCGAAGGCACAACCTCAAAAATAAATAAAAAACTCGAGAAGCCCGATCAAAATATTAAATAATTAGTAAGCAAATGTTAATTTTATTATTAATCCTTAGAATAAGAATGGTTTGAATTTCATGAGAATAATTATATTAATGGAGTGGGTTGATTCCACTGTCGTCCGATGAGCTTTCTCCTATATATATTCAGTTTCTCTCCTATGCCTTCGAACA
>NC_024129.1:19643655-19665278 GCF_000346735.1 Prunus mume | reverse complement strand
TATTCATCACACCCGGCCGCAGTCTTCCAATTCTGCCCGGTCGCAGTCTTCCAATTCTGCCCAGAAGCAGTCTTCCAATTCTGCCCGGCCGCAGTCTTCCAATTCTGCCCGGTCGCAGTCTTCCAATTCTGCCCAGAAGCAGTCTTCCAATTCTGCCCGGCCGCAGTCTTCCAATTCTGCCCGGTCGCAGTCTTCCAATTCTGCCCAGAAGCAGTCTTCCAATTCTGCCCGGCCGCAGTCTTCCAATTCTGCCCGGCTACGAACTCCTCCAATCCTGGCCGTGCCCAACAGAACAATCCATATGCACTAGCCCAGCCGCAATTCTTCTCGTGCCCATCCAATATCCCGTGCCCGGATTAGGTGGGTTTCCACCACCCCCAAACACTTTGCAAACTCAGAATAATCAAAAATAGACAAAGCTTGAAAAAACCAAGCCATAACAATACAAATAAAACTCTCATAAAGGAGAGATAAAAAGCTCTCACAAAGGAGAGGTGAAAAGCTCTCACAAAAGAAGAGGTGAAAACTCACAGAGAACCTACAGAGTCTCTGTGACTTATTCCGAACATAAAGAAACCGCAAAAAAGATGATGGTAGAGATCCGACGTCAAAACGCAAGTAGAGATCCAACGCTGAGACGCAATCGCCTATGATGGTTGGAGGAAAATCAGAACAAATCACAATCGCCTATGAGAGAAAACCATTTGTCTCTGAAGAAAACCATTAGTTTAAGTGTTATAACATAACTAGTCTTTTGTTAGTTTTCCCTTGTGATGATAATATGCTAGTTGTATATTTATACATTTTTGAGCTAATTCTTTCAAGAAAGAATCATTGCTTACTTATATATGCATATAAATATAAGATTTTAAAATTTTAAAATATTTTTCTTATGGAGATTTCAAGGTTAAATTTTTCTTGCCTTGTGTATAGTTGATGGGTAAGACATTGCATTTATTTCTTATATATATAACTTTTGAATAGATCGATGGGTATTACATTATGTGTGCTCCTTAAAACAAAAGTAACAACTTGGAAATGGTGATATATATAAATATAGGGGTCGTTTGTTACATAGGCTTAGTTTAGACTAAATTTAGTACCATGTTTATTTCATCTAATCCTAGTCTTAGATGAGATTGCTAATACCGGGCCCACGAAAAACACCTTCTTATGAGGGGACTACTAAACTCATGTGGAAATGGAGGATTAACTAGTCTCATGCTCACCAATGTATAAATGCATATATTATATTGTAACACTAATAACATATATTACTACTACTAATTCAGGGCCGCGCTACTGAGAGTGGAAGGGAAAATGAGGCACATGCCCTCATCAGTGAGGCCCTTGCACCCCAGGGCAGACTAGAAAGAATATATGTGGGTGAGAGGACCCTCCGTGCCAGTGTAGAAGGTGATGCGGAGTGGCTGGATGTCTTTCTCCTTGTGGTAATTAAGGACGCGTTCGGTAAAGGGCCCAGGTCATGGCTTTGCCCAGAGGGGTTGGTGGTTGCACTGTTTTTCGCTCTCCAGGCCCCGAACCTTCTAGAAGAGAAGCCTCATGGCCGGGTCAGCATAAGGGAGGGGCTCGGGTGCTGAAAGCCTGAGGTGTGGGTGAGCAGGGGTTGGGGAAGGTTCCCACTCTTCAAACTCCTCGGTGTGATAAGACTCGTAATCTTCTGAATAGTACTGCCCCCAGTTCTCCGAGTCACCTGCACCTTCTCTAGCTGGTAAGTGGGTGGGTTTTGGTAGGGGATCTAGATGTGTCACCTTTGGGTCTTAGAGATTAACGGGGATAGGAATAGGGTCTGGCTGACGGTCTAAGATACGGTCCCTGCAATCCCTGTAGACCTTCACTAGTTCATGGGGCAGGTCCCTTAGCCGGGAGATGTGAAGGAGCCACGACTTAGTCATCTTCGGATGGAGGGGGCCTTTATCTTTGCTGGGTCTAGGCTGGATTGGGGTACTGTGGTGAGAGGGCACTGGCTGGTTTGGCTGGGTACGCTCAGGTTCCAGGGTAAGGCCATGTTGGGAGCCATGGGCCTGATTCATCTCCTAGTTACGCTTCAGCGTGCGGTAGTCATGCTCGAGCTCAACGTTCTTGGCATGAAGATGGTCATATTATAGCCCATCCAAATAAATTTGCATCTGAGTACTTTAAGAGGCAACATGCCATCCAAATTATAGCCCATCAACTATGAAGACAAAGCTTGCGAAGATGTAGTCCTGATTCACTAGTTATCGCATAATTTGTAACTCATGAGGGTCCAAACATAATTCCAACATTGTTCTAGCCCATATATATAAAAATATTTTGTTATGTTGTAATTTAGATATGTCATTGATAACTCCATGCCAATACATTGAATTTGGGATTTCCTTATATAATACTCGTGTCAATAAGGTATCCAAACGCATCTTTATAAAAAAAACAAATAAGGATATAAGAATAAAATTTATTAATGATTTTGAGTAAATCATGTTAAATAGATTGAATTAAGATTTAGAACAAACGCAATCTATATGACAATCACAATAAAAGTGTGCTGCTATTTCCACTCATCTGTCCTATTTTCCTACCCACCTTATCTTCAAAAATTTTAAGACAAATTTACCTCTTTATAAAATGACATTTAAGGACTTATGGAAAATGATTAAAACACAAAACAATTGCCTCAAACTTAAAATTAAAAAAAGTTAAAAAAATCCAAAGCACAAAGATCAAACGTCAAATCCAAAGCACCCTCAACCTCTCCCTCCTATTTTATCTCTTCCTAAAACCCCAACCCCAAAATTGAGCCAAAACGATGGATTCTTCATTAGAAACTCCAGTTATCATGTACTCTTCCCATTTGTAGGAAGAGGCTAGCAAATCCCAATTATCGATATGGCAAAAGTCTTCTCCTCCCACGGAGCAAATTCCAATGTAATCAGATGCGCATGTTGAAAATATGTTCTATTAATTTAGTTTTGGTTGTCAAATCTCTCCAATTAGACAAAAAAATTGCTTTTTTTAGTCATTAGATTAAATTAAATGACTCACAAGTTAACAGAAGAGAGAATTTGCTTGAATTAATAATTAAAAGGTATTTTAAGAATAATAGTGAGTGGAAAGATAGAATTGTGTTTTTTCAATTTTATATGGTGGGTGAGAAAACAGAACAGGTGAGTAGAAATAGCAGCACTCTAATAAAAATGCTTCCATTTATAATATTAGCATAGAAAACTTTATCATAACATTAGTTTAAGTGTCATAACATAACTAGGCTTTTGTTAGTTTTTCCCTGTGATGATAATATGCTAGTTGTATATTTATACATTTTTTAGCTAATTCTTTGTTTGTTAGTTTTTCCTTGTGATGATAATATGCTAGTTTGTTACACAGGCTTGGCTTGCCCTAGCTTGGACTAAATTTAGTACCATATTTGTTTCATCTAATCCTAGTCTTAGATGGGATTGCTAATATCGGGCCCACGAAAAACACCTCCTTAGGAGGGGACTACCAAACCCATGTGGAAAGGGATGATTAACTAGTCTCATGCTCACCAATGTATAAAATGCATATATTATATATTGTAATACTAATAACATATATTGCTACTACTACTACTACTACTACTATTATTATTATTATTATTATTATTATATTATATTATATTATACTTACATACACATATACTATAATGTACATATATAAACATATGTGTATATATATACATACATCTATATATATATATATGTATATATACACACACATGTACATATTAAGATCATAATACTATATATATTATTATATATACGTATATATACATATATGTGTATATACATTATACCCCATGTGTGTATTATAATATACATATATACACGCATATATACAAATTTGCATTATATATGTACAATATATGTATATATATATATATATATTATTATAATATACATATATACATGTACATACACATATATGTCATATATATATTATATGTATGTATATATACATATATATAGATAGTTTTGAAAAAAATAAAAAATATATAGTCCTAGTCCAAGCATATAGCAAACACAGGATAAGTGTTATCCAACTTAGACCAAGCCAAGCGAAGTCAAGACAGTCCCTAAGCACAGTCCATGCTAAAACGAGTATAACAAACGAGCGCTAAGAGTCGTGTAGAATTGAAGGAATGTCATCATTTATTTTATTTTTATATTTGGAGGTATGCAAAGTTAAAACAAAAATGATCGTATAATAAAATGAGAGATCCATGCATAATTCTTTTTTGGTAAAGCCTAATCCAGATAGAGCTACCGAGAGACATAAGTCCCAACCAAAGCCTAGCACAAAAGCACCATAGTCGTTAGTGCCTTCAGGCAGGGGTGGATCCACATAAGGGCAAGAGGGGTCCATTGACCCATGCAAGCTTGAAATTCACCATTGGAGGCGAAGATGTTGACCCTTGCAAATTGCCCCTAAACTGCTTGATGAAATGCTCCAGAGGGCACAGCAAACAAGCACAGCAGGCAGATTACCTTACTTTCATTTATTTTTATATTACTCAATTTACTTAAGTTTACAATATAAATAAGGAAGTGCCCCCAATTTGGATTCAAAAAAAAAATACTAGAAAATCAAATTCCCACCAAATCAAAATATGAAAAATCGGTTTTAGTGCAAAATACGATTTAGGCTAAAAATGATGGCTCATTAAGTCAATATATACTTCATAATAAAATCCCATAAAATCAAGTTTTCTTATTTTATGTGTAAGGAATAAAAGCCGCCAAAAATTATCTTGAAAAAATGATTATTTTGAAAAATCATTTTTCATACTTGGCCAATATTTTTACTTAAAACAATTTTTCATGTATGATATGAATGCATGAATGAACCTAAAGTCAATCTAAGTAAAAAGCCTTAAGTGTTCAATCCACAAAGAGTTTTACAATAATAATCGAACTCTTACGTATTGAAGAAATATTTGATTGAATAAGCTCCCCCTAAGACAGTACTCATAAGGGTCCAAAGTTTGAGAGCTAGAACCCAAAAGAAATGCAGATAAAGCTCCAAATCAAAACTACGACAGACCTAAAAAATGACGTAAAAGCCCTAAAATGATAAGGATTGCGCTAAGATATGCTAGTTCTTATGTCGAATAAGATGAGACGCCTTGGAAGGTGAAGAGGATTGCACTAATTTTTTGGTTTATTATCACATTCTTAGAGATATCTTTGGCGTATTGCAATGTGTGTCAATTTTTTGAAGTTGATGCAGTTCTCGTTGATAATGAACATGAGTATTTTGTATGGTTTTATCTATTAACTACGAATTAGAGTATTATTGTTTCATTTCAAAGGGTCTATTTTGCATAGAATTTTTTTTACCCTTTTACATGTTGCCCCTCGAAATGAAAATTCATGGATCCGCCACTGCTCCTACTAATAGTTGAAATGGATATGGGAGGTGGACCACAACTTCAACTTTTGTGAAAAGCATCGGTGACTTGTACGTAGAATAACCAAGTGCTTCCTAATTAGGGATATTTGGCTGGTTGCTGATTTATGGGTGATTGGTGGTTTGTTAATTTACAATCATGGAGTTTCTTTTTGCTGGTGTTGGCTTGGTGTTTCTCTTTGGTTGTGGTGGCTAGCTTTCCTATGTTTTATTTTATGTATTTTATGTTTAATATGGGCTTTATGCCAAATGTGGGCGTAGTACCTCTTTGTAGGCTTTATGCCTTTATGTGGGTTAAATGTCTTTATGTTGGCTTTTGCCATTTTAGTTTTTATGTTTGGGAGCATGATCTTCATGCTATACTGTGATGGTTTTAGCTAAATTTGTTCCTGTTTGTTTCATGTTGGTTTTTCTAGCGGTGTTTTGTTCGGGTTTGTTTGTACTATTCTCTGCCTTTTTGGGGGATTGCAATGAATTGAAACTTCGACAAAAAAAAAGAAAAAAAAGAAAGAAGAAGATAAAAGCTAAAAGTCTTTAATCAAATTCAAAAGCAAAACTTAGATTATATAATCACCAAAAAGTTAGATTTTCAAGCAAAAGCAAAACATTCTAGAGACGTGGGTAAAGCAAAGGCCTCACTTATCTCTATATCCCATGCTTGCATTCTCAGGAAAAGGAAGCATTTAAGTCAACCACCCAAGTCATGCAGTAGTGTATATACTTCGCTAGACCAACAACCATATTAATTATTATAGAATAAATAAAAAAATTAAATTGGTCCCTTCTAGGGTTGAGGCAGTCAATTAATTAATCAATAATGATAACCTAATAAAGTTGTGACATCAATTTAGCATAAAGTCGATAATATGAAAACAATTAGTCAGTATGATTGTGTGTGTGAAAGCATTTAGTTCACAACGTGAACTACGCAGATAATTAAAGACTTCCTTTGTTAAATGGATAGAAGAAACCGAAATATACACGCATCAACTTCCTTGCCATGTGACAAGTTAAGCGATTGACACCATTCAATTGAAATCGCTACTTGATTTTTTTCTGTCAATTTGTGACATAAATGATATCAATGATGCATTGGCATTTCGAAATATCCATGCTATCTATCCTAGGTCTCATGGTAGGGGCCGGGACGAGTCTAAGTTTTGATGAATTCTGTAAGTGTGAAAAGTTACATAGCTCTGGTTTTCCGTTGAAATGTTGGATTTTACAAATTAAGGCATTGACGAAGACAACACTTTAGGTACTGTTCCACAATGTTAGGACCATGGGGTTTTAAATCCTATATTAATGTTGCAGCTATCGGCAATGAGCCTAGTACCCACCATGATGTTCGCCAATTTTTTACCATAATTTTTGTACTCTAATGCATATGTGATCTACACCAAAATGTAGAGTGAGCATCACATACGTTCCATATGCAGGGGCGCATCGACCATGTTTGAAAGCTATTTGGTTAACTACATCTCGTTACTAACATATAATAAAACTGTTGAAAACAAAGCATAATAATGAACATTCATAGATTAATAACAGTTTTGACATGCTCAAACAATTTTAGTTAAAATAGTTTTTGGGGTTCTTAATAGGTTTCCTCACACAACGAGTGGTCCAAGATCACATGTGAAGATATCCAATGAATTCCTAGTAAACGATATCGCTTCGTAAGTGTGTGGTGTTTTTCAATTTTTACTCGACACCTCTAAAGGAGTTTACTTACTTGATCCTAACAATAATGTATCACTACCTTGTCTTGTACTTTTTAAATTTTTCTTGGCCTGGCGCACCAAATCCAAAACCCAATATCGATCATGTTTGTGTCACTTTGTAAACAGAAAGTGTATCAGTGACTAAGCGGCACAAAAAGCCATCCCCAAAAATCCATGAGGAAAAGTTAAACAAACTAAAGTCTCACAGTCAATTGCCTTGCTTTTGGGTTCCCCTGAACTGTCTCTACATTACAAAAATACACAGTACCCTACGCTTCCACTTCTAATAGTTCCAAATGCGTAATATTTTGGTCCCTCACTCTTTCTCTCTCTTCAGACTTTGTGACTATCATCTGTGTTTCTTGTCCTTTACCCAGAAAAAAAGTAATCCATTCCATATTAACTAAACTTTCAGGGTTTCTTGAGATAGAAGATGGAATAGAAGAAACGGAAAGAATGCGATCAGAACAAGGACATTAAACTATAAAACCAACGAGAAAAAACCCATTAGGGGGTTCACATTTCCATAATTTTCTCAAGATTTTATCATTATTTTTATCTGAAGGGTATTAAATGGGCATTGGGGTTGATGCAGGGTTGCTTTGAAGTCAACCAGAACCAGAAGAAGAAGACCCTTGCATTTGATGAAGTAGTGTTCATAATAGAAGTCATGTTCTCCAAATTTTTTAAATAGGCTAATGACAGACCTAAAGTCATTTAATTTTTGCACAGGGTGGTAGCTTTATTAGATTTATTGGCTTCTGCTTTTCAAATCTCACCTGTGTCACCATTTATTTCCATCTTTTAAACCCGCCTTCTCTCTCTCTCTCTCTCTCTCTCTCTCTCTCTCTCTCCTCAGAAGAGGACATTTCAATTTGCAAGTTCTCTTACTGTAAAAACAAAATTGAGGGTAAACCATTGAGTCTCTATCAGAAATCCTGCTTATAATCCAGCACAACCACATGAGACCAATCTTAAACAACTGTCTGGGATTCTGCACTTTCACTTGGACTTGGACTTTGGTTTGTTTGCATACCAGATGAGATTCTTCAGATTAGATGCCTGAAGCTGAAAGCTGCAATCTTGGTAAGTTTTCTCAATCTTTCCTTGGAAATAAGCAAAGACAAGAAAAATGGTCCGGTCCCTCCTTGAAATCAAAGAAAAAGGCCTTGCCACTACCACTCTGCAAACGTACTTTGTTCCTCAGCCACCCCCACCCTCCAATGTTCAATCAGATAGTTTCAGTTTTGGCAACAAAGTCAGTCCAAGCATACTGCTCATAATCATAATTCTAGCCATTATTTTCTTTGTTTCTGGTTTGCTTCATCTCCTTGTTAGATCATATTATATACGTATGTATGTATACAGATATATTATATATTATAAAATACATATATACACATACATAATATATGTATTTATACATATATACATATATACATATATATATATATAGTTTTGAGAAAATTAAAAAAATATAGTCATAGTCCAAACATATACCAAACGCAGGATAAGTGTTATCCAACTTAGACCAAGACAATGCATAGTCCATGCCAAGACAGTCATGTGTAACAAACGAGAGTAATGCTAGGGACACCAAATTTGTGTACCAAATTTGAGTTCCATAAATATTTAATTAACGATTTCCCAATTGGATTATGATTTAGTCTATTTCTTTTAGGAAGAAAATTAAAAACATAAAACTAAATTAATCAAAAGACCCAAACGATCAAGCTACCATCGCTCCCACCATCACCTAGGATTGCTCCTCAACTTCCGCACCACCTTCGCACCACCTTACCGAGAGTTACACGCCTTGCAGCTATCTATGGTAATCATATGGAGGGGAAGCATTCAAGCATATTGATAACAAAACACCAAATTCAAGTCGCAAAATCCAAAATCAAATTCTCTAATAATAGTATTCTATGATAAAAAATTCTCAATAATAGTAAACTAAATTATAATTGTGTCTAACTTTTAGGACTATTTAAGGTTAAATTTCCCCCTCAAATTTATGCTTCTTCTTTGTCGACATCTTTCTTCTTCTTACTTTCATAATCTCTTTCTTTTTCTACATTATTCTACTACCAATAAATCAATAGGTGTTATACTACATGCCTTACATATAGGTATAGTATTGAGGATTTTCACCGTTTTTCTAATATATTAATACTCTTTTTGGGTGTTGAGTACCTTGCATGTAGGTATAGAATTGGGGATTTCACCCATAATAAACATACATAATTAGGGTTACCATGGATAAATATTTTTTTTAAAATTTCTTTAAAGATATTAACTTATTCATAATTTAAGTTGAATTTGGTTATTATAAGTTGTAATTTATTCAGTCAAGTTTACAATGCGAGAATTGTCCACACATTTCCAACTCATGTCGCCGGTTGATGTTATAGGTGAAGAAGTGTTACCAAGGTGTTGTTCAACAGTTAGTGGGGTATCATTTGGCAATTGGATTGTTGCCTAGCAATTGAGGAGATATCGTTCGGTAATTGATGGGTGTCGTTGGTGAGAGGCATCGCCTAAGAGGTGTCGTTCCATAGTGTCGTAGGTGGTGATTTGGAGGCGTCACCCAAAAGCTATCATTCAATAGGTGTCGTTAGTGCCACAATAAAGGGGTGTCTCCATGAGGTGTCGTTCCACAAGTGCTGTAAGCAATGTACATCCATGAATGTCATTTGACAGTGGTATTAGGGTCAAATCGAAGGCGTAGTCTACAATGTGTCGTTCGAAAAGGGCATGGGTGTCATTAGGTAAGTGTCTTGGAATTTGCCAATTAGTTAGAGGCTACTATAAGTGCTATCATTTGGAGTTGTCGTAAGCACTGCCATAGGAGTTGTTGATTGGATCTACCATAAGAGTTGTTATAGATGCTACGATTGGAGTTGTTCAGATCTTATCGTTCTATAATGTCTAAGTTTTGACCCACTATCGGCCATCTAGTTTTTGGCACAATCACATCTAATCATTGTCTATTAGTCCATAAATGGTACATGTTATGATATAATGATTAGATATGTAGGATGATTTATCTAATCATTGTCCACTAGTCCATCCATATATGGTACATGTTTCGATATAATGATACCATCTAATCATTAACGCACTACATATGTGCAATATATGATACATTAATACATGTATCATTATCATATGTGCAATATGTTTACACCATAATCGACCAAGCATACGTGCTAATTGCCAAAGAAAAGACACTTGGGTGATCCCTAAGATACTGATGACATCATCATCTTCCTAGCCGGTTGAAGGAATACCTCCCTCGGAAGTAGTAGTCACCTACCGAAGATGGCTGCCGATGTTCTCAACTACATAATCTAGAACCATGGACATGTGCCACCACCACGACAATTTGCACAAAGTCTGACATCGAAACTTTGTGCAAACTCTTATTTTCAATTCCCTATAAAAGAAGAATAGTGCCCAGGTAAAATAAGGTAACTACTTTTCACATTTACTGTTACTTTTTCAAAATTACCACACATCCCACACTTACTGACTTAAGCATCGAAGAGCCTTCGACAGGTACTATACTAGTACCTGAATCTTGACGATCACTTCTTCCCTAGGGTCACTTCATACCGAAGGTCTCCAACCCTCTTGTTTAGTCGAAGACTCGACACTTCTTCCACCTAAGTTGACCCCCATTTTGGGCATCAACACAATATATGATAGATAAATAAATGAATTGTTGTTACTTGCACTACTACATCGTTCCAAATTAATACAATACGTCGTTCCAAATTAATACAATAAATCATTACGAATTAATACAATACACAAATTGTGATCTGTGATATTGTACTGACTATGTCTAACCCTTTGAATTATGTACCATAGAAACTAGCAAACTCCGAACCCGTTCTTTTTCCACGTTCCTTCTCGCTCCCCTTTCCAGATAACAATGTTCTAGACACTTTTTTTACATAAAGGGAAAGATTTGAAAATGTACAAAAAGTGAATCATATTTGACTTTTCTAAAAAAACAAATCCTATATATTTCTTTTCCTCTGGTTTCTTTGCAACCCAATGTTACTAAAGAAACAAAACCACTAGAGCATCTCACCTCTCTAGCGAAAAATGAAAATTGATGGTTAGAAAAACCTTTAAAATATATATATATATATATATATTTAAATGTTGGTTTTACTGTAAAATCAAAATGAACAATTGTTGGAATACCATTTTCATCATCTAGTTGGTCAGGTAAATGATGCTTTATTATTAATTATGATTTCAATTTTCTTATCTTAATGAGATTATTATGTGTTGTTAATACTAATAAAGGACTTGGAAAATATGACTATAGATGAGATTCAACATGAGGAGTATGCTCAAAAGAAAAGATTTCCTCCAGTATATATGTAATATACAAATAGGAAACAATTTTATTGAGACTTTTGTACTTCTGTTAGCCACATCATTCCTTGGTAGAGCTTGAGGAACATTCCCATGAGAAACAATCTGAATCTATCGACCTTGCTTCTTAAAATGAGACCCATGCAAAACACATCCAACTTCATGATGGCGATGTCCTGTTATATTAGTTGATACTCGTGGGAATGAGTATCTGTACATGTATTGATACAAACTATCTCTTATTTGTAAGGATATGTTAGTTCAAATATCCTCATTCTCGTTTTTTTTCTTCAATTTGTTTGGAAATTTTTTATTAAAAATAGGCATCAAGACCAAAATCGAAACGAGCCTTCTTGTGAAATTATCGTTTGCCTTAAATAAATATATATATATTTGTTTCATTATTATTTTTTTATCTCAAGATAAACCATGTGTGCGTTTTACTAACCCTAGCATTTCATTTTGCTACGCGACCCTGGTTTCTCGCACTCCCTCGCTCTTTTGCCTCTTTGTTTCTCATGTCTGCTTTTTATATCTTCGTGCTGCAACAGCCTCTTTCACCCAATCATGTCTGCTAACATCATCCCATCACCGCCGTCTCCTTACCCCAATCTCATGTCCACCAACATCATCCCGTCACCACCGTCTTCTTCTCCCCCCAATCTCATTTCCACTATCATAATCTCATCATCTCATCATCATCACCTTAGCCAAGGAGGGAGTGATATTTTATGAGCGTGTCTTTAGAGCATAAATCATTTATCACAGTTCTTGTTTAGTGGCAGTGGAAAGAACTAGGAATCTTACTTGGATATGTAGCTTTTGTATTTTGGTGCGTTCAACTCATATAATCATGAGTAAAGATGGTGATTATCGGTAAGTGAATTATTTTAATCTATTTTACAATTTGGCTGATGAAAATGTACATGTTGGGTTTAGTGAAATTTCTTACTTAAGCCAATCCAATTGTCCAAACTCAAATTATTTTAATTTCATTTGTAATCGAGGATAAATACTGAGAATAACACCAAACAACCATGACATATGAACATTCTACTGCATCTGCATGTCATCATGACTTAATTAAAATGAGACCTATCCCTGGCACTTGCATGAAAGCAAATAGGGGAAATATTAATGAGTTTTTAAGAAAAGGTTAGTTCAAATATCCTCATTCTTGTTTTTTTTTTCCCTCAACTTGGTTGGAACTTGGAGAAAATTAATAAGTTTTCTTTTTTCTTGCGAAAATTATAACTTACTATTATATTCTTATATCATCGTCTTGCTTAAGACAATATTTATAACAAATTGCGAGAAATTGTAAGTAAGGTGGAGGCAAAAGTTCAGGTTGAGGCGTATGGTTGAAAGAACTGTCCTCATGCTTTACATCTTTAACATCTTCTGCTTCTAGCATGGAAAATACTTCATATTGTTCATTGTGATTATCTAGTTCTAAGATAATTAATGAATTAATTAGTTATATCAATCCATGTGAATGCATGCATAATAATCTTACTTGTTTTTAACCAGAGAGCTTTGGAAACGAACAACCACTTAATCTACTCTCGAACTTCATTGACGCAATCCCACCTAAGACCACTGTCGCAACACACCTTCTTGTTAAATTATCGTTTCTTTTAAATATATACCCTTGTTTCATTATGGTTTTTTTTGTCTAAATATAAACCATATGTGCGTTTTACTAACCCTAGCATTTCATTTTGCGATGCAACTCTAGTTTCTCACCCTCCCTCGCTCTCTTGCCTCTTTGTTTCTCATGTCCGCTTTTCATATCTTCGTGCTCCCACCGCCTCTTTTACCTAATCATGTCCGCCAACATCATCCCATCACTGCCGCATCCTTCCCCCGATCTCATGTCTGCTAGCATCATCCCGTCACCACCGCCTTCTTCTCCCCATAATCTCATTTCCGCCATCATCATCCCGTCACTACTACCACGAGCCAAGGAGGCAGTGGTGTTTTATGGGCGTGTCTTCGGAGCACAAATCATTCATCACAGTTCTTGTCTGGTGGCGGTGGAAGGAACTAGGAATCGCGTTTGGTTGTGCAACTTTTGTATTTTGGTGCGTTCAACCCATATAATCACGAGTAACAATGGTGATCATCGGTTAGTGAATTATTTTAATTTATTTTACAATTTCGCTGAATGAAAATGTAAATATTGGGTTTAATGAAATTACTTTCTTAAGCCAATTTAATTGTCCACAACCATGACATATGAACACTCTACTTCATCTGCATGCCACCTTGATTTATTCAAAATGAGACTTAAGCCTAGCACTTGCATGAAAGCAAATAGGGGAAATACTAATGAGTTTTCGAGGAGATGTTAGCTCAAATATCCTCATTCTCGTTTTTTTTTCCTCAATTTGGTTGGAACTTGGAGAAAAATAATAAGTTTTATTTTCTTGCGAAAAATGATAACTTGCAACATCAACATGCAACTTGATGAAGAAGGCCGCGATCTTGTAAATACCTAGCAACGAGAGGTTAGTTCAAATATATCTTATTTGCAAGGAGAGGTTAGTTCAATACCTAATACACGCTACCCCTTTTTTGCAAAGAGATGTTAGTTCAAATATCCTTATTCTCATTGGGTTTTTTTTTTTCTTAATTTGGTTGAAATTTGGAGAAAATTAATGAGTTTACTTTTCTTGCGAAAAATTATAACTTGCAACATCAACATGCAGCTTGATGAAGAAAGCCACGATCTTGTAAATACCTAGTAATTAGAGGTAAGTGCAAATATCTCTTATATGCAAGGAGATGTTAGTTCAAATACCTAATACACACTATCACTTATTTGCAAGAAGAGGTTAGTGCAAATATCCTCATTCTCGTTGTTTTTTTTTTTTCTTCCATTTGGTTAAAACTTGGAGAAAAATGATTGATTTTTCTTTTCTTGCAGAAAATTATAACTTGCAACATCAACATGTAGCTTGATGAAGAAGGCCACGATCTTGTAAATACCTACCAATGAGAGGTTAGTTGAAATATCTCTTATTTGCAAGGAGAAGTTAGTTCTAATATCCTCATTCTCGTTTTTTTTTTCCTCCATTTGGTTGGAACTTGGATAAAATTAATAAGTTTTCTTTTCTTGCAAAAAATTATAACTTACTATTTTATTGCTATATCATCGTCTTGCTTGAGACAATATTTATAATAAAGTGCGAGAAATCGTAAGTAAGATGGGGCAAAAGTTCAAGTTGAGGCGTATAGTCGAAAAAACCGTCCTCAATGTTCTACATTCTTAACCTCTTCTGCTTCTAGTAAGGAAAATTCTTTATCTTGTTCATATGTGATTCTCTAGTTCTAAGATAATTAATGGATTAATTAGTTATATCAATCCATGTGAATGCATGCAAAATGATCTTGTTTTCACCAGAGAGTTTTGGAAACCAACAACAAATTAATTTGTCCTCGAACTTCACTAACGCAATCCCGCCTAACACCACTGTCGCAACACGACTTCTTGTGAAATTATCATTTCATTTAAATGTATATCCTTGTTTCATTATTGTTTTCTTTTTGTCTAAATATAAACATGTGCGTTTTACTAACCCTAACATTTCATTTTGAGACGTAACCCTAGTTTCTCGCACTCCCTCTCTCTCTTGTTTCTCATGTTCGCTTTGCATATCTTTATGATGCCGCCACCTCTTTCCCCCAATCATGTCCGCCAACATCATCACATCACCACCGCCTCATTTCCCCAATTTCATGTCCGCCAACATCATCCTGTCACCACCGCCTTCTTCTCCCTCTAATTACATTTTCGCTATCATCATCCCATCACCACCTCCAATAGCCAAGGAAGCAGTGGCGTTTTATGAGTGTCTTTAGAGCACAAGTCATTCATCACAGTTCTTGTCTGGTGGCGGTGGAAGGAACTAGGAATCTCACTTGGTTGTGCAGCTTTTGTATTTTGGTGCGTTCGACCAACATAATCGTGAGTAAAGATGGTGATCATCGGTAAGTGAATTATTTTAATTTATTTTGAGGATTTAAATTTTGAGAGTAACAACAGACAACCATGACATATGAACACTCTACTGCATCTATATGTCACCCTGATTTATTCAAAATGAGACATACACCTAACACTTTCATGAAAGTAAATAGGGGAAATATTAATGAGTTTTCAAGGAGATGTTAGTTCAAATATTCTCATTCTCGTTTTTTTTCTTCCTCAATTTGGTTGGAACTTGGAGAAAATTAATGAGTTTTCTTTTCTTGTGAAAAATTATAACTTGCAACATCAGTATGCAACATAATGAAAAAGGCCACAATCTTGTAAATACCTAGCAACGACAGGTTAGTTCAGATATCTCTTATTTGCAAGGAGATGTTAGTTCAAACCTAATACACACTATCCCTTATTTGCAATGAGAGGTTAGTTTAAATATCCTCGTTCTAATTGTTTTTTCACTCAATTTGGTTGGAACTTGGAGAAAATTAATGAGTTTTCTTTTCTTGCGGAAAATTATAATTTGCAACATCAATACGCAGCTTGATAAAGAAGACCACGATTTTGTAAATACATAGCAATGAGAGGTAGGTCAAATATCTCTTAATTACAAGGAGAGGTTAGTTCAAATGCCTAATACACACTATCCCTTATTTGCAAGGAGATGTAAGTTCTAATATCCTTATTCTTGTTTTTTTTTTCCTCCATTTAATTGAAACTTGGAGAAAAATTAATGAGTTTTCTTTTATTGTGGAAAATTATAAGTTGGAACATCAACTATTGTTGGAAATGAATTACACATCTATCATGGTGTATGACAGCTTTCGGGTGGCCACATCTAAGTTTGAACTACTGAAGCACCATTTTCATCCCCTAGTTAGTCAAGTAAATGATGATTTGTGATTAATTATGATTTCAATTTCCTTATCTTAATAGAATTGTTTAGTGTTGTTAATTGATAGAGGACTTGAAAAATACGGCTATAGATGAGGTTTAGCATGAGGATAAGTATGCTCAAGAGAAAAGATTCCATATAGTTGGGTGTTCCTCTAGGCACTAAATTAACAGGAATCTAAAAGAGTTTAAATAAAATACTTTCTAGATAGACTTTACAGCTTTTACAAGGCAATGTGAATTCAAAGTTTTACAACTTTACAATACATGAGCAGTAAACGTAGTTACAAGAGATGGAGTCTTGAATATTTTTCACCATTTTGGTTTCTAGAGGACTTGTGTGGCAGTAATGGACAAATACCCCGGAATGGTATAGTGGCCTCTAACTCATAAATACATGTTAGTTTCATCATTTTGATCATTCTCCTCATAAATACATGTTTGTTTAATCATTTTCTATAAATATAACATTTTCAAACATAAAAAGTTAATAATAAAAATTTGATTTCTATACAAAATTGTTATCTTAAATTAGTTTGATGTGACATAGTCAAAGCAGTGTACAACACTAGTTGTGTGTTACTCTTGTCTAGGGGTTTTGTTACTCGGCTTCACGTTTTAATTTTCATTATTCACGAAATGTGCAGCTTCGAGTTCTAGCTATTCAGGGGCTTCCCCTTTTCTGCAATATTACACTTGAGCAAATTGCATAAATTACAAACATTCTTGTGCCACCTGTTGCAGCTGGTAAATTATTACGATTTGTCATTTTTTGGCGATTCTGATTTAAGAGTCTATTGATTGTGTTACATAAGTCCGATGTTGGGCTTTGTCGATGCTTTTAGAGGAATTTGTGGAGCGTGTTTTGAACCAAGATGTGAAAGGTATATATTCAGGGGTGGACGCACAAAGAGACAAATCGGGTCAGGCGAATCATTTAAAGATTAGTTCTAAAAGCTCATGAATAAATTTTCATGCATTTATAATTAATCAAAAAAACATCACTTACTTGACCAACTATGGGATGAAAATGGTGTTCCAACACTTCAAACTTATTTTTTACCCCCCGAAAGCTGTCTTACACCATGATAGATGTGTTAATCGTTTCTAATAATTACTGATAAGCAAATGCGAGTTTCCTGAAACCGTACTAGTCATGGATCAACTCATACAAAAGGACATCACCATCCTGAAGTTGGATGTGTCTTGCATGGGTGGTGTTGTAAGAAGAAAAGTTGTATAATGTGAGAAATTTGATCAAACATAGGAATTTTACATCACAGTCAAGAAAGTTAAAATTCAATGGAAAAATATGTTATCCCAACATGTTTTAAACTAATGAACCCATAAGTTAGACAAAATATAATCACGAGCCATTCTTAAAACTGATTAGAATATAATATAGAAAACGAAAAAATAGGATCAAGAAATTTCTATTTCCTTGTGGAAGGTGCAGCGGCAACTTTTATTGCTTCCTTTCAACATAACTTGATGCTCTTGTCTCCAATAAATGAGAGTGTCTACATTGTTACGAATCATTTAAAGATTAGTTTTATAAGATTATGAGTAAATGATCATGCATTCATAATTAATAACAAAGCATCACTTACCTGACCAACTATGGGATGAAAATGGTATTCCAACACTTTAAACATTTGTTTCACCACCCGGAAGCTGTCCTATAACATGATAGATGTGTTAATCATTTCCAACAATTACTAATAAGCAAATGCGACTTTCCTAAAACCGTATTGGTTATGTTTCAACTCATAAAACATGATATCATCATCTTGAAGTTGGATGTGTCTTACGTGGGTGGTGTTGTAAGAAGAAAAGCTATATAATATTGGAAATTTGATCAAACATAGGAATTTTACCTCATAAACAAGAAAGTTAAAATTCAATGGAAAATGTATTGTCCAAATGTGTCTTAAATTAATGAAGCCACACATTAGGCAAAATATAAATCATGAGCCATTCTTGAAACCGATTAGAATATAAAACAGAAAATAAAAAGATAGGTGTAAGAAATTTTTATTTTCTTACAGAATGTATGACATCAGCTTTTGTTGTTTCCTTCCAACATAAGTTGATGCTCTTGTCTCTAATTATTGAGAGTGTGTTTTGAATGCAGTGTCTATATTGTCACGAATCATTTAAAGATCGGTTCTAAAAGCTCATGAATAAATGATCATACATTCATAAGAAAGCCAAGCAGTCCAGTGGAAAGATGGCATGATTTGAAACCCTAGGTCAGGGATCAAATACCCTATAAGGCATATTTTTGCACAATTTCGCAGGTATACACACATGTCGATTCGGTTCGACGAACCATTGGTTTGGGATTTCATCAACTGTGATCGATCCAAATTGTTGCAGTTCAGTGTGGTTTGTAAATTGAAAACCGAAATTTGAGTAACAAATCCCGAATCGGCTGGTTCAATTCGGTCAATTTTACGGTTTTTCGACAGAAAATGCCAGCCCTAATGTTGCCTTGGGCCTTGCCAGCCCTTGCCTGGGCTGGATGTCATTTTGGGACGGGAGAGGGGGGCAGGCGGGGTTTTACCTGGGTCGGGTTCGTAAAATCCATTCATCCTAAAATATTCTCTCTGAACCCAATATCTTCATTCCTCTTAGAGCACTTCTAGCAGTTTGCCCTTTACCATGGCAAAGAGGAGTTAGGGCAGCTACTCTCCACTTTTAACACCAAATCCTCATACAATTCCTCCCCCTTACAAAATGCAATGTGTGCTTCCACCAGTTGCCATGGCGAAAGGCAAATACTATTTTTTTTTTTTCCACAAATTATTTTACCTAAACATTTGTGCTTATATAATATATATATATATATATATAGAAAATATTGGAAATGCAAGAAACTTAAAAAAATATTGGTAATGCAACAAATATAAACAAAATAATGGAAATGCAATAAATTTTAACAACTTATTGGAAATGCAAGAAATATTAATAAAATATAGAAATTGCAAGAAAAATTTAAATAAATATTGAACATATAAGAAATATTAACAAAATATAGATATTGCAAGAAACATTTAAATAAAAAAATTAATAGGACATGAAAATTAATAAAACGAAAATTACAAATAATATTGAGTAGAAAGTGAATAATAGTTGAAGATGAAGAAAATATATGAGGATTTTTTGTTAAAAGTGAAGAGTATTGGTAGGTATTTATAGAAAAAAATTAAATATTTTTTGGGTTTTTTTTTTTAAATTTCGATTTTTTTCATTTTTTTATTGCACAAAAATTGGCTGCCGTTGGATTGGAGGACAAAAGCGATCGGAGAGCTGAGAGGACGCCACGTGGACTGACAAAAAGCCATGACATCACCCAGCCCTCGGGCCAGAGCGCGGGCTCTTCTCCCCCTAGGGCCAGCCCAGTCTGCTGGGCTCCACCTCCTGCCCGGGCCACCTTTTGTTGCTGGAAACCATTTTTCAGCCTTAACCTCCCCCAGCCCGAGCCCAGCCTCCACTGCTGGACTTGCTCTTAGAGCACTTCCACCAGTTAGCCCCTTGCCATGGCAAGGGGAGCCCTAGGGGGGGGACTATTCACTTTAATATTGCCTCCCCTAGGGCCCAGCAGTTTAGGCTTGTCATGACAAATACTATTCATTTTTTTGTTTTTTTACAACTTTGTTTACTTAAACAATTAATTTGAATAATATTTTCGGATAAGATTTTTGGGTTCCTACGTGTCAATACTATTCATATCGGATAAGATTTTCGGTTTCAAATTTCAGATACATTTCAAAATTCAAATTTCAGATAAATTCAAAATGTCAAATTTAAGATACATTTCGAAATTCAAATTTCATATAAATTTCAAATTTCAAAATTCTGATAAGATTTTCACCCTCTAAGATTGCGCCACGTGTCATATCTATCTGTCTAAATTTTTCTATAAAACCAAAGGTTCAGCTCATACCTCATACACTAGATCTTCTTTACATTTCCATTTCTCATATTTTAGATTTCATTCTCCATTTTCAATGGCAGATATGCAAGAGGTTTTGGAGAGGCAAGAGCGATAAAGGAGAGAAAGAATGTGTCGACGAGCTGCAAGCAAAAGGAAGCAGAGAGAACTAGATGAGCAACTTGGCATGGCCGTTGCTTTGCTGGAGGAAGAAAACCAGAGCTGCCGTGGTTCACGAGAAGACTGTGCCCCGAATGTGAACAAATATAGACATTCTTGGAGTAAGAATCTTCTAGAAGATTATTTTATCCCACATTCTCTGTACTCTGATGTTCATTTTCGAGCGAGATATAGAATGCAACCTCATTTGTTCAATAAAGTCATGCATAATATTTGTAATTATGATGAATACTTTGTTCAAAAGAAAAATTGTGCTGGAAATTTGGGGCTTCTTCCCGAGCAAAAGTTCACAGCTGTGATATGAATGTTGGCGTATGGGTCATCTGCTGATCAGGTGGATGAGATTGCCAGGATGGGGAAGTCCACTATTTTGGAGAGCTTGGTGCAATTTTGTGATGCAGTGAAAACTCTGTACACCAGAGACTACTTGCGTAGACCTACCCACAGGGACCTGCAACGGCTTCTACAAAAAGCTGAGTCTCGTGGGTTTCCTAGAATGATTGATAGCATTGACTGCATGCACTGGCAATGGAAAAATTGTCCAACTGCTTGGCAAGGGGATTATGGCAATCGGAAAGGGCAGAAAAGCATCATCCTCGAAGACTGGTTTTAATACATAGGTTTGGCAAGCCTTCTTTGGAGTTGTCTACTCTCAAAACGATTTGAATGTCATGGGTCAATCTTCGGTGTTCAATGATGTTCTGAGAGATGAAGGCCCAAATATCACATATCAAATCAATAATACCGTCAACCAAAACGGGTATTATCTAGCTAATGGTATCTACCTGAGGTGGACAACATTTCTGAAATCAATTCCACATCCCCGATCCCATAAGGAAAATTTTTTTGGTGTCTATCAAGAGGGGTACATAAAAGATGTGGAGAGGTGCTTTGGTATCCTTCAAGCCCGATGGGCAATTATCAGGAGAGCGGCACATCTATTTGATGAGGAGGTGCTTAGGAGTATAATGATGACTTGTATCATCCTCCACAATATGATTGTGGAAGATGAGTATGATTACGATGCTGCTGAAGATGAGTATGAACCAGATCCAAT
>NC_024129.1:19609343-19633062 GCF_000346735.1 Prunus mume | reverse complement strand
TCCCTATTTTTTTCATGTTTGAGAACTTTTGGTTCTGGGTTTCAACTGATTTTGAATTTCTTGGTTGCTCATAAAAAATATGGTGGAACCTGGAATTTGTTTCTGTTTTTTTTTATTTTAAAATTTTTGGATCAGTGGTTGGAATGTATGAGTACATGCTAGATTCAGAGGAAATGGGGAAGAGTGGAGTGGATAATGATCTTTGTTGACTCTACCAAAGGAGAGAGAGAATTTCTGAGTATTATAGAGGGGGTTGTTGATATTTCCTTCAGAAAAGAAACAAATCATCCTGCAACATTTGCAAAATTTATTCCAAAACCCATTATTTGGGTTGTAACCTATTGTGATATGCTACCAAAAGTTGAAACATATACTTATGACTTTTGAGTCTGGAATTTATTTTATTGTTCTGCACCAACATTTTAAAACTCAATGTGAAGTCACGTTCAGCTCATGCTCTAGTAGTTTATTGTGTTATCAATAATGTTTTAGTGTTGCTTTCTTGTTATGTCCTCTTAACTACTTATGTTTGGCCAGCTGAGGAGAAATGGCTTGGATTTACTGCACTTGATAGAAAGCCAACGCATCTGAAACTTTCAAATGGATGTAGAGCAAGAGCAGCTCTCAATGCTGATCCAAGATCAATTGAAATCCCTCGTCAATGGTACAACCTGATTGCAGATCTTCCTGTAAAACCTCCTCCTCCATTGCATCCCAAGACCTTTGAACCGGTAAAACCTGAGGATTTGTCTCCTCTCTTTCCTGATGAGTTGATTAAGCAGGAGGCAAGCAACGAAAGATTCATAGATATTCCAGATGAAGTTCGTGATGTATACAGGCTTTGGCGCCCGTCCCCTCTCATTAGGTTTGTGGTGCTAGTATGCGTGGCATTGTTTCTACTGTAACGTTGTCCTATAAAATTGTTAGGATCTTCTTATCTTTTCAGTTGTATATAGGGCCAAGAGGTTGGAGAAGCTTCTTGACACACCTGCAAGAATTTACTACAAATATGAAGGTGTCAGCCCTGCTGGATCACACAAGCCCAACACTGCAGTTCCACAAGTTTGGTATAATGCACAACAAGGCATCAAGAAGGTTGTGACAGAAACAGGAGCTGGTCAATGGGGAAGTGCATTGGCTTTTGCATGCAGCTTATTTGGTCTTGAGTGTGAGGTAACAGAAACCTAAATTTGTAATTGGCTTCACATATTGACAAATTGAAGCACACATATGAACTTCATGACATGATTGCCTACTCACTTTATGTCCTATTAACTGTATGAATATCTAATTTGACCCGTCCTTTAGTGTTCCTCATTATAAATCCTAGATATTTTACTCATTCTGATTATTCATAGGTGTGGCAAGTGTGTGCTTCTTATGATCAAAAACCATATCGCAGATTGATGATGCAAACTTGGGGTGCAAAGGTACACCCATCTCCATCTAACTTAACCGAAGCAGGTAGAAAAATCCTACAAATGGATCCATCCAGCCCAGGAAGTTTAGGGATAGCTATATCTGAAGCCGTTGAGATTGCAGCCATGAATGCTGATACTAAATACTGTCTCGGAAGTGTTCTCAATCATGTTTTGCATCACCAGACAGTAATAGGTGAGGAGTGCCTAAAACAAATGGAGGCGATAGGTGAAACCCCAGACTTTATCATAGGATGTACTGGCGGAGGATCCAATTTTGCAGGGTTAAGTTTCCCATTCATCAGGGAGAAGCTGAAAGGGAAAATGAACCCTGTAATAAGAGCAGTTGAACCTGCAGCATGCCCTTCACTAACTAAAGGGGTATACACATATGATTATGGTGATACAGCAGGGATGACCCCACTAATGAAGATGCATACGCTCGGGCACGACTTCATCCCTGACCCAATTCATGCTGGTAATGAAAGTTACTGTCTTTGAGAGCTTGATTTCATGAAATTTACTTGTTCTTCTTTACATTTCACTGTTTGTTCAACAGGAGGATTGCGCTACCATGGCATGGCACCGTTGATTTCGCATGTGTACGACCTGGGTTACATGGAAGCAATTGCAATTCCCCAGATTGAGTGCTTTGAAGGTAATTTAACTTTCCATAGTGTGGGAGCGAAATGTGGAACGATGAATATATGCAGCAGTGTGTGTGTTAGTGAAGCGATAGAGAACTATGATTCTGACTTCTGGGTTGTATTGCAGGTGCTATACAGTTTGCTAGATCAGAAGGATTGATACCAGCGCCGGAGCCTACTCATGCCATAGCTGCTACCATTAGGGAAGCTCTGAATTGTAGAGAGACTGGAGAAGCCAAAGTCATTCTCACAGCAATGTGTGGACATGGCCATTTTGATTTGCCAGCTTATGATAACTATCTGCAAGGAAAACTGGTTGACTTGTCATTTGAGGAGGAGAAGATACAAGCATCATTGACCAGAGTTCCCAAAGTAGGGGGTTGAGGTTGGGCCAACAAGTAAAATGATGCATTGGATGTAATTTGCCATGCATGGAATGTTGTTACTCAGTTGATCATGGACTGATGACAAGTCAGAAATTACAAATTAGGAAATTTGAATTGTTCAGGATAAAAAATAATTAGTGACACTAAGGAACACCAATTTTGTTTATTTTATTTTAGTAACAATGCAAGGACTATCCAATGGTCATTAGACAATAAAATCATGCAGTTTAACATAACAATGTAGATATCTCTCTAGCACTAAATTACTTGGTTTATATTTGATGACTGTTTATCTTTATAGTTGGTGTCAAAGGAATTTGAATTCTTAAAATCTGCACAATATTGAAAATTCATAACATTACAACTGTGCAAACTTTTTATTTATTTTTTATTTTTTATAAAATACAAGCGATAATTTAAATTACTAGGAAAGGAGAGTTTCTAACACTTGGTAAGTGTTATAGGGGTTTGAACTTAAGGCAACTAGTTTGCAAATTGAATTAGCAACTGTGCAAACTTTTATAAGTGTAAAGTTGAAATTTCGAAATTCCAAATTGTATTTTACAAATGTGGTATATATATATATATATATTTTTAAGTGATATTTTTAATTTTAAAAAGAAAAATAATTGAAAGCCCACTGAAATGTGGGCTACAGATTTTGGTGAAGCATAACTGAGCCCACTCTTGAATGTCCCGAATTTAGGCAGGGAGTTGATCAATTTTTCGAAAAAAATATGCAAGTAAGCTCTCTTCTTCTTATTGATGTCATTGCTTCACATAATCATCTCTCTGTACACTTTCACTAAGGGTAGAGCAGAGAGTAGAGAACAAAGCTACTTCAAATTGGCGAAGTGGGGGCGTAAAAAAAAAAGGAAAGAGAGGTGTTTTAAAAGATTTTTAAGAAGTTTAAAAATTTATGTGTATTCAATCACGATTTTAGAGAAGTTTATTTAATTTTGGGTGTATTCAATTCAGACTTTTTAAACTCCATTCAAATTTGGATGTATTCAATCATGATTTTAAAAGACTTCATAAAAGTTAGGGTGTATTAAAAAACTCATTGGTTTTAAAGGAAATACAAAAAGTGGTGGATTTCATTTGATAATAGACTAATTTTAGGCTATAAGAAATCTTTGCTTCCCCTTAGAAATTTTGATAGATATATTATTTTTATTCTCAAGATATGATTTCACCACTTCTACTACCACCATCTTATCATGACTATCACCATAACCACCTCTCCCACCTCCGCCACCACCACCACCCACTAACCTCTCCTTGCAAATAAGAGAGAATGTGTATTAGCAGAGAATCAACCATTTCTCTTGAGCGGCCATCGTTGAGAGCAGGATCATCATTTGGTCTAAAGCTCATTTGCTGAAGTAGGTAGCCCGAGGCCTGATTGGCAAAAGCCCAGCCCAACCTTTTCTTTAGACCCGTCAAGCCCATCAAGGCCAGAGCCAAAATAGAGAGAGAGAGAGAGAGAGAGAGAGAGAGAGAGAGAGAGAGAGAGAGAGAGAGAGAGACTATATCATTCTTGGCTATCTGTCCATTGCTGCCACACAAGTCCTCCAAAAACCAAAATAGTGAAAAATAATTCAAGACTACTTCTCTTGTAAAGCTTTAAATTCCACATTGCCTTATAATAGCTGTAAAATCTGTCTAGAAAGTATTTTATTTAAACTCTTCTAGATTCCAGTTAATTTAGTGTCTAGAGAATCACCCAACTATATGGAATCTTTTCTCTTGAGCATACTCATCCTCATGCTAAACCTCATTAATAGCCGTATTTTCTAAGTCCTCTATTAATATTAACAACACTAAACAATCCTATTAAGATAAGAAAACTGAAATCATAATTAATCAAAAATCATCATTTACTTGACTAACTAGGGGATGAAAATGGTGCTTCAACAGTTGAAATTCAGATTTCATCACCCGAAAGTTGTCCTACACTATGATAGATGTGTAATTTATTTCCAACAATAGTTGATAAGTAAATGCGAGTTTCATGAAACCGTACTAGACATATACCTCTTTAAGGAATGTGGCTTTGATTATAACATTTTCCTTTATTTGATGGTTTGGATAGCCTTTTAGATTGAAAAACTACTTAATCATAGTTAGGCCTTTACAAAATCGTGGCCTTCTTTATCAAGTTGTATGTTGATGTTGCAAGTTATAATTTTTCGTAAGAAAAGAAAACTCATTAATTTTCTCCAAGTTACAACCAAATTGAGGAAAAAAAAACAACGAGAATGAGGATATTTGAACTAACCTTTCTTTGCAAATAAGAGATAGTATGTATTAGGTATTTGAACCTCTCATTGGTAGGTATTTACAAGATCGTGGTCTTTTTCATCAAGCTGCATGTTAATGTTGCAAGTTAAAATTTTCCATAAGAAAAGAAAACTCATTAATTTTTCTCCAAGTTTCAACCAAATGGAGGAAAAAAAACAACGAGAATGAGGATATTTGAACTAACATCTCTATGCAAATAAGGGACACTGTGTATTAGGTATTTGAACAAACTTCTCCTTGCACATAAGAGATATTTGAACTAACCTCTCATTACTAGATATTTACAAGATCGTGTCCTTCTTCATCAAATTGCATATTGATGTTGCAAGTTATAATTTTCCGCAAAAAAAGAAAACTCAATAATTTTTCTCCAAGTTTCAACTAAATGGAGGAAAAAAAAAACAGGAATGAGGATATTAGAACTAACATCTCCTTGCAAATAAAGGATAATGCGTACTAGGCATTTGAACTAACATTTCCTTACAATTAAGAGATATTTGAACTAACCTTTCATTGCTAGGTATTTATAAGATCGTGGCCGTCTTCATCAAGCTGCGTGTTGATGTTGCAAGTTATATTTTCCCCAAGAAAATAAAACTCATTAATTTTCTCCAAGTTCCAAACAAATTGAGAAAAAAAAATGAGAATGAGAATATTTGAACTAATCTCTCATTACAAATAAGAGATAATGTGTATTAGGTATTTGAACTAACCTCTCTTTGCAAATAAGAGATATTCGAACACACCTTTAATTGCTACGTATTTACAAGATCATAGTCTTCTTCATCAAGTTGCATGTTAATGTTGCAAGTTATAATTTTCCACAAGAAAAGAAAACTCATTAATTTTCTCCAGGTTCCAGCCAAATTGAGGAAAAAAACAACGAGAATGAGGATATTTGAACTAACCTCTCCTTGAAAACTCATTAATATTTCCCCTATTTTCTTTCATGCAAGTGCTAGGAGTAGGTCTCATTTTGAATAAATCAGGATGACATGCAAATGCAGTAGAGTGTTCATATGTCATGGTTGTCTGGTGTTACTCTCAAAATTTAAATCATCAATTACAAATGAGATTAAAATAATTAGAGTTTGGACAATTGGATTGGCTTAAGTAAGTAATTTCACTAAACCCAACATTTACATTTTCATTTAGCCAATTGTAAAATAAATTAAAATAATTCACTTACCGATGATCACCATTGTTACTCACGATTATGTGGGTCGAATGCACCAAAATACAAAAACTACACAACAAAGTGAGATTCTTAGTTCCTTTCATCGCCACTAGACAAGAACTGTGATGAATGATTTGTGCTCCGAAGACATGCTCATAAAACGCCACTGCCTCCTTGGCTTGTGATGGTGGTGATGGGATGATGATGGCGGAAATGAGATTATGGGGAGAAGAAGGCGGTGGTGACGGGATGATGTTGGCAGACATGAGATTGGGGAAAGGAGGCGGCAGGTGATGGGATAATGTTGGCGAACATAATTGGGGGAAATAGGCAGCAGCAGCACGAAGATATGAAAAGCGAACATGAGAAACAAGGAGGCAAGAGAGCGAGGAGCGCAAGAAACTAGGGTTATGTCGCAAAATGAAATGCTAGGGTTAGTAAAACGCACACATGGTTTATATTTAGACAAAAAGAAAACCATAATGAAACAATAATATATATTTAAACGAAATGATAATTTCACAAGAAGGCATGTTGTGACAGTGGTGTTAGGCGGGATTGCTCCAGTGAAGTTCGAGAATAGATTAATTGGCTGTTGGTTTCCAAAGCTCTCTGGTGAAAAACAAGATCATTTTGCATGCGTTCACATGGATTGATATAATTAATTAATCCATTAATTATCTTAGAATTAGATAATCACATATGAACAAGATGAAGTATTTTCCATACTAGAAGCATAAGAGGTTAAGGATGTAGTACATGAGGACGGTTTTTTCGACCATATGCCTCAACCTGAACTTTCTTCTCCACCTTACTTATGATTTCTCGCAATTTATTATAAATATTGTCTTAAGCAAGACGATGATATAGCAATACAATAGTAAGTTATAATTTTCCGCAAGAAAAGAAAACTTATTAATTTTCTCCAAGTTCCAACCAAATGAAGGAAAAAAAAAACGAGAATGAGGATATTAGAACTAATCTCATTGTAAATAAGGGATAATGTGTATTAGATATTTGAACTAACCTCTCATTGCAAATAAGAGATATTTCAACTAACCTCTCATTGCTAGGTATTTGCAAGATCGTGGCCTTCTTCATCAAGCTGTATGTCGATGTTGCAAGTTATAATTTTCCAAAGAAAAGAAAACTCAATAATTTTTCTCCAAGTTTCAACCAAATAAAGGGAAAAAAACAACGAGAATGAGGATATTTGAACTAACCTCTCCTTGCAAATAAGTGATAGTGTGTATTAGGTATTTGAACTAATCTCTCATTGTATATAAGAGATATTTGAACTTACCTCTAATTGCTAGGTATTTATAAGATCGTGGTCTTCTTCATCAAGCTGCATGTTGATGTTTCAAATTATAATTTTCTGCAATAAAAGAAAACTAATTAATTTTCTCCAAATTCCAACCAAATTGAGAAAAAAAAAAAACAAGAAGAATAAGGATATTTGAACTATTCTTTTGCAAATAAGTGATAGTGTGTATTAGGTATTTGAACTAACCTCTCCTTGCATATAAGAGATATTTGAACTTACCTTTAATTGCTAGGTATTTACAAGATCGTGGCTTTCTTCATCAAGCTACATGTTGATGTTGCAAGTTATAATTTTCCGCAAGAAAAAAAAAACTAATTAATTTCCTCCAAATTCCAACAAAATTGAGAAAAAAAAAATATCAAGAATAAGGATATTTGAACTAACCTCACCTTGAAAATAAGGGATAGTGTGTATTAGGTATTGAACTAACATCTCCTTGCAAATAAGAGATATTTGAACTAACCTCTCATTGCTAGGGATTTATCGTGGTCTTCTTCATCAAGTTGCATGTTAATGTTGCAAGTTATAGTTTTTCGCAAGAATGAGGCAAAAAAACGAGAATGAGGATATTTGAACTAACATTTCCTTGAAAACTCATTAATATTTTCTCTATTTACTTTCACGCAAGTGCTAGGCATATGTCTCATTTTGAATAAATCAGGGTGACATGCAAATGCGGTAGAGTGTTCATATGTCATGGTTGTCTGGTGTTATTCTCAATATTTAAATCCTTGATTATAAATGAGATTAAAATAATTTGAGTTTGGACAATTAGATTGGCTTAAGTAAGTAATTTCACTAAACCTAACATTTACATTTTCATTTAGCCAAATTGTAAATAAATTAAAATAATTCACTTATCGATTATCACCATCGTTATTCACAATTATGTGGGTCGAACGCACCAACATACAAAAGCTGCACAACCAAGTGAGATTCCTAATTCCTTTCATCGCCACTAGACAAGAACTATGTTGAATGATTTGTGCTCCGAAGACACGCTCATAAAACGCCACTCCCTCCTTGGCTCGTGTGATGATGATGGGATGATGATGGCGAAAATAAGATTAGGGGGAGAAGAAAGCGGTGGTGAAATGATGATGTTAACGGACATGAGATTGGGGGAAGGAGGCGGCAGTGATGGGATGATGTTGGCGAACATGATTGGGTGAAAGAGGCGGTGGCAGCATGAAGATATGAAAAGCGAACATGAGAACCAAGGAGGCAAGAGAGCGAGGGAGCGAGAAACTAGGGTTGCATCGCAAAATGAAATGCTAGGGTTAGTAAAACGCACACATGGTTTATGTTTGGATAAAAAAAAACACCATAATGAAACAATGATATATATTTAAACAAAACGATAATTTCACAAGAAGGTGTTTTATAACAGTGGTGTTAGGCGGGATTGCGTCAGTGAAGTTCGAGGGTAGATTAAGTGGTTGTTGGTTTCCAAAGCTCTTTGGTGAAAAACAAGTAAGATCATTTTGCATGCATTCACGTGGATTGATATAACTAATTAATTTATTAATTATCTTAGAACTAGATAATTACATATAAACAAGTTGAAATATTTTCCACACTAGAAGCAGAAGAGGTTAAGAATGTAGAATATGAGGACGGTTCTTTCGACCATACGCCTTAACCTGAACCTTCGCCTCCACCTTACTTACAATTTCTTGCAATTTGTTATAAATATTGTTTTAAGCAAGATGATGATATAGCAATAAAATAGTAAGTTATAATTTTCAAAAAGAAAAAAGAAAACTTATTAATTTTCTCCAAGTTCCAACCAAGTTGAGGAAAAAAAACGAGAATGAGGGTATTTGAACTAATCTCTCCTTGAAAACTCATTAATATTTCCCCTATTTGATTTCATGCAAGTGCTAGACGTAGGCCTCATTTTGAATAAATCAGGGTGACATGCAGATGCAGTAGAGTGTTCATACGTCATGGTGGTCTGGTGTTACTCTCAAAATTTAAATTCTCGATTACAAATAAGATTAAAATAATTTGAGTTTGGACAATTGGATTGGCTTAAGTAAGTAATTTCACTAAACCCAACATTTACATTTTCATTTAGCCAATTGTAAAAAAATTAAAATAATTCACTTACCGATCACCATCGTTACTCACGATTATGTGGGTCGAACGCACCAAAATACAAAAGCTGCACAACCAAGTGAGATTCCTAGTTCCTTCCACCGCCACCAGACAAGAACTGTGATAAATGATTTATGTTCCAAAGACACGCTCATAAAACGCCACTCCCTCCTTGGCTCGTGTGATGATGATGGCAAAAATGAGATTGGGGGGAGAAGAAGGCGGAGGTGAAATGATGATGTTGATGGACATGAGATTGGAGGAAGGAGGCAGCAGTGATGGGATGATGTTGGCATACATGATTGGGTGAAAGAAGTGGTAGCATCATGAAGATATAAAAAGCGAACATGAGAAACAAAGAGGTAAGAGAACGAGGGAGCAGGAGAAACTAGGGTTGGTCGCAAAATGAAATGCTTGGTTAGTAAAACGCACTCATGATTTATATTTAGATAATAAAAAAACCATAATGAAACAAAGATATATATTTAAAGGAAATGATAATTTCACAAGAAGGCATGTTGCGATTTCGGTCTTGATGCCTTTTTTTAATAAAAAATTTCCAAACAAATTGAGGAAAAAAAAAACGAGAATGCGGATATTTGAACTAACATATCCTTACAAATAAGAGATAGTTTGTTTCAATACATGTACAGATACTCATTCCCACGAGTATCAATTCATATAACATGACATCGTCATCATGAAGCAAGGTCGATAGATCCATATTGTTTCTCATGGGAATGTTCCTCAAGCTCCACCAAGGAATGATGTGGCTGACAGAAATACAAAGTCTGGATGAAACTGTTTCCTATTTGTATATTACATATATACTGGAGGGAATTTTTTTTCTCTTGAGCATACTCCTCATGTTGAATCTCATTCATAGTCATATTTTCCAAGTCCTCTATTAGTATTAACAGCACGTAACAATCCCATTAAGATAAGAAAATTGAAATCATAACTAATAACAAAGTATCACTAGGGAATGAAAATGGTGTTCCAAGAATTGTTCATTTTGATTTTACAGTGGAACCAACATAAAAATAAAATAAAATAAGGGTTTTTCAAACCATCAATTTTCATTTTTCGCTGCAGGGGTGAGATGCTCTAGTGGTTTTGTTTCTTTAGTAACATTAGGTTGCAAAGAAACCAGCGGAAAAGAAACATATATGATTTGTTCTTTTAGAAAAGTCATATACGATTCACTTTTTGTACATTTTCAAATCTTTCCCTTTATGTAAAACAAGTGTCTAGGACATTGTTATCTGGAAAGGAGAGCGAGAAGGAACGTGGAAAAGGAACGGGTTCGGAGTTTGCTAGTTTCTATGGTACATAATCCAAAGGGTAAGACATAGTCGGTACAATATTACGGATCACAATTTTTGTATTGTATTAATTCGTAATGATTTATTGTATTAATTTGGAACGACGTATTCTATTAATTCGGAACGATGTAGTAGTGCAAGTAACAACAATTCATTTATTAGTCTATCATATATTGTGTTGATGCCCAAAATCGGGGTCAACTTAGGTGGAAGAAGTGTCGAGTCTTCGACTAGACAAGAGGGTTGGAGACCTTCGGTATAGAGTGATCCTGCGGAAGAAAATAGGGAAGAAGTAATCGTCAAGATTTGGGTACTAGTGTAACATCCCACATCGACCAACGGAAGGGGGGTGATGTGCCTTATATGTACATGCCCACCTCCATCTAGCACGAGGCCTTTTGGGAGCTCACTGTCTTCGGAGTCATGGAAACTCTGAAGTTAAGCGATTTTGGGCTAGAGTAATCTCAGGATGGGTGACCCACTAAGAAGTTGCTCATGAGTTCTCAGAAACAATGTCATGCTACGGCGGAGCCGATCTTGGGATGTGACACGGCTAGTGTTGTACATTGCTTCAACTATATCACATCAAACTAATTTAAGACAACAATTTTGTATAGGAGCCAATTTTTTATTATTAAATTTTTATGTTTGAAATTTTTATATTTATAGAAAATAATTAAGCTAACATGTATTTATGAGAAGAATGATCAAAATGATGAAACTAACACGTATTTATGAGTGGGTATACAAATATGAACTCACCTCAGGCTCTTCTTCTGCAATCAAATCAATGTGGGTATTGATGGCAGACACCGAAAGGTGAGAGAAGACATTGGAGAACTTGGGAATAAGCTCCGCAGCCAACTGTTTGGCCTTGATGCTCGTCTAGGTCGCATTGATAATTCCATGGTAGGCAGCCACATTCTGAAAGGACAAAGAAAAATCCCAAACTATTAAATGTTGGAAATTAGTTTACAAACTAATACCAAATAATGTGGGTGATAAGTTTACAAACTATACAGCTCTACTTGGCTGAATACTCAAAACTTGCAAAATTAATTAAAATATTGCTCTAGGATCATTACGAAACATTATAAATAAAGCTCTATTAATTTATGATTGACTTATGGATAGTGACGAACGCAGAATTGTGTCGCCATGGGGTCATAGTGTAAAGTCACGAAATTTTGTCAAGAAAAAGACAACACTAAAAAACACAAAGATAGTACTTCCATTCATAATTCTTGGCAAAACAAACAATACAAGTTACAATTGTCCCCGACGAGTTTTCACGTTTTGAAAACGTTGCATTATAGCTTCGTTATCAATACAAGGAAAAACATATCTTTCAATATAAACAACCTAGCTATTGTTCAACCATTGATCTCTCATTCTATTGCAAAGTGGATTTTTGATAATATTCATGGCGGAAAATGCTTTCTTCACTGAAGCAGTTGCAATTGGTAAAACTAAAGTTAATGTAATAAGCAAATACACATAAGGAAATATTTCATGCATATCTTTCTCCATCATTTTTTCTGCAAGCATGCCAATCCCTTACAATTCAGAAAAATCACTACTCGAACGCATATGATGAACATAAACCTCAAGTTGATCTTCAAGCATCAATAAAGCTCCATCCAAAAAATCTTGAGGATAAAATTGAGCAAGACGAACTATTTTTCGTTTGTTAAAAGCTACAAATGAATTGTTTGGACTCAAGCAAGCTAAACAAGTAAGCAACTCAGTATTTACCTCATTGAAACGATCATTTAATTCCGCAAGTTGTCCATCAATGACATGAAGAAAGAGCTATACAAGATAATGATGATTGCTTGTCTTGATTGGAGCATTACGCCGTGACCTCCTAGGAATTACATATTCCTCATCCATGTTATGAACCATAATACGATGTTTGTTACAAAACGAAGATACTTGATCAACCAATTTATCAACCTCATTATTCCTCATCACTTGTAGGGTTTCCTTGCATGTTTAAACTAAATCTATTCCATTCACAATGTCTTGATCTTTTTTTTTTGCAATACTTGAGACAAAGTATTTGTTATTCCCAATATAGCTTTCATAAAAAAACAAGTGGAACATAAACTCAAAATATTGTATTTCTCTCCATAACTTAAAGGCTTCACCTAAACTATTATTGGGGTTATCATCAACAATCATTTGAAGCACACTCACCACAGATGGAAACATGCAAATGATACTAATCAAGGTAGCATAATGTGAGTTCCATCGTGTATCACATGCACGTTTGAGAGTAGTTTCTTGATTCAAGCCGCCCGTTATAAGACAACCTTCATCAAAAGCTTTTACAAGCTCTTCTTGGTATTGTGCTCTAAGTGCATCACAACGCTTACAGGATGCTCCAACAACATTAACCAAACTATTAGCCGTTGTGAAAAAAGAAGCAACAATATTTCTCTTTGCCACAACAACAAAAGTTATTGGAAATGATTAACACATCTATCATGGTGTGAGACAGTTTTTGGGTGGTGAAAGCTAGGTTTGTAGTGTTGGAACACCATTTTCATCCCCTAGTTGGTCAGGTAAGTGATGCTTTTTTATTAATTGTGAATTCATGTTTATTTATTCATGAGCTTTTAGAACTAATCTTTAAATGATTCGTAACAATGTAAACATTGCCTTCAAAACACTCTCATTTATTGGAGACAAGAGCATTAAGCTATGTTGGAAAGAAGCAACAAAAGTTACTGCTGCACCATCCTCAAGTAAATAGAAATTTCTTGATCATATCGTTTTGTTTTCTATATTATATTCTAATTGGTTTCAAGAATGGCTTGCGATTATATTTTGTCTAAGCTTCATTAGTTTAAGACATGTTGAGATGACACATTTTTCCGTTAAATTTTAACTTTCTTGGCTATGAGGCAAAATTCTTATGTTCGATCAAATTTTCAACATGATATAGCTTTTCTTCTTACAACATCACTCACGCAAGACACATCCAACTTCAAGATGATGATATCCTGTTGTATGAGTTGATCCATAATCAGTACCGTTTCATGAAACTCGCATTTACTTATTAGTAATTGTTGGAAATGATTAACACATCTATCATGTTGTGGGACAGCTTCCGTGTGGTGAAAACAAGGTTTAAAGTGTTGGAACACCATTTTCATCCCATAGTTGGTCAGGTAAGTGATGCTTTGTTATTAATTATGAATGCATGATCATTTACTCAAGAGCTTATAAAACTAATCTTTAAATGATTTGTAACAATGTAGACATTCTCATTTATTAGAGACAATAACATCAAGTTATGTTAGAAGGAAGCAACAAAAGCTGATGCCGATCCTATCTTTTTGTTTTCTATATTATATTCTAATCGGTTTCAAGAATGGCTCGTGATTATATTTTGTCTAACTTGTGGCTTCATTAGTTTAAGATATGTTGGGATAACACATTTTTCATTGAATTTTAACTTTCTTGGCTTTGAGGTAAAATTCCTATGTTTGATCAAATTTCTCACATTATACAACTTTTCTTCCTACAACACCACCCACACAAGACACATCCAACTTCAAGGTGGTGATGTCCTTTTGTATGAGTTTATTCATGACTAGTACGGTTTTAGGAAACTAGCATTTGCTTTTCAGTAATTGTTGGAAATGATTAACACATCTATCATGGTGTGAGACAGCTTTCAGGTGGTGAAAGCTAGGTTTGAAATGTTGGAACACCATTTTCATTAGACTTCAATCTAATACTTCTACCGTTAATTTTGAACACTAGCATTATTACTGATTTAATTTATTGTCATTATGGAATTAGTGTTATTTTAATTTTGAGTCATCATATGTGGTACTGGCAATTGATGTTGTACTTAGTTCAAAGTTGTTCGTTCTTAGTAATTTTGATTAAGGGTTGAAGTTGGCTTGAATGTTCACAAAATGAAAGCCTTCGTATGGACTGCAACAATTTTGTATACATGATCAGTTTGCATATAATTTGTATAGTGATCACCTTACATCAATGAATTTGTTTTAGCTTTATCCTATAGCTTACTTCTATAATAAGCAGTAGACAAGATATGTACCTTATGTGTTATTAATTGGATTGTTTTATGCTTTTCACATATTTAAACCATATTTAAGTAAGGATGAGAAAGAATGTGGGAGGTTCATTAAAAGCTTAAGCAATACGGCATAATCATAGAAGGTTACCTCAAGCCATTTGATACTCAGACTAAGTCTATATTGAAAGTCCCTTTGTATATTTAGAAAAATATACAAAGCATCCATCGAAATTTTCTTATGTGAATAGAACTTAAGAGTACAAATTTAGAAGTAAATAGAACTTAGAAAAATATTTGTTATGTCCAACGTTTTGATGCACTTATAGAAGAATTTATAAGCCCCAACCTTTTTAAGATTTCCCCAATTCAGTTTCCCCAACTCGCATTTTCTTATCAGTAATTGTTAGAAATGATTAACACATCTATCATGGTGTGAGATAGCTTTCGGGTGGTAAAAGCAAGGTTTGAAGAGTTGGAATACCATTTTCATCCCTAAGTTAGACTCGGCAATATCGTACACGATCCGTTAACACGACACGAATTCGAAACAAAATTTCATTTTAGTTTTCAAGAAACAAAAAGAAAAAAAAAACAGTCTGATGGGTGGGTTACAGATATATTAATGAGGAAACTGAACTTATGTTTTCTTCACTCTCATCCATCGAATCAACGAATTACTCATAGTTATAGCCATCCAAAACTACTCTTAATACAAGTTTTGAGTTTAGTTATATCCACAGGCATCCAAAGTTTTGAGTCCATAATGAGTACCCATAGCTACAATCTAATTGTTGAAATTGATTAACACATCTATTATGGTGTACAATAGCTTCAAGGGGTGTAAGCTAGGTTTGAAGTATTGGAACACAATTTTCATCCCTTAGTTGGTCAGGTAAGTGATGTTTTATTATTAATTATGAATGCATGAAGAATGTAAGAGGTTCATCAAAAGCTTAAGCAACACGGCATAATCATAGGAGGTTACGTCGAGCCATTTGATACTCAGACGGGGTCTATATTGAAAGTCCCTTTGTATATTTAGAAAAATATACAAAGCATTCATCAAAATTTTCTTATGTGAATAGAACTTAAGAGTACAAATTTAGAAGTAAATATAACTTAGAAAAATATTTGTTATGTCCAACGTTTTGATGCACTTATAGAAGAATTTATAAGCCCCAACCTTTTGAAGATTTCCCCAATTCACCTTCCCCAACTTGCAATTTCTTATCAGTAATTATTAGAAATGATTAACACATCTATCATGCTGTGAGATAGCTTTCGGGTGGTAAAAGCAAAGTTTGAAGTGTTGGAATACCATTTTCATCCCCAAGTTAGACTCGGCAATATCGTACACGACCCGTTAACACGACACGAATTCGCAACAAAATTTCATTTCAGTTTTCAAGAAACAAAAAGAAAAAAAAATAGTTTGATGGGTGGGTTACAGATATATTAATGAGGAAACTGAACTTATGTTTTCTTCACTCTTATCCATCGAATTAAAGAATTAATCATAGTCATAGCCATCCAAAACTACTCTTAATACAAGTTTTGAGTTCAGTTATATTCACAGGCATCCAAAGTTTTGAGTTCATAAAGAGTACCCATAGCTACAATCTAATTGTTGGAATTGATTAACACATCTATCATGGTGTACAATGGCTTCAGGGGGTGTAAGCTAGGTTTGAAGTGTGGGAACACTATTTTCATCCCCTAGTTGGTCAGGTAAATGATGTTTTATTATTAATTATGAATACATGAAGAATGTGGGAGGTTCATTAAAAGCTTAAGTAACACGACATAATCATAGGAGGTTACGTCGAGCCATTTGATACTCAGACTGGGTCTATATTGAAAGTCCCTTTGTATATTTAGAAAAATATACAAAGCATCCATCAAAATTTTCTTATGTGAATAGAACTTAAGAGTACAAATTTAGAAGTAAATAGAACTTAGAAAAATATTTGTTATGTCCAACGTTTTGATGCACTTATAGAAGAATTTATAAGCCCCAACCTTTTGAAGATTTCCCCAATTCACCTACCCCAAGTCGCATTTTCTTATCAGTAATTGTTAGAAATGATTAACATATCTATCATGCGGTGAGATAGCTTTCGGGTGGTAAAAACAAGGTTTGAAGTGTTGGAATACCATTTTCATCCCCAAGTTAGACTCGGCAATATCGTACACGACTCGTTAACACGACACGAATTAGCAACAAAATTTTATTTCAGTTTTCAAGAAATAAAAAGAAAAAAAAAACAATTTGATGGGTGAGTTACAGATATATTAATATGGAAACTGAACTTATGTTTTCTTCACTCTCATCCATCGAATCAAAGAATTACTCATAGTAATAGCCATCCAAAACTACTCTTAATACAAGTTTTGAGTTCATAAAGAGTACCCGTAGTTACAATCTAATTGTTGGAATTGATTAACACATCTATCATGGTGTACAATAGCTTCAGGGGGTGTAAGCTAGGTTTGAAGTGTTGGAACACTATTTTCATTCCCTAGTTGATTAGGTAAGTGATGTTTTATTATTAATTATGAATGCATGTGGGAGGTTCATCAAAAGCTTAAGCAATACGGTATAATCATAAGAGGTTACCTCGAGCCATTTGATACTCAGACTAAGTCTATATTGAAAGTCCATTTGTATTTAGAAAAATGTACAAAGCATCCATCAAAATTTTCTTATGTGAATAGAACTTAGGAGTACAAATTTAGAAGTAAATAGAACTTAGAAAAATATTTGTTATGTCCAATGTTTTGATGCACTTATAGAAGAATTTATAAGCTCCAACCTTTTGAAGATTTCCCCAATTCAGTTTCCCCAACTCGCATTTTCTTATCAATAATTGTTAGAAATGATTAACATATCTATCATGGTGTGAGATAGCTTTCGGGTGGGGAAAGGAAGGTTTGAAGTGTTGGAATACCATTTTCATCCCCAAGTTAGACTCGGCAATATCATACACAACTCGTTAACACGTCATGAATTCGCAACAAAATTTCATTTCAGTTTTCAAGAAACAAAAAGAAAAAAAAAACAGTCTAGTAGGTGGGTTAGAGATATGTTAATGAGGAAACTAAACTTGTGTTTTGTTCATTCTCATCCATCGAATTAAAGAATTACTCATAGTCATAGCCATCCAAAACTACTCTTAATACAAGTTTTGAGTTCAGTTATATTAACATGCATCCAAAGTTTTGAATTCATAAAGAGTACTCATAACTACAATCTAATTGTTAGAATTGATTGACACATGTATCTTGGTGTACAATAGCTTCAGGGGGTGTAAACTAGGTTTGAAGTGTTTGAACACCATTTTCATCCCCTAGTTGATTAGGTAAGTGATGTTTTATTATTAATTATGAATGCATGTAGGAGGTTCATCAAAAGCTTAAGCAACACGGCATAATCATAGGAGGTTACCTTGAGCCATTTGATACTCAGACTGGGTCTATATTGAAAGTCCCTTTGTATTTAGAAAAATATACAAAGCATGCATCAAAATTTTCTTATGTGAATAGAACTTAAGAGTACAAATTTAGAAGTAAATAGAACTTAGAAAAATATTTGTTATGTCCAACGTTTTGATGCACTTATAGAAGAATTTATAAGCCCCAACCTTTTGAAGATTTCCCTAATTCACCTTCCCCAACTCGCATTTTCTTATCAGTAATTGTTAGAAATGATTAACACATCTATCATGGTGTGAGATAGCTTTCGAGTGATAAAAGCAAGGTTTGAAGTGTTGGAATACCATTTTCATCCCCAAGTTAGATTCAGAAATATCGTACACGACCCGTTAACATGACACGAAATCGCAACAAAATTTCATTTCAATTTTCAAGAAACAAAAAGAAAAAAAAAAAGTCTGATGGGTGGGTTACAAATATATTAATGAGGAAACTGAACTTGTGTTTTGTTCACTCTCATCCATCGAATCAAAGAATTACTCATAGTCATAGCTATTCAAAACTACTCTTAATATAAGTTTAAAGTTATGTTATATTCACATGCATCCAAAGTTTTGAGTTCATAAAGAGTACCCATAGCTACAATCTAATTGTTGGAATTGATTAACACATCTATCATGGTGTACAATAGCTTTAGGGGGTGTAAGCTAGGTTTGAAGTGTTAGAACACCATTTTCATCCCCTAGTTGGTTGGGTAAGTGATGTTTTATTATTAATTATGAATGCATGATCATTTATTTATTAGCTTTTAGAACTTATCTTTAAATGATTTGTCACAATGTAGACACTACGTTCAAAATACACTCTCATTTATTTGAGACAAGAGCATCAAGCTATATTGGAAGGAAGCAACAAAAGCTGTTGCCGCACCTTCCGCAATGGAATAGAAATTTATTGATCCTATATTTTTGTTTTCTATATTATATTCTAATCAGATTCATGAATCACTCGTGATTGTATTTTGTCTGACTTGTGACTTCCTTAGTTTAAGACACTATGGGATAATATATTTTTCTATTGAATTTTAACTTTCTTAGCTATAAGGTAAAATTTCTATGTCTGATCAAATTTTCCACATGATATAGTTTTCATCTTACAACATCACCTATGCAAGACACATCCAACTTCATGATGATGATGTCCTGTTGGATGAGTTGAGCTATGACCAGTACGGTTTCAGAAAACTTGCATTTGCTTATCAGTAATTGTTGAAAATGATTAACACATATATCATGTTGTGGGACAGCTTCCGGGTGGTGAAAGATAAGTTTGAAGTGTTGGAACATCATTTTCATCCCTTAGTTGGCCAGGTAAGTGATACTTTGTTATTAATTATGAATGCATGATTATTTATTCATGAGCTTTTAGAACTTATTTTTAAATAATTCGTAACAATGTAGACACTGCATTTAAAATGCACTCTCATTTATTGGAGACAAAAACATCAACCTATATTTGAAGGAAGCAACAAAAGCTATTGCCACACATTCAGCAAGGAAATAGAAATTTCTTGCACCTATCTTTTGATTTTCTGTATTATATTCTAATCGGTTTCAAGAATGTCTTGTGATTTATATTTTATCTAGCTTGTGGCTTCATTAGTTTAAGACACATTGGGATTTCTATTGAATTTTAATTTTCTTGGTTATGAGTTAAAATTCCTATGTTTGATCAAATTTCCTATATGATATAGCTTTTCTTCTTACAACACCACTCATGTAAGGTACATCCAACTTCACTAGGGGGTGTAAGCTAGGTTTGAAGTGTTAGAACACCATTTTCATCCCCTAGTTGGTTGGGTAAGTGATGTTTTATTATTAATTATGAATGCATGATCATTTATTTATTAGCTTTTAGAACTTATCTTTAAATGATTTGTCACAATGTAGACACTACGTTCAAAATACACTCTCATTTATTTGAGACAAGAGCATCAAGCTATATTGGAAGGAAGCAACAAAAGCTGTTGCCGCACCTTCCGCAATGGAATAGAAATTTATTGATCCTATATTTTTGTTTTCTATATTATATTCTAATCAGATTCATGAATCACTCGTGATTGTATTTTGTCTGACTTGTGACTTCCTTAGTTTAAGACACTATGGGATAATATATTTTTCTATTGAATTTTAACTTTCTTAGCTATAAGGTAAAATTTCTATGTCTGATCAAATTTTCCACATGATATAGTTTTCATCTTACAACATCACCTATGCAAGACACATCCAACTTCATGATGATGATGTCCTGTTGGATGAGTTGAGCTATGACCAGTACGGTTTCAGAAAACTTGCATTTGCTTATCAGTAATTGTTGAAAATGATTAACACATATATCATGTTGTGGGACAGCTTCCGGGTGGTGAAAGATAAGTTTGAAGTGTTGGAACATCATTTTCATCCCTTAGTTGGCCAGGTAAGTGATACTTTGTTATTAATTATGAATGCATGATTATTTATTCATGAGCTTTTAGAACTTATTTTTAAATAATTCGTAACAATGTAGACACTGCATTTAAAATGCACTCTCATTTATTGGAGACAAAAACATCAACCTATATTTGAAGGAAGCAACAAAAGCTATTGCCACACATTCAGCAAGGAAATAGAAATTTCTTGCACCTATCTTTTGATTTTCTGTATTATATTCTAATCGGTTTCAAGAATGTCTTGTGATTTATATTTTATCTAGCTTGTGGCTTCATTAGTTTAAGACACATTGGGATTTCTATTGAATTTTAATTTTCTTGGTTATGAGTTAAAATTCCTATGTTTGATCAAATTTCCTATATGATATAGCTTTTCTTCTTACAACACCACTCATGTAAGGTACATCCAACTTCACGATGGCAATGTCCTGTTGTATGAGTTGATCCATGTCTAGTACGGTTTCAAGAAACTCGCATTTGTTTATCAGTAATTGTTGGAAATGATTAACACATCTATCATGCTATGGGATAGCTTCCAGTTGGTGAAAGATAAGTTTGAAGTGTTGGAATACCATTTTCATCCCATAGTGAGTCAGCTAAGTGATGCTTTATTATTTATTATGATTTTAATTTTCTTATTTTAATGGGATTGTTCTGTGTTGTTAATACCGATAGAAAACTTGGGAAATATGGCTATGTATGATGTTCAACATGAGGAGGAGTATACTCAAACATGTGCAGGCTTGAGTACCATCCAATAGTGTAACTTCTGGAGGAAGCTTTGTAAGGCTGGTTGGTGACTTGTTGAGGGGGAAAAAAGAGAGTGAGCAACATAAGGTGTTGGGAGCCAGTGTGGAGCACTTAGCTATGATTAAAGTCGAATTGTAAAGTGTGTCTCTTGACATTAAGGAAGCAACTAAGGACTTGCAAATGAAGTACTTACTTTGTCATTAGCCGGAGAGGCCTAGCAATGATTAAGGAGTGTCATAATCTGAAAGGCTATCCAAACCACCAAATAAAGGAAAATGTTATAATCAAGGCCACATTCCTTAAAGAGGTATATGTCCAATATGGTTTCAGGAAACTCATATTTATCTACAATTGTTGGAAATTAATGACACATCTATCATGGTGTGTGACAACTTTCGAGTGGTGAAAGTTGAGTTTGAAGTGTTGAAACACTATTTTCATCTCTTAGTTAGTCAGGTAAATGATGTTTTGTTATTAATTATGATTTCAATTTTCTTATCTTAATAGGATTGTTCTGTGTTGTTAATACTGATAGAGGATATGGATGAGTTTCAGCATGAGGAAGAGTATGCTCAAGAAAAAAGATTTTCTCTAGTTGTGTGATTATCTAGGCGCTAAATTAACATAAATCCAAAATATATATATTTGTTGTTTGAAAGGAATCCAGTATATAGGTCATATACAAATGGGAAACAGTTTCATTGTAACTTGTGTAATTCTGTGAGCCGCATCATTACTTGGTGGAGCTAGGGGAACATCGTCGTGAGAAACGATATGAATCTATACCTTGTTTCTTATAACGCAACCTATGCAAGACACATCTAACTTCATGATAGCCTGTTATATAAGTTGATACTCTTGAGAATGAGTATCTCTACATGTGTTGATACTCGTAGGAAGGAGTACTCCAAAAGAAAGAAACTCAAAGTCTCAAATCCTACTCTCAATATTCGAAAAACAAAAAACCCTACTCCATCTCCATCTCTAACCCTTCCTTTCAAGAAATGTCTGCTAAATAAATGGTTGATCCTCTGCTGCTACATACTATCACTTCTTTGCAAGAAGAGGTCAATTCCAATATCTTCCTCGTTGTTTCTTTCATCAATTTGGTTGGAAATTTTAAATTAAAATGTGTTAAACTAAACTAATTAATTTGGATTTTCTTTTCTTATAGAAAATTATAACCCATAACATTAACATATACCTTGGTGAAGAAGGAGGCATACCTGGCTGAATTGGAAAATATTGTTGTGGCTGCTTTAGGGTGAAGTGTATGATGAAGAAAGATAAGAAAATATTCCTTCTTCTTCTTGTGTGATTCCTTAGGTGCTATGCCAATTAATGGATGTAGGGCAATTCTATTGCGAATGGTTTTATGTTACGTTCTTGGATCGGTTATGGATTATGCGAATGAGTATGCTCACGAAGACCTTACCCGTGGGAAAATTACTATTCCTATTGATAGAGTATTTGTGTCTTTCCTTCGTTTTCTTTTTTCTTACTCTGGCTGAAGCTCTTGTTCAATTAGCTCCCATTCAGATTGCTATTACTGGGTGGTGTTTTCACTTTCATCTGGCATTAAAAAAATGTATATAAATAAACTTTATGTTGATGTTATGTGGCCAAACATGATTTGCCTCTGTGAGTTGGGATGGATTGTTCATTTGGTTGGTAACAATCAATTGTGATTGCAATATCAAATATTCTGATGTAACAGTAGACAAAAATCAACGAAATTATTAGCTTAATGTTCTCTGAAGTGATTACATGATCAGACTTTGTTCTTGCTCCAAATGACAAGTCAAGAAAGATCAACCAAACAAAAACAGAAATCAGGAACACCAAAACTAGTTTTGGATGAGATCAGCTTAATTTTTGTTGGCTCCAACTGCATCCTTGACAGAATCAGCTGCTCCCTGTGCCTTGTCCTTCATCTGCTGACCAGCCTGCAAAGCAAAACACACAAGCTATTAACAACATGCACAAATAAATGTGGTGCATATATTAATTAATATAAAAATTCTTAAATTTATAAATAAAAAAATAAAAAAATTTCTAACCCCTTGGCATGATTCCTTGGCAGATTGGGCAGCATTGCTCATCTGGTCCATCATGCCACTAGCCTTCTCCTGCATCAAAATTGGAATCATCAACCACCCTATATATATTGGATTAAAGCAAAGGTTTTTCAAGACTATCGCTTGTATTAAAAAAAAAAAAAAAAAAAAAAAGGGTTTTTAAAAAGTCCCCCACCCGGCCCCCTGGCCCGGCGCGTGTGGGTGTGCTGTTATTGGGGTGTGGTTGTTTT